>OX104069.1:19492818-19716938 GCA_944474145.2 Dicrocoelium dendriticum
GATTCCTCGCTAATGGATAGATAAAGCAGTGTGTATGTGTAATAATGGTAAATGCGGTTTAAAGCTCTTTCTCTGTCTATATAAATATACATAAATATACATATATATATGTATATATCTATCTATTTGTGTAATAATATATTTATGTATACCTATGTATGTATGTAAATATATTGGTACATAAATATGTATATATGGATATGTATACATATATATATATATATATATACATATATATATCTGTTACAACGATATGTATATACTGATGCATAATGTGTATAAATATGTATATATATATATATACGTAATAGGAACTGTATATATATTGCACTGAAAGGCCTGTAGCGATTGTAAATAATTTGCTTATTTTGCATTTTTACGTTTACCTATTTCGCTGCAGTTGTTGTACAGCTTTGTTTTAATTAACTGTATATATACACACTTGGTTACGCGCTCGCCTTCCGTGGTTCTTCCTTGGTTGCCGCTGGATTGATGTGATTGTGCGCATCGCTGCCTGCTTGGTTCACGATCGGACTCTACGTACACGTACATTTCGGCATACCTCGGGATTTACGGCCGTCCGACGCTAAGGTGCATCAGGATACTTTATATGTGAGGTAAACCTGACTGACTGGGTATTCTCCTTTATCGGTTCCTTCATTTAATTGGTGACCCCGCATTTTTATCTATTTTTTGTGTCTATTTTTCTTTTTTTAACTTACAATGTCTGATCACGCGCCTGCCATAAATGCGTCGGAACATTCTCTTGGACTCGTTTTGCCTTCATTTGACGTTTCTAACCCACGTGTTTGGTTTGTTCAAGTGGAAGCTGTTTTCCGTTTTCGTAAGATTACATCCCAATCCACAATGTTTTCATATGTGACTGCTCACTTACCGTCCAACATCGCCTCTGAGGTCATCGACATTCTTGACCCTATGCCCCTAGAGTCCCCCTATGATAAACTTAAGGCAGCCATATTAAAGCGCACTACAGCCTCAGACGAATCACGCCTTCAGCAGTTACTCTCTGGTGTTGAACTTGGAGATAGAACGCCATCTCAGTTACTCCGACACATGCGTTCCCTCGTCGGTTCTTCCGCACTGGATGATTCCGTTCTCCGCCAATTGTGGAGTAATTGTCTTCCTGCGAATACCACGGCTATTTTAGCTGTGCTTGCCGACGATCTTCCGCTAGACAAACTGGCAGAAGCTTCCGATAAGGTTCACGAACGCTTCATTAGAACGTCGGTATCACACGTCACAGAGACTAGCTCCGGCAGCCCCTCCAGAACCACGCTACTTGATACAATCAGCGAGAGGCTTTCTAACTTAGAGCTCATCTTGTCCCATCTCAGACGCGACCGCGTTCCTTCGCGACGATCCGTTTCTCGATCTAGACGGTCTAGCAGCTCTCGTACACGGAAGTCTCACCGTTATTGTTATTATCACCATCGCTTCGGAGACGCAGCGCGTAAGTGCCGTCCAGGGTGTAAACACCCCAAAGCATTTTCAACTCCTACGTCGGGAAACCACATGGCCAGCCGGTAATGGCGGCGGCTGTCGCTGGCCAGGTTATTAGTCGCCTGTTGTATGTATTTGACTCCACAACCACACTTCACTTCTTGGTTGATACTGGTGCAGAAGTCAGCGTTCTCCCCTGTTCTCTGGAAAAACGCGCCCTGCAACCAGCGGGTCCAATGCTTACGGCAGCTAATCAGAATAAAATCGCGACCTACGGCCAGAAATTACTCACTTTGAGTCTCGGATTACGGCGTAACTTCCCTTTCCTTTTTACCATCGCCGACGTGCAAAAGCCCATTATCGGAATCGACTTCCTCAGCAAGTTCGGTCTTGTGGTCGACCTACGTTGTGGGAAATTGCGAGACGATACTACGTCTTTACGCATTCCCTGCAAACTTGCCTCAGTCAATTCTCTCGGGCTTCGCATCCTCATCCCTGACGACTCACAGTATTCTTCCTTGCTCCGACAATTTCCGTCCCTAATTCGAGCAAGTAACGACACTTCCGATCCCAAACACGATGTACGCCATCACATCGTTACAACCGGTCCGCCTGTAACTGCTAAAGCTCGACGCTTGCGTCCTGACAAACTCCAGGCAGCTAAAAAGGAATTCCAACACATGCTTGATCTCGGCATTATTCGTCCTTCAAACAGCTGCTGGGCATCACCTCTCCATCTGGTGTCTAAAAAGTCAGGCGATTGGCGACCATGCGGTGACTACCGTGCTCTTAACAGCGTCACTGTTCCGGATAGGTATCCTATCCCACATATCCACGATTTCTCCCTTGGACTAGCTGGAAAGTCAATCTTTACCAAACTCGATCTTGTCAGAGCTTACCATCAAATTCCAATGGCGGAGGAAGACATCGCAAAAACTGCCGTGATCACTCCATTCGGCCTTTACGAATTTCTTTGTATGCCTTTCGGCCTCCGGAACGCAGCACAGTCTTTCCAACGCTTTATGGATCAGGTCTTCCGTGGCCTTGATTTCGTCTACGTTTACATTGACGATGTCTTGATCGCAAGCGCCACACCGGACTAGCATTTATCACACCTTCGAATGGTTTTCGAACGCTTTGAAAACCACGGGATAAACATCAACCCGGATAAATGCAAATTTGGTCAGCCAACCGTCGAATTTTTCGGTCACAAGATCGATGGTGAAGGTATTCAACCCCTCCCGGATAAATCTCAAGCAATCCTCGACTACCCGATGCCACAATCTGTCCGAAGCCTACGCCGATTCCTCGGTATGATCAACTACTACAGCAGATTCATTCCCAACTGTGCTGATTTACTTCACCCGCTTACCGACTTACTGAAAGGAAACTCAAAGACGTTTACGATAACCCCAGAAGTTGAAGCCGCTTTCACGGCCGTCAAGCAGAAGTTCAGTGAGGTCACCTCTCTCCATCACTTGAACACCACTGAGGACGCTACACTTGTCCTTAAGACGGATGCTTCAATTTCTGCTGTCGGTGCAGTTTTGCAACAGTTAGTTGATAACGAATTTCAACCACAGTCTTTTTTTCACGGAAGCTTCAACCTGCTCAGGTCAGGTACAGCACCTTTGGTCGTGAACTGCTCGCCATGTACTTGGCTGTGAAACATTTCCGTCACCTTTTAGAAGGACGTCGTTTCATTCTCTTGACAGCTCACAAGCCACTGGTGTATGCCTTCCGTTCTTCCTCAGACCGTTACTCACCCCGAGAAACGCGTCATCTGGACTATCTTTCACAGTTTTGTGTTGATGTTCGTTATATCGACGGTCCTAACAACGTTGTTGCCGATGCCTTGTCCCGCGCCCATTTGAATCAACTGTCATCGACACCCATCGACTTGGAGAGAATAGCGGCCGCCCAAAATGATGATCCTGAGCTCGTTCAACTTCGTTCAAACTCCTCATTGAAAGTCGCCCAACTGCCCGTACTTAACTCTGACATAAGAGTTTACTGTGATCTTTCAACCGGTAAGCCTAGACCCTTTGTCCCACAATCATTTCGCCGAACCATTTTTGATCATTTTCACGGTTTTTCACATCCTAGTATCCGCTCTACCGTAAAACTCATTACCGACCGCTTCCTCTGGCCCAATATGCGTTCAGACATTAGACAGTGGGCTAAACATTGCCTTAGTTGCCAAACTAGTAGAGTGCATCGTCGCACAATCACTACCCCAGGTACATTTTCACTCCCTGACGCTCGTTTTAGACATGTGCACATAGATATTGTTGGCGCTTTACCTCCTTCCAATGGTTTCACTCATCTTCTAACATGTGTTGACCGTTTTACCCGTTGGCCACAAGCTGTTCCCTTACGTGATACCTCTACCAAATCTGTATCCCGTGCTTTTGTTGAATCTTGGATTTCGCTGTTTGGTATTCCATCCACCATCACTACCGACAGAGGGGCTCAGTTCATTTCCACACTGTTCCGCGATCTGAGTCGTTTATTAGGCTGGACTCACATGAGAACAACCGCGTATCACCCCGCTGCCAATGGCCTCGTCGAGCGTTTTCATCGACAATTAAAAGCTGCCATCATGGCTACTTCGTCCGACTCACGCTGGTCTGAGCGTCTACCTGCGATCCTCCTTGGTATACGCAATACAATCAAAGAGGACATTGGGTGCTGCCCTGCAGAACTCGTGTTCGGGACGACCCTCAGACTACCTGGTTAGCTGGTACTGGACGCCCACACCACCGGCGAACTAGACCCCTTCTCGTACGCTGGACGCCTCAAACAGCATTTTCGATCCATTCGACCAACGTCTACGCGGCCTAACCTACGTAAACAGCAAGTCCACCCCGATTTGCACAAGTGTCCGTTTGTTTTCATCCGCGTCGACGCCGTCCGAAGACCTTTAACTCCGCCCTGTGACGGCCCGTACCAGGTTTTGTCACGGAAACCCAAGTATTTCGTGTTGAATAAGCATGGATCAAAGGAATCCGTTAGCATCGACCGACTCAAACCAGCTTACGTCGAAACTACAGTCGATAGTAAAGACCCCGTTTCCTCCCCTCAGCATACCCCCGCATCTGACTCATTACCCCCTACCCAACGACACACTGACGCCAGTACATTGTGTCCTCCGTGCCCTACGGCTACACGCAGCTCCAAACACACACGTTCTGGTCGTGTTGTTTCCTTTCCACATAAGCTTGCTCAATACGTTCCGTAGGCACTTGTCGAGCGTTTTCTTAGTGCACGCTCTAGGGGGAGTACTGTAGCGATTGTAAATAATTTGCTTATTTTGCATTTTTACGTTTACCTATTTCGCTGCAGTTGTTGTACAGCTTTGTTTTAATTAACTGTATATATACACACTTGGTTATACGCTCGCCTTCCGTGGTTCTTCCTTGGTTGCCGCTGGATTGATGTGATTGTGCGCATCGCTGCCTGCTTGGTTCACGATCGGACTCTACGTACACGTACATTTCGGCATACCTCGGGATTTACGGCCGTCCGACGCTAAGGTGCATCAGGATACTTTATATGTGAGGTAAACCTGACTGACTGGGTATTCTCCTTTATCGGTTCCTTCAGGCCCATGTGTGTATAAATGCATGGGTTATTGACTACTGTATACAAGATTGATAAGAACGAACGTAACCAAAATGAACGTTATATATGGATGCAGTGTTAGTCTCTGTACTAAAGCATGCTGTTTGCATTATACCTGTGAAATAGTAGATGGGAAATATATCCCGATTTATAATAGGCATGGTAATCAAGGGATTACATATCGCAAATGGTTATGCGATAAACATTTGCGGTTTATGAACATATGTATGTGTATATGCATCTGTATATATATATATATATATGTATGTATATATATATACAAGTATTTAAAAGTCGCAAATGTATATCGCGTAACCAATTGCGATATATACATATACATATAAATGGGATGATCTATTGGTTCGCATTTACCTTTTGTAAGTGCTACAGCCTTTAATCACGCAAGGGAAAAGGAGTTCGCATGACTTGATGGTATGTGATTGCGAAATCCGGTGATTTCTGAGCGGAATAGGTGCTATGCAAGAAAGTGGGTTCAAGAGGCAGTGGGTATGGAGCAATGAATATGGCGTCCTTAGGGGTGACTTACTTAATCGATGGTGTTATGGAAAGAGGGGAAATGTACATCCGAAAACCAACCAGCAAAAGCTACGTAATTTCTACGTCAGTGGGTGTAATAACTTGAACAGAATAGTCGGTTTAGTTAACGCTAATGATATATACGGCTATACTGTAGTGTCTTGGATAGCGAGGTAACACAACGTAATGCATGGGATGTTAATGTGCGGCGCAAGCTGTTGCCCACATAATGCTGACGTATTTGCATGTCTACACCAATAAATGAACATATCTAAATGGTATATTCTGGAAGTGGTGGTGACATGGTACTGAAGTAGGCAATCCCTTGTTAAGGTGGTGTTTGATTATATGACAAGTGCTCAGACGGGACGCTCAAACCATATGCAAATATTCTCGTGTAAGTGGGGAGCGTTCGGAACGCTCATCACCCACGAAGCGAGAACACTGAAAAATGGTTCATCAAATATCGTTACAGTCGGAGGGGATGGCTCATGAAGGTGAGCCTTGCTAAATGTCAGAGCACTAAAGGAACAGTATTTAGCAATAATGGACGGATGCAACGACATGCTGCAGGTTGAAAATGGCTGCGAAAGGTTAACTTACCGGTTTGTTTTTGCAGGACGATTTTGTTCGCATGCGTCGCGGGGTTGCGAACACGTGTCCATGTATGAATGCCCCCATACGTGATCTGAAGATTACGGAGCCACCCACGGAACCTGTGAGCTTGTAGTCCGCCGCAAGGAGATAGCGGTAGTTCGCATACTTCCAATGGGCTGTGGGACGACAAGACACGGATTAAGGGGGTGGCCCTGAAAAGGGCCGTTGCTCCGTTCTCCAAGGAATGGTAATGGTGTGGTAACTGGAAGGCGAGGGAAGACCGGACAAGGTGCTATGATAGGATACTTCTGATGCACGTACATAACATGAAATCTAAAAGATAAATGAGGATGGACAAGGAATGTAACCTGCGGCGGCGATGTATGGTGTTATCACACGGCGCCAGCGGTACTTGGGAGGAGTGTCTGTGGCAGTGAGAGGTTACAAGGCGGTCGGCGGCAGATATCATTGTCTCTGAAGTAGAGGTGAGCATACCAAATATATGTTACCGGTAAATACGTATCAATGCAACATCACATGGCGGCGGCAGTACGTGACAGGAGGCTCTGTGCTAGTGAGAGGAAACAAGGGGCTGGGCGGCAGATGTCAGTGGCTCTGAAATAGAGGTGAGCATTGAAAATCTATGTTACCTGTAACTACATATCAATGCAAGATCACATGGCGCGGCAGTAGGTGACAGGAGGCTCTGTGCTAGTGAGAGGAAACAAGGGGCTGGGCGGCAGATGTCAGTGGCACTAAAATAGAGGTGAGTTTTGAAAATCTATGTTACCTGTAACTACATATCAACGCAAGATCACATGGCGGCGGCACGTATTTGGAGGAGGCTCTGTGACAGTGACAGGAAACAAGGCGTTGGGCGGCAGATGTCAGTGGCTCTGAAATGGAGCTTAGCATAGGAAATCTATGTTACCTGTAACAACGTATCAATGCGACATGATGTGGCGGCGGCAGTACCTGACAGGAGGCTCTGTGGTCGTGAGAGGAAGCGATGCGTTGGGCGGCACATGTCAGTGGCTCTGAAATATAGCTTAGCATAGGAAATCGATGTTACCTGTAACAACTTATCAATGCGACATGATGTGGCGGCGGCAGTACGTTACAGGAGGCTCTGTGCTAGCGAGAGGAAGCGATGCGTTGGGCGCCAGATGTCAATGGCTCTGAAATGGAGGTTAGCATTGAACATGTATGCTACCTGTATATACGTATCCATGCTGCATTGCATGGCGTTGAAGTTGAATGCAAATCGCAGTAACGATTTGCGTTCCTCCGCGGTCGAAAGGACTACGCGAAGTAGTCGGGGTCGTGGATTTGGCGTAGCGATAGGAACGTTCCCCAATCTGGTCAGCTTTCTGACAGTGACACCAGGGAAACCAGGTGGAAGCAGCTTGCTGACACACAGTTTCAGCCACTGGATGAAATCCAAGATGCGTTCCCTTGGGAGAACAGCCTCAGCTTCAGTAACGTTACGGAATATAACGCTACTATCCGTGAAAGAGTCGGCACGACGGGGAGTGTTTACCCCACGTGCCTTTGTTTCGACACCTATACCAGCTGTTTTCACCACTGGCGGTGGGACTGTCGCTGGCTTCCCAAACGACGCCGAAGCAACGGTAGCGTAGGTTTTCTGCTCTATTGCCGGCGTCTTACTGGTTCCAGGGTCTTCAAGCCCCTTCGAAGTTTTACGAGCAGATCTTGTCCGCTTCTTCTTTTGGCTCTTTTGTATCGCTTTGGGCAGTTACCAGCATTTCGTCAGAACAGGTTGGTTCACTGGCGGCCGAGACAGACAGCGTCTGTGGAAAATTCTTTGTGCAATCGTCAGACGACTTTATGACTGTCAAAGACGGCATCTGTTTCGTTGCACAGCTCATAAAATAGTCAAGGACATATACAGTTGGTGAAGAAAGGCATTGCCGTGGAAACTTACCGATTGGAAGGGGTTTCTATTTCCAGAGTTTCTTCATGCGGTATTCCAATACTATTTCTGTGTATCCCTAAAGAAAAGTAATGTAAACAACGTGAAACGGAACTTACCCACAGCAACGCGCGCATGTATATGCCGCTTCCCCATGGTATGAAGCGCAGGTTTCATGAAACCACCGTAAGCAAACATCACAACTTATCCAATCGACGATCTCCGAGCTCCCGCACGCGTCCTCTTCCTCCTCACACAAAGAGCAAACCGCGCTGTCCGCTTCCTTTTCAGCAGTGCCTCTCTTTGTACCCCATGTGTATGTGCGGTGGCGCGCCGATGTCCTTCTTTTAAGCGTCATAAATGTCAAATCCCGTGAAGTCATGCTGCCTTCCACCACCTCAACCGCACTGGTTAGCAAAGGCGACTTCCGCCTGCGACGCCTGCGATCGGCGCAAGGGGACTGGGAAACACCAGCCACCGGGGACACCAATGTGATCCCTTCGCTGACGTCCCTCTCCGGTAAATTCATGCTGTTACGCGTACCGTTGCCTGCCGTCACGTGGGTAGCTGCAGCGGAGGATGACGGCTGCATTCCATGGAAAGTAGGCAGGTTTTCCGAGGATAACGGTTGCAGTTGCTGCAACTGCGATGACCGCGCGTAAAGCTGAACATCACTGTGACTTGTGAGCAGCTCCCGCACACATGCGAACACGCCCATGGTGCGCTGGAACTCCTCCGTGCCCATGCTCAGAATCTGCGTTTCCAGAGCCGCAAACATATCCCGAGTGATGCAAATTTTCGCCGCCTGATCAAGAACTACATCACTGGGGCATCTCACGGGCGCCACCGTCAACGTCCCTTCCGTATCCTCCGAAAGCATCGGCGCAGATGTACTTAGCGATGGCAATACCCAACGGCAACCACCAAGCACATCCTCCTCCTGGTACGCGTGCAGGCTCGCCACGTGAATTATGTGCGCACATGGAATGCGCCACTGCCGATTAAATCTGCATCCACAAGCGCAGCCATTTCCGATGACAACACGTTGCATACCAATGCGCTCGTCCTCCACCAGCCAACAACCACCGCCTTCGTTGACGCTGCGAATACGAACACGAACACTGTGCCGCGCGTACTGCCGCCGGGCGTAGGAGGAGAGCCTGCGCAAAATCACGTCCCCAACGCTGGCTCCGTGCTGAACTTCGCATTCACCAAGTTGATCTCTGGCCAGCAGTGTTTCCCTCTCCTCAATCATGCTACTTATCATGAGGCAATTGCAATGCACTTACCGCTTTCCAGTGACATTACTGCGCCTCCCATGCACACATACAAACAGAATATATCGGTATGGGCATCCTTCCGGTAGCACCTGTCCAGTCTCCCTTTCGTACGCCTTCGCAGATTGCACGTTCCGACGAACAAAGGATGTCGCCGTTTTAATCTGAAACTCTTTCAGATCCTTCTCCACCGATGCGAAGTCCAGATAAGGACCCTTCAACATATGTCGGAATGCAACCGAGTCATCCACCATGGCTGTTACGCGTGAGGCGGGAAAATGTTTAACCACCGTAACGCATTTAAACCACTTCGTAAATTGATTACCAATTGAGGCCGTAGGATTTCAGCAAGCGTACTCAATCATTAATAAACAACACTATGAGTTCAATGTCGCCAAATCTACATCACATCACCTGCAACCCTATGTACCGGGATAACACTGCCGAAGGAGCGTTATTTCCAAGTGGCGGATAGGACGCTCTCGTACCGAAACCACACAAGTTTTTCCTACCTCCGATCACGCTGCACAGTTGGTAAATTAATTAGACAACAAAGTATGCAATTCCGTACGTGCTTTATTGCATAATGCGCATATGTTAATACAAAATGGCAAAGTTTGTGTGTCGGTTTTCGTGGATGCTCTAAGTAACCAAATCTGTTTGAGGCATCGGATTTTCGCAACTTTAACCCTAAAGGCAATTTTGTGACAACTCTGTAGGCACCAGCGTCTGTTAGGTGTCCGTGGGTCATCCTTTATACGTCTTATCGGCGTCTTGTATAGACGTTGGTAACGCAAAAAGGAACACAGAAAAATGTGCAGCAAAGCGGTTCTGAAATGTTTGTAAACTAATGCGCACTCAAGCAGCGGTGCATAGTGTGTTGCAAAAGTGCCAGTAAGCAATTCACCTTACTATGCGTCTACGTAAAGCTGGTGAAACAACTAGGTGTGTAGGGGAAGCAGCTATATTTGCTTGAAACATGCGCAAGACTAGTGCAATAGTAATAACTAAAGTTGAAATTATTCATCATAACGTATAATGTATAAGCATATATTTTCTAAACCTAGTTAATAAAAGTACGTGTTGTCCACTGAGAGTCTGGTCCTGGACTAGTTAATTAGTCTCCAATTGTGCCGAAGGTGAGCCTCGGAATTGGAAGATAGAGCGCATTAAGTTTATAGGGAAATAAGTAACATTTGGGGTTGGTGAGTTTCGTAGTAGTAGACACATCATCGCAACTACATTAAAGTGGCTTCTTTAAAGGCGAAGCTTTTATAAAATCATGGTGAACATTTGCAGAAATATGGTACTTGTGAATTGGCCTTCTATCCAGACACACACCCATTAGACCGTGATAATGGCCACACGCGAAATAGCAAAAAACGAAGATATATGACTTTTTAAGTCTGTATATATTATAACATATAATTTCAAAATTTATGTGCGCCGTTTCTGGCATACAATGCTTGAATTTAAACCGTAATTTCTATCAGCGTGAGTAATGTTTAGGGCGCCATGTGTGACGAATTATCGTGCCACGGAAGTACTTACTTACAAGCCTGGAATGGATTTCCTCGCAACTTTGATGGAATATGCATCCCGCCCTCCCGAGCAGCGAAAACGTGTGCCCTAGAGTGAGTGCTGTAATTCTTTAAAGGATTATAATTTTGACCCCCAGCAGTCCAAGTGTAGGCAATATGGACGAAGGCTTTCTCACTTAATATATTTCCCAAAGCACTCTAAAAGCCGAAATGAATTTTTCGAGGTTAAAAGCTCTAAAACTTAGAGCGAAAAGCTACCTGATACTTGCACGTACGCAACACAGTAGCCGAAATGCAAAACCCTAAATGAAGTTAAATAATCAACCTTCGTCCGAAAAGAACCCACTTCAGATGACTTTAGTCACGAAGAATTAGTTACCTTATGCAACCTTACCATCCACCGTAAGTATGCTACTGATGTAACCTCCATACTACGAACAAAATCATCGTAGTCCATGACTATTACAGCCCTCCTGGGTTCCACTAGTTTGTCAATAAATGTGCCGCGATGGAACATATATATTATACACGCACGAGCCTTGAAGCCGTGTGTTAGTACAACCCACCTGGGTCCCATAGCATTAGCGCCGAAGGTGCTACTGATGAAGCCTACATGTTACCAGCAAGAGCCTTGAAGTCATGTGCTATTATAACCCATTACATTGGCATCATAAGTGCCGCTAGTGCAGTTTATTGTCAGAAAGGCTTTATCCCAAAACGCATAGAAACTGAGATAACAACCGTGTTTTGTATTGATTAGAAAGAAGAGTGAAGATGGATTCAGCATTATTCACCATATACGCGCCTTGGACGCGTATGTCCCATGCACGGTATCATTACAGAGTGGGTTGTAGTTACCGACCAAAATAAAAGAGTCACGTGAACATAAAGCCCACCTTCAGGCAACTGCGTGAGTTTTTTCTCCGAACATGCTTTTCCCCAGCGTTTCCGTTACTGGGCTTATATCTATGCCGACGTTACAATAAAGTGAAAAGGGGAGTTTAAATTTTACAGAATAGCTTACTCTGGCACCGCATGCCGCACAATACCTCTCGTTTCGGGGAATCCGACGACTCTCTTACGACAACGTATGGATGTAAGTTAAGGAAAAATATCATCAGTACCAAGTGCAGGTACTATAAGATGGGGTACAGTTTGTTGGTTTGTGCTCGGGTCGGCGTTAATCTCATCCTGACTGCCAACGCGGGAAATTGTTATACTAAGTTGTCGCTTAGCTTTTTAAGCGGGCACGTTAATGGGGTAGAGACAACTGCGAAATCCGGTGAAGGGGAAAGGCCAATAGCTATATATCGAAGAAAAAATTACCTTTCTTACCAGTAGTACAGCTAGACACTGCTATCCTGGGTACAGATACCGTTTGTGAACCGTTGACACAAATCGTACAACGAGCTCCTAGTCGCACACGCAGACACCTTCGATGGTAAAGTAAGCGATTGTGTGCACAGCGAACTGAGGCAACACTAACAGGCCTGCTGCACGTAAAACACGAACCTGCGGGCGCCACAATTTGCAGCCAACGCGGTTGTTACTTTGCCCGTTAAAAGTAGGATGAATCACCAAATACTTCGTTATTCCTTCGCGGAAACCCTTGATAAAATTCCGAAAATCCAGCTAGCTTACCCTCTTCAACACTTAGGCCAATGAAACGTGTGCGCCTTTAGACGTGTTTACCTTCTTAACGAGAACTTTTATTGTCCACAAGTGCACGGCCACCGCGAGTAGGTTGTAGTCCGCCAGCCGGAGAATGCAAATAATTATTTGTCCCGTAAATAGATGCACACAACAGAAGCAGCTTAATTTTCGCGTACTCTTGCTGCTTGTACGCTGTCCTTAAATGCACACACGGCAGCCACAGGGTTCCATAATCTGGACAGGTACATGTTCCCAAGGAGCAACCGATGGTGAAGTGGGTTTGCTGGTAAGTTATCACACACTATGGGGGCGACAGCAATCTTTATTCACATACTACTCCACCACAAAGGACAGAAACACTTGCTTGTAACATGGGTTGTGCTAAATGGCGCATCACGAAGGTGCATGCGTAAGTAGCCAGGAGGTAACCTACTCGATGAAAGTGTCGGACGCCTGTCAAAGAAGAACGTCGCATGCATCTTGGACTCTTTCAAGATTATTTCCGAATGCTCCCATCGGATGCATGGGTAACTTTCCTCAACAACAAGTTTGCACTCCCACTTCATATATTCGTAAGATTTTTAAAAGGCACAAGTCTAACTTGGGAGGGATTTGCCCACGAGCGTTTAATGTACAACCAGTACGACGCAAAGTAGCGCACAAACCGAGGGTCTTTACTTGAAAGAAGCTTTAAAACTTGCTGAAATGTAAAACATTATTATATTAAGAAAGGGATTGTACTTTCTCTCTGTGTCTGAAGTTTCCATGCAGTGAAATAGGTATCGAGTCCGGTTAATGTTTGTCTACAAAAGTACCGAGGATTTTATAACTTACATGCTTCCCGATGGCCTGGCAGATGTGAAGTCACACAACAAAATGTCACATGGAAAAACCGCGCACAACGCTCGTATTTGAGCAGACCTTTTGTCCATCACAATTATGCACACAAACACATCATGATCCATAATATTTCGAAACGCTTCAAACAATCTAAGCAAAGATCAGCAATATTTCCGGCGCAGAAACGCATAAAATGTTGGCCGTCAGAAAGCCATCCAGTCAGTTATTCTAAAGTGGTATAGTTTGAAGCTGCGAGCAAAAGGTATCGCTGCTATCATTTCTTGCTTCAAACGGTTAGTACGATGTGGTGTCCACACAAGGGACATAAGAGTATTGGTGACACCGTTCTGTTTGTTGATGCCGAGGGAATAATACGTGTGTGCAACGATCTTCCATTGAAATAATTCGCGCAACGCCGTCTTCCTCCGAAGACTTGGTAACCTAAAGCAATTTCATTTCAGCTAGTAGAACCATCAAACTAAGCATACACTCAACGCAAGGTCGCAAATTACTAAGAGTATTGCGGACAGCATCACTGGTAGGAGGCTTTCCGAATGGGTCGTCGACGAACTGCTTGAAGTCTCTTGTTGGGGTGTTGTAACGGAAAAGGTCCACGGACTGACTGATGCATCCTCCGACAGACGGCGACTGATGGGGTGTCGCTTAAAAAGAGAGCGGTTAACTGGATGATTTTGAGTTAGATCGCAGGTTGTGACCTTCAACTTGCGCCCAGTTCTGATGAGGTTCATGCGAGCTTTACAGTTAGTAACTGATGAGCTAAAAGCTTTAAAATAATAGAAGCAACAATAAATGACCCAGTTATACTTCCTGCGCGGCACCTTGCACTTTCTGCTCCTGTGGTATAAGAAATTGACCCAATGAAAACGCATTAAGTCTAAAAAACGGACAAGAAAACGCATAAAAGATGTCAAAATAACGCCCAAGTAATCTGCCCTGGAAATCAGACTCCATGCGGTTCCTACCGAGTTTCTTGGTTGCAACACATGTAAACAAACGCATTATCACATTTGCACATAATTGAATAAAACTGCAAAAGCGCAATGCCAGCCAGGAATTATGCCACAAACTGACTCGAAACTAGTATTACGCACTGGGTTTAACGGAGTAACCGTGCTGAGAATAGGCTGCTGCCCAATTCACATAAACCCGGCATTGTGCTAACAGTGTAATGAGTGATCGAAACTAGCTTGGCGGATGGTTGAATTTAAATTGTCGCACTGACGGCGCCTTCTTTTCCGTCTGCCTTTCAGAAGGACATTCCTGCACAATTATTGAAGGACAGAAACCTGAAGCGCACAGTTGACTGTAACTTTTCTTTTACCTTTTCCGTTACATTGGTTCTTCCTTATAGAGCCTACGTGTTGCGTAATAGAACGTACGTCTCAATCCTTGCGGTTCTCCCTTGTCTGCATTTTACAACAGACGATCCTAAGAACAGATCCGAATTTCGCGGGTAAATATTCTATCAATCATTTATAAAACAACGACAATCAAGCATTGATAATTGTAGGTAGAGTCATCACAGGGGACTTTAAATGTGACATTACCTTGCGGCCTAAGGCGAAGGATGGGGTAATGCCCTTTTCTACCATTATTTCACTTTGTATGAGATTTGCGTCTGGGTATGTATTTCTGGGTAGCTTCAAAACAGTAATTCAGACTAAATTGGGAACAGCAGTCAAAATTGGAAATGGAAACACTACTATTTGGTTTGACGACCATAGACGTTCGAAGAATGGCATACGATTTTACAAAAAAGGTGAATGTACTACATCAATAAAATATTTAGACAAAGAATGCAGGCCGAACTTACCTAAGAGAATTCAAACACAAAGGCATTCTACTTTACTTAGTAGCCCTAAAGCAGTCAGCCTTTCTCGTGCAATTGGACTCAACAAGGCAAAACTAGACAAATTTTACGACGGTTTGTATTCTGTGTGCTGACTCTATCTGTGTTGCCAAAAGGCGAAATAACACTTGTGGCCCAGAAAAGAAAACGTTCCATAGGAAAAGTGACAAGTTCTGGAATTTAAAAATTGGACCGTTGTTTTTGCTTTTAATGCACTGGAGACATGCATCTTACCAATGTTTATACTCCTGAGGAAACGGTGATTTCCAAACCTATTGAAGCAAACACCTGATGAATCATTTGGCTACTGTTAAGCCTAAATGGATGCTTTGGTGGTGAGCAATTCATATAATAGCTAAAATCTTTCATTGCTAAAGTTAAACTAGATGACGGAAGCCGCCTCTTTAATAATCGATGGCCAACAAAGTCATAAGATTATTGCTGCTCTGGAATTGGTAGCTGATAGTCAAGTTATAATTGCAGAGTACCGAAAAACCCGCTATTTCGGAATTTTGTAATGTTGCATTTTACAGTTGTTTTACCTTCCGAAACGTCCACTTGTTTTGCGGAGTGCACATCCGTCAACACAAAGTGTTTTGGTGAGTAGCTTGCTGCACCGTTTCTCGTTCTGGTAGATTCACTTCTTAGGTTTGTAGCCTGCATAATATACGTTGGATTCAGTTGCTTCCAACCTCTATACAGTCCCGTATTTGCCACGTCTGTTAAGTGTCATTGATTACCGACTAGTGTCCCAGGCTCCATTCAACGATTAGTGACCCCGCTCCAAGACACGGCGTCCGCAGCTTTAAATTTTCATTCTGGCGTGCTCGTTCCAGTGAGTTTGTAATTCATTACGTATACTCATATTGTTTCCTCATCTACAACAAGTTTTATCTGTCTTTCGCCATGGATTATCTAGAGGATGAGCCATCGCCATGCGCGGTTAACGGCGTTGAGCCTGTCATGGTCAATGCTGTTGCGTTAGGCCCTCCAGCTGTTTGGAAGAAGGATTATTCGTTATGGTTTCCGCACCTAGAATCCGCTATTTTACATTCGTAGGATTTCTTCTGATTTCACCATGTATAAGCAAATCATATCGCGACCTTCTCAAAGCATATCCTCGCAGCTGAAAGACAGCATAATTTCCCCCATCAGGTAATTAAACACGAGAAGCTAAAAAACCGGCTATTATTTAGCAATTCACGCTTTCTGACAAAGTCCGTCTGCAGAAACTATTTAGTGATTTGCAACTAGAAGTTGGGATGCCTTCGGGCTAGTTGCGCGAAATGCATCAACTCATCGGCACGTCCAATATGGAAGTAGGAATGCTCCGCGAACTATAGATGCAACCACTTGCTGAAAGCACTCAAGCTATCCTTGCAGTAGCAAGTGCCCTCCCACTTACAGCAATCGCAGACCCAGCAGACCGCGTCAAGGAAAGGCACCAGCCAGATACTAAACTCAGAGCACCTAAGCATTGGTGCAACCAAGCCGAGAAGATCGAGCAGCCAGCCTCGGCAATTGACACATTGTCATCGATGATAGCGTCGCCTCAGCGCCAGATTGAGGAACTCACTTGAAACCGCAAGCGCCATAGCCGCACTGGATCATCGCCGTATCGCACAAAACCTGCCGCAGCAAGCTAATATTTTTACCACTCATGTTTCGTACAGCTATGTAGCTAATTCGCTACAGATGGTCTGCTAGACCGAGTAGTAATGGCGACTAACGGTGTCAGCAAAGCCCAAATTCGCTTCATCTACACAAGGGATTAGGGTTTTGAGACCCAGTTCTTAGTGGAGAACTGGTCGGAAGTTAGCATCATTCCCCCTATGGCAGGTAAGCCTATCGCTCCCCTGTCGACAAGACTTAGTGCCGCCAATGGCCGCCTACGGTCATCCGTCGATTACCCTAAACCTAGGTCTTCGGTGCACGTTCCGCTAAGCATTCACTGTCGCTCAGTCCCCTTTGCCACCATCGGCAGACTTGCTTAGGCATTTCGACCTCTTGGTCGATGCGAAACGCCATAGGATACTCGACATGGCAACGAAACGCAGTGTAGGTGGAATCACCGCCGATATGGCGACTATAACACCAGTCTACGCCTTCCCCCAGATCTCGTCAGGCTACGTCAAGCTTTATTCTCAATATTCCAAGCTCGTTCAGCCAATGAACGCAGCTTTGCCCTTGGCAGCTCAAGTCACGCACCACATACGGACGAATGGCTGTACGTCTCATGCCGTCTAACGTCCGAGAAACTAAAGGTAACGGGCGGAGTCTGAACACATGCCTGAACATAGAATAATCCGCCCTTCCGACAGCCGTTGGCCCTCGACCTCGCAGATGGTACCCAAATATACTGGTGGTTTACGCCCTTGTGATGATTCCTGCGCACTTAACCGATTAACCGTCCCAGATAGGTACGCATCCCACACATGCAGGAACTTACCGCTTGCCTCACAGATAAGACGATCCTCAACAAGATCGATCTGGTCAGTGCCTATAACCAGACACCTGTAGAAAAAATAGCTTTCAGTAAACAGCCGTTATCACTCCTTTCGGTTTGTGTGAATTTTTAAAAATGCCAGTTAAAGTGTGCAATGCCGCACAAACCTCCCAACGCTTCATCCACGATGTCTATCGCGGCCCAGACTTCGCTTATTCCTACCTCGATGATATTTTAATCGCCATTTCAACGGAACAAGAACATCTCGAGCATCACTCTCTTCCAGCGCTTGACCCAACTCGGTATCACAGTCAATTCGACTGTGCGAACACCGCAAATCAAAGGTAGAATTCCTAGGCCATTTCGTTTCAGCGTCTGGTATCGAAGTCTTTCCTGCTAAGAGCCAGGAAAGCAAGTAACTCTCACTTCCGACTTCATTCAAGCACCACCGTGGATTTGGTGGCCTGGTCAACTACCATCCACGTTACATTCCACGCTGTGCTCAGCTTATGCAGCCTCTGACTGATCTACTCAGAGAGAAGGAACGTAAGTTTGCTTTCCCTGACAGCAATGACCTTGTCACCACATGGTACACCTTGCCACCAGCTTTGAGATCATGCTTTTCAAACCCATGAAGTCTGCATTCAATACTTTTGCTGGGCAATGGATGCTAAATCAACCTCGGCAGCGAAGTTCATTGTTCAGCTGGTCTCAGTAGTTGGACAGGCTTTTAACTACTCAGCAACCGTTAGTGCTGCAGGGCATTGAGTCCTGCGAGAACTGGCTGCTTAATCACCGCTTTTAACGCAAATGATTTCGTTGGTGCCCAGGTTAATGAGACGCCGGATAATTTTCTTAATCAATTTATCCCAGTTCCCGTACCTTCAACTGTACCAAGTGCAAAGGTAAAACATCCATAAGTCCAATCAGCATTTTGAGATGCTACAAATAAATAAAGTATTATCCTCCGAACTGCAGTATTTATAGATGAGAATCACGTGCATTTATCTTCGGTCATGAACGCATCTGTTTACGGTGAGACTGCTTTTTCGCTGTCAGTTAGCGTTCAAAAACTCCAGTCTGCTGGTTATACCACGCGACCACGGTTGACAGAAAATCAGGTTATTGAAAATTTGTGCTACTCTGAACGCAGTAAGTTCAAACAAACAGAAAGGATGTTGCAAAAGTGAAGAGGTCCAAGTATTAACAGTGTCATTATTCGTTAGTTCACTAAAACAGAAAGGAGGCAAAGCCAGTAAAGCAAGCAATTTGAAACCGTCCTCTTCATGGTATGAATACGATAAATGGGTCTGCCTGGTTTACGGGAAAGTTAGCTCGCAGTCGACCTGGTGAAAAGCGGGTCGCCTGCATTGGGTCAGATATAAGCCCATGAGGATGGTACCCAAGTACTTTCTAAAGTTTATGTCCGCTAAACTTGTAAAGCAGACAATGCTTAGTTAAAGCTTTGGTTTTAGTTAACGCATCTGAGCACACGCAAACTACAAATTTATTGTCTTCCAATTCTAAATTCACTACACATTGTATTGTTAAGTGAATATATGGCTAGCACCTTGCGTATATGCCGTGACTGCATTACAACCTGCTGCAAATATTTCTTCAATAATAATAATAATAATATGTATCAGCTGCACGTCGTAACGGCGCTTCGCTGCCGCGCGACCACCGCCAGTCGCGCGCGAGCTGAGTGTACCGCGAGTACGCCCGCCCCTATGCGGATTTGAACCGGTGACCTTTTGGTTGCAAACCAAACGTACAGACAACTCGGCCACCGACCAATAGTATTCCACATATCGCTGCATACAACCTTAAGCAGTTAGGGACGGATGGAGTAGGATGCCCAATCCCAAAGAAAAACTATTATATATTAATTGTTGTAGCTGGTACAGATAATGCTCACGCTGAACAAGTATCGTTAACTAACGGTGTAGCAGACAGAGTAAGCTGGGAATTTTACAAATCTTGCAAATAAAGCCAAAGTTATTTGCGTAAACCCTTAGGGGGCCGCGTCTTACACCCTTCCCCCTAAGTCACACGAGCACGATATATGTACTATCCATGACGATCGTCTCTAATAAAGCTTGATAGAAGCACTTAGGGCGTGGTAGAAATAATGTACCAATGGGCAGAATAAGGTGCTCACCTTGGCCTACTTTCAAAAATTCAGACCATAGGTCTACCTTCATGAAATATTAAGAGTTAGCGAGGCAGGGCAGAACTTATAACACTGTAAGCAATGCATCATGTAGTGCTTCGCTAAAAAGCTTTGAACCCATATACACGACCGGTCTCCTCCTTAATGACTACATCGTGACGAACAGTCTGTTGGTTTTTCGGCCTTAGTTATCGCAGGCGTTTGTCAATTAAGTCAATTCGGCAGAAGAATTGTCACGCAGCGTGGCAAGTCGTACAAACGGACCAGGGAACAATTGAGCGGTACGTTCAAACATCGGCCAGTAATACCAGTTTCTCCTTGACAATGGCGGTCAATATTAAAATATAATGAATACATTAAACGTCAGAATCGGCGTCAGCTTTTCCATGACACAAATCCATTTGATAGGAAGCCACGTCTGTTGGATTCGCCATTTCGATTGTAGCTGAGATATTGGGACCGTTTGAGGATATCGCACCTAAGCGAATCTCAATCGGGTCGGATGAACACTCGGGACGGTGTCTTCTGGGTATGATGTTGAGTAATCTTGATGCGAGATCTGGTCCATTGGGTCATAGTGACCGCATCCACTCCACGACCTGCCAGGTAGAGAAAGCATGGGTGACCTAAGGCCATTAAGAAGTCAGCCGAAGAACCTAAGTAATCGAGTTGGAGCGGACAACGTTTGCAACAGCACTCAACGACTAAGTGAGGGTCAGTTTAAAGTACTCGTTGTGTGAATGGTCGAGTGCAATGTTTTGGGCAGGTGATACGCAGTATCAAGCAGACACAGTGTAGAGTCGGGCAAGGTTCGTTTCAATGGAATTCGTGACCCATTTTTAGAAGTGAGCGCCGTATTGCATTTCCATAACCAATGCTCCAAAATGACTCATCCAATCACAGAGTTGTCGCCATTACATTTGTCTGGAGAACCAAGTGAGCATTGTTCAACTGGACCACGTTTATTAGGGGCAATGCGGTCGCAAAACATATGGCTCTAATACCATACTGGAGCAGAAGCTCCTCAACTTTTGACTGGAGGTCCGGAATGGGAAAGGATGCTGCGATTTAACCGATGAATTCATAAGACTGAGGATGAAAGGTTAAGCAAAGATGTCACTCACCAACATCCCTCCACGTGAAATAGGTAAGCTGATTTACGTCTATGCTAATGGGAATAACAAGTTGGGTCCATTAACGCACGGTTTACACAGTTGCAAACATTTATGTCCGGACAAATTTACTTTTACCAGACCATTTTACGTCATCTGTCGCGCGATGGATCTTACTCCTAATATAAGCCTGTCCCACAGCTGAAACACTTTCCTCGAAAAGCACAAAAAACTCAAAGTATTTTCATTACAAGCACAAAGATAAAAGAGGGAGAAAGCATATCAAAAGTATCAACAAAGTTGTGGCCTCAATCAAATGCAAAGACAGAAATTTCCACCGTAGGCATGCTCGTGAAGTCAATTAGTCTCCGTCTTCCGATTTCTCTGAAATGAGACAATCACAAATAAATTTCATATTAGTAAGAGTGCCCTGTGTGTCTGTCCACCATGAGAGGAAAATGCACAGAAACACCGTTCAAAACACATGAAGTACAAGCTGTCGCCACATCAATGGGCGAAATGTATTTGCCCCTATTGGATAAATTTTATTTTAAATAAAAAGAGATAAGTAAAATTTACATCAATTATACACTCACTCAAGTGAATAGCTCTGAGATGAATTCGTAAGTAGGAGCGTCGGGTAAACGACTTGCCACATCGTTCACATTTGTGGGGGCGAAGTTCTGATTAGTATGAAGGAAATAAGTGGTTACAAATGAAACAAACATTGGCAACAGGCGAAGCAAAGTGAATGATCCGATAGAATGACTATTTATAGGTTGTAGTATGCCAACAAAATAACGAGCAACAGATTCAAAGGCTCGCGTAGGAAAATTGGCACTCCGAAGTAGATTGGAATCGGTAAAAGTAAAAGCAAGATTCGCATAGGATTTGACAGGACGTCTCTATATCGGGAATGTGACGAATTTTGCGCATCAGTTGGGGCGACAGAGTTGTTGACACGGAAGTGTTGCGACAAAGTGGGGTGCATGCAGTGGACTGCATACTTTTACCGAGACACCTAAGGTGGCTCGGTCATGTGGGCCGTATGGATTCAACGCGGATACCGAAACAACTCTTATACGGTCAGCTGAGTATTGGGAAGCGGTGTGGGGAAACCAAAGTTACGTTACAAGGACCTGATCAAAGTGAGCCTCTCACGTTCCAATCTTGATTGGTCATGGGAATCGAAGGCGGTTGATCGGCGTGCATGGCGCGATCTGATCACGAAGGCAGCTGACGAAATGCGGGAGAAAGACCTCATACATGTAGAGAAGAAGCGGCAAACACCGATGGGTTGTACACCATCGACATCGAGCGCATGGTGCTGTAGCACATGCGGTCGCGAGTGCCTGAGTCAGGCAGGCCTAGTGAGCCAAGATCGAGGACACTCGGGATCACTACCGAAGCGACGACGCGTCCAGCAGAGAACGTAGGCAGAGCCGGTGCAGCGTTTGCAGGTACGCTGCATTCGATGTACTAACCGCGTGCTTGCATGTTAAGTCTATATATTTCAGGTGGTGGGTTTCCAATTTGGTCCTAATGCTTTTCTTTCTCATATAAAGGTCTACCTATACTGTCCACCATAAAGTTGCACACGTCGCTTAAGTCAATTGTAGTTAATTTCGAAAACATTTTCGTGTTTGTGGCATTTCCGTAAAATATACTTTCCGATCTCGTGAACTTATCTCGGATTCGTTTGCAAACAATTTATTTCATATGTTCATTAATTTAAGATTTATGTAACCGTTTACTTACGCATTACTCGATTTGTTTTCCTTGCTATCTTTCTCTCAAGTGATTGACTGTTGGTTGATATCCCCGGTGTGGCTGCTCTTTGTGTGCATGTTGACAAGATGCCTACCTGTCTATTACCCACCATCTCGTCCATACTGGCTACAGCAGACAGTTGGTCGTTGTTCGAGGGGACGGGGTGCACGGTCCTTGTGGCCGTGCTAGGCTCGAAGAGTGATTCCATGCACTTAGTGTGGAGCAAACTACGGTCCAGCCACCGCCTTGTGTTCACTTGATTCCCCAAATACAGTGTGCTTGTGTTTGCCTGTGAAGGAGTGTGGGCCGGCTCCGTTGATGAAACTTGGCTCCGATCCACATGCCTCCCGGTCTTATTCCTTCGGGTTTATACTGGATATGAGGTGTGTGGTTGGAGCTGTGGGTGGTGCAGCGCAAGCCACCCATGGTCCCTCTGTAGGCGCGGGCGTCCTGTGGCTAGTCACAGTGACAGACAAATCCGAAACCGGATGCCGCCAACCATATCGTGAATGCAGTGGATTCTTGCTAGCCAAATGAGGTGCAGTTTGCCGTGCCTTTCGGTCAAAGCCTAAGGTTCACCAGTGAACTAGGATAGGATCGGAATCAAGGATCACCTTCCCTGTGGCGGAGCTGTATGCTATCAGGTGCGTCCCCAGGTTGCAGATCGGCGAATGCTTTCCTTGTGGAGGTAACTGCGAATAAGTCTCGTTTGCTTTGCAAGAGAGAAGAAGAAGCAGTCGCAGACAAGCAGCGGCAGTGCCTCAGAGCGTGGGGAGTTCTGGGCTGGTAGTCTGGTTTTACATTAAATACCACAAGTGCTCGTACGGCGCTGTGTCAAAGCCAATGTGACCGGCTATAAGGTCACTGACCACTCCAGAAACCTTCGGGAACGAATGGTAACAGGGAGCGTAAGCACCTCACAAGCAATAATCGTAATCCAGAAGATGTGGAGCGTAAAGTACCGACATCCAATGATCCCAAAGTAATTATAACAAGCGAGCTTCCGTAGGTTTGACACGCAGACTAGTGAGGATATGGTGATGATTTTTCAACTTGTTGCAAACTGACGCGGAATAAAGCTATGACTTGGTGCATTTGTCATCTGCGTATAAAAGCTGAGAGAATAATAGTACACCTTGATCTGGATATGAAAAGAAGTCGGGGTTCTGAACCAAAGTTTTGGATGACGAGGTAGCGGAAAATCGATAAGGCTCACAGTGTGGGTCTTTTGCACAAAACGATGCTGCCATTCATAGAGAAGTCCAGGAAGCTAGGTACACTCGGATTACAAGCCTTGACAAAGATAGCAAAAATATGCTTTAAGACAACTGTATGCTTCACTCAGTATTGCAGCGATCCAAAAGTTAACTATTATCTTTCGTGCACAATTTCGCTGAGGACCAATTGTACAGTAAACTTCCTCGTTTTAATCTCCTTTACATTAAGTCCATGTTGACCAACATCCGGCACGACACTCGACGGTCTTGTAAGTTCCCGCGCTAACGTGTTGCACTTGTCTCGCTTCATCCGTCCGCGTCTCCCTGTGGCTCATCGAATACAGTCCGCTGCTTCAGACTCAAATTGCCTTCTGATATCCGCGCTTAATTTCGCACACCGTCTCGGACTAGTATTTACTAGTCCTACAGTATAAATTAATGGCGCAGACATAAACGAGTGGCTGCAACACGAGACATCTAGTTTCGTTGCGAAAGAAACAGAAGGGAATAATATTCCTAAATAACGCGTAAGCAATTGTGTCCCTAAAATAGGCATTAGTAGCGATTCAAAATGCAGATATACTACAAAAAGATATCAACAGTAAGCCGGTACGTCTAAATGATGGCTGTATGATGGGGAGAGCCTAACATATTACCCAGGCCTCTGCATAGATGTATACATATTTATGTACAATGTGTTACCATGACGATGACAAAATTGCATGACAACAACCAACAAGAATTAAACGAGTCAAACAATACAGTGGCTACTTGCATTAAGCCACAATAACAAATGGCCAGATGAGACGTATAAGTGAAGTGTGGAAGCAGTTCTCCGAGAGACGGTTCCATGAAAGGTCGTATTACTTTACTTGATCTGAAGGCTATAACAAGTTTTATTCATACTCTTAACTTTTCCATATTTTAACTATTTTAAACGATTGAGCACCTCAAACACTTTAATGAGAACAAAACAGATCTTGATAGTTCCCTCCACTATCCAACTTTGTTGTACCAATTGATCAGGCTGGTATTTTGCTTGTCTCGCATGTCGAGAAATATTTCGTTTATTTATCGGTGCCTCATTTCGTTGCCACACAACCACCACCAGTAGCGCGAGGGCTAAGAATACGGCGATGGTCGACGAGTCCTGTGTATGTAGATTCGTAACCGCGACCTCCGAGTTGCAAGGTGGACGTCTAGTGCTATCGGCCACGGGTTAGCAATTGCTGTGGCAAGACTGCCAAAGATAGATAAGTTACAGAGCGTAAATTAGATCGCTCCTGAGTAGTTAGCGCCAAGGGACAATGCAAAAGTCGAGAGCAAATGTTAGGCACGACCACCACTCAAGTAGGCGTGTCGGAGTTTAACGTAGACTAGCTGCTAAAAGCGATCTGACAGCTAATAAAAACAAAAGTGATTATAAGTAATCACACCAACATCACTGGTTGTCATGAATAGTGGCTAAAACTTGTGAAGATAATTGAACAACCACTACTATGCACAATATTGCCTTGCACGACGGATGGCCGCAGATGTAACTCGAGGCAAAAATAAGCTGAGTGACAGGATTCCATTACAGAAACAGGGATTAACAATCCGTCTTGTTTTTCGATGCATACAACCATGACGTAACACAGACGGTTAAGTATAGTAATAAAAACGGAGTTCCGTTAGTAAAATTAACTAAAATGTAAGCATACGTAGATCCACCGAGAAGAATATATATATATATATATATATATATATATATATAAGTGCCCCATGCTGAGGCTGATGTTGCATTCTTGATGCTTCTTCACCGCAGTTGGGCTAAACCAACTTACACTTAAACTCGGTCTTTTTAAGCTGGCTAAATTTCATTCCGCTTTATTTGGTTTGTTCTGCCTGCCTGAATAATGTTCTATTAACTGGCCACGTTGCTTACACTAATTGCGCTTATCTTCGGTAATTTTGTTGCGTTTGTAGCATTTTGAGTAACTTGTGGACATTTCTTACTTATCACGGATTTGTTGCTAACCAACTTACTCCATATGGTAATTTAGCGAAGAGTTATGCCACCGTAGCGGTATGCATTATTGGATTTATTTAATTTCAGCTTGTCGTTTAAAGTGAATGGCTGTTGTTTGATATCCCTGGTATGGTTGCGCTTGATGTGTATGTTGACAAGGTGCCTACCTGTCTATTACCCACTACATCGTTCATACTGGCTCCAGGAGACAGTTGGTCGTTGCTGGAGGGGACGGGGTGCACGGTTCTTGTGGCCGTGCTAGGCTCAAAGAGCGGTTCCATGCACTCAGTGTGGAGCGGACTACGGTCCAGCCACCGCCTTGTGTGCGGTTGATTCCCCAAATACAGCGTGCTTGTGTTTGCCTGTGAAGGAGTGTGGGCCGGCTCCGTTGATGAAACGTGGTTCCCATCCGCATGCCTCCCGGTCTTATTCCTTCGGGTTTACACTGGATATGGGGTGTGTGGTTGGAGCTGTGGGTGGTGCAGCGCAAGCCATCCATGGTCCCTCTGTAGGCGCAGGCGTCCTGTGGCTTGCCACAGTGACAGGCAAATCCGAAACCGGATGCCGCCAACCATATATATATATATATATATATATATATATATATATATATATATATATATATATATCCATGTTTCAACAGTGGATAAATAGAAAGAAATCGCACCGTGACGATACCCGAATTCTGTAGTGGGCGCGATGCATGGAGCGCCTGCGCAGATGGTACACCATCGCAGTTGCGTCCAGGGACAGGGTCCAAACAGTTACACAATGCGTCACTAAGATCGACTCCTAAACTTCGATTCCATCATTCCGTCGTTGCGTCATTTCACCTAGCGGTCAGCACGCGTTAGCATTACAAAGCGGATTTACTGCGGAAGAGTAATAAACGTGTACACTCCGTCATCCGGATAGGAACAGCTCCGAACACATGCGTAAATCGCCAAATAGACAGATCTAACTGCTCGACTCGTGAAATAATGCATCGTAGGAGCTTATCCAAGAGATTTTGTAAGGCGTTTGACCACTGGCAGGTCACGCTATAACAAAGAAACCGATGTCATTGTTTTGTTTAAACGAACAGCCTACGCAGAAGCCTGTTAGTTGAAAGAAGACCTTATGGATAAAACCAGATGTAATACGGCTCAACATTATCAACCTACATGTTGGATAAGGATGCGAAACCCATCAGCCACTGTGCTGCAACACAGTTCAACTAGATCTCCGCACAAATGGAAATAAATATAGCACCTATTGTTTTTACTATGCAGCACAAATGAGATGGTAGTTGGAGGAGATGGAGGAATAAAAATTACAAACGCCACTGACGCTGGCTCTCAAACATCTCAATAGATGTTTCCAAGCTAAGTTCATGGTCTTTAAAAGACCGACCAGGGAGTCCGAAGATTCTAACCGAGGTCAAACTAGAAGTAGGAGTCTTTGTCAGTCTCACCAGCCGGCGTTTCCCTCTCTTCTTCCATTCAGACTACGGTCAAGCAAACGCCGCAGTTCGCAGGATTCCGTGTGCTGGAATGCGTAACACAAGTCACTCTCACAACAGCCAGGTGCGTGAAGTAACGGAGCTGAGCGAATCACTTGCTTTTCCAGCGCTGTAAACATGATAGTGAAACAAGTAGCACAAAGGGAGCTAAAATCAGACATGAGCTAAATTGTAAATATACTTGTAGATGAAAAGAACTGGCATGTAAGGTAGCGGAGAGATGCAAACATGACAAAAACGCTATGGACATCGACATACGACAGTAGGCGTAGGCTACGGATATGAGACACATCGTTGCAGAGGCTTACAACGTACCTGATAACTACAATTCTTGCAAACAATCAGAGAAAATGTCCCGACGCCATCGGCGCGGGGAAAAATTAGTATGTTTGTTTACTGAAAGCTAAAACATTGTGAGGTTTAGCACGAGATTGTGAAGACTGATCACTTTTGAAGACGAAATAACTGTATAATGTGAAAATCTTAATGCTAAAGCTACAACTAATTAGCCAAAACTCGTGATAAACGTCCAACACTTGCGCAACACTGAAACCGATGACTGGGGAAGCAACCAGCAAAGATCCTACCGGTCATATTGGGAACACAATGGACTTGGATCACTCTACAACTATGAATAACCCTACATATATTATAGACACAATTCAAGACAGCGCAAACCAAAAGGAGGATATAATCGCAGATTCGCACGACGGTATCAATGGCTTTAATGCTGAGCAAACCCCTAACTGCAGTGGAACGAAAATTGATTGGCTGTGCACTCACTAAACACGAAGCATATATTTGTCAGCAAGTATTTACCGATTCCGGACGAAAAATGCAACCGTTCTGTTTGCAAACGAAATAACGGCAACAAGGTAAAGGTCTCAGTAATGACGCCGCAACCGTTACCAGTGCATTTAAAAACACACATCATCAATCAGTGGTAGCCGCAAAGGTGTGGCAAGAGGTGAGACGGTCCTGCTCTAATGGCATATGACAGTGACCGGCATTCTTAGCACATGTGACTGCGTGATGCCGTGTAATCGGTGAAATTTCCAGACAAGCCTAAGGTGAAACAATGTAAAAAATAGATAAAAAATTTGCTCTCCATTAAATGAGGCGCGCCTGCACAAGCATGATCATGTTAAGAGTACAAAAGGGGATCGGTTAATGTACAATGGAACAACGGGATGGTCGCATATGTTGATATATGAATGTATGTAAGGCTGATGTTGTATTCATGATGCTTCTTCACCGCAGTTGGGTTAAACCAACTTATACTTAAAGTAGTTCTTTTTAAGCTGGATAAATTTCATTCCACTTCATTTGCTTTGTGCTGTCTACCTGAAAAAATGTTCTATTAACTTGCACTCGTTGCTTACACTTATTGTGGTTATGTTTGTTAACTTTAGCGCGTTGGTAGCATTTTTTTAGTAACGTGTGGACAATTTGTACTTATCGCCGATGCGTTGCTAACCGACTTACTTTATATGCTAATGTAGCGAAGAATTATGTCGGCACAGCCGTATTTGATAAGGTTATTTCAAGTGATTGACTATTGTTTGACATCCCCGGTGTGGCTGCGCTTTGTGTGCATGTTGACAAGGTGCCTACCTGTCTATACCCACCATCTCGTCCATACTGGCTACAGCAGACAGTTGGTCGTTGCTTGAGTGGACGAGGTGCACGGTCGTTGGGGCCGTGTTAGACTCAAACAGTGGTTCCATATACTCAGCGCGGAGCGCACCACGGTCCAGCCACCGCTTTGGGTGCGCTTAATTCCCCAAATACAGCGTGCCTTTGTTTGTTCGCGAAGGAGTGTAGGCCGGCTCCGTTGATGAAACGTGGCTCCCATCCACATGCCACCCGGTCTTGTTCCTTCGGGTTTACACTGGATATGGGGTGTGTGGATAGAAATGCGGGTGGTGCAGCGCAAGCCAACCACTGTCCCTCTGTAGGCGCATGAATCCTACGGCTGGCCACAGTGACATGCAAACCCGAAACCGCCAACCATGTATGTGTGCTTAGCTGTGTTTATGGATATTGTAAATGTTTTCCTGCCATTTTGATCATGCTTGAAGTTGTCACCATTGCTAAATGGATGCTTGATATCTATGGACTTAAAGCGGCTGTCCGGATATAAGCAATGGGTGACTTTACTTGGATGGCTCTGGACAGCCACCTATCACAAGTGTCCGCCGTTTGATCTCTAGCGCCTTTGTACACATCTGTCCCGTTACACACCGCCCCTCATAGCAACTATCCGTTAATGCAATGCATTATCGGCCACAATGCATTGTACAGCGATCGTGTTATTGCAAAGGGTTCTATGGTCAAAAAAGCGCCAGCCTGTGACCTCGTTTTTTTGTGACTTGCGTTTGCAGACCTGATTATTTGTACTCCCATTGGGTGCAATGCGAAGAATCGGCTGTTCACATGTCGAGCGGTTATTGTAAGTCTGATCTCACCATGCCCAAACGGCAGCATGGAAGTAAACCGGTTGGTTTTTATTGCCTACCATACATTTGTATTTTGTTTCCTTGGCATTAAGCTCATAGCTAGGCCCGTTTTCTCCTCTCCACATCCGACTCGTGTAACTCCAACTAGCTTTAACAGGGTCCATAGTAACCGGAAAGGGAAAGTACAGCATTAAGGAAAATCCATTATTGCAGTAATTAAGCGATTAACTTCGATCATGCGTTGATTTCGAAGATTCTGGAACCTCGCACTCCTTCACGTGACCGCTAACATACTGAGCGCTGGCAATAAGGTTATCAAATTTAACAAGTGACCTTCGTTTCCTTTAGGAAATTCATTAAGCGACCTATAAATTTGACCAAGTCCGCAGTGTGGTACAGCACTTTGACGGCGTTTGCTAGCATCGTATTCACAGTAAAAGTTGTTGAACTTTTAATTTTTCTTCGGCTGGGCTAGAAGTTTGTGATGTTAAATACAGAACAGCGAGAAATTTGGAAACTTAAAAAGTGATAAATTTTTCGCTGGACAACTGCAAAAGCTGACTCTTCAGCAAAATTCCAGATGGAAACAAAGATGAAACTGGTCGAGAGTTGGACATAATGCTTGGATTTACAGTCAAACGGAACAGTTACTCGACACACGCAGGCTAGTTCCCTTGATCTTCCTACAAATTGCATCACTGAATCTCAGTAGGATGCTGTTTCAGAATGCACTTTCGAGGCGTAGTTCAAACGCTGGGAAGACAGGTTCTGCAAGGATTTCAGCCGACAGGATGATTCATGGACATCGTGACTTCTGCTCTGCAGGCTCGGTATCCAAGTACATTCAAGATTCATCGACCACGTCTTCCCAAGGAGCAGAAGGATATGAGCAGCAGAGAATTGGCACGACTCAGAAATAATTCGCGAGTTAGCGTCTTCGTTTAGCATACGTTATCAGTCTAGGAAGTGTTAAGCGGGATACAGACGATTGTGGGGCTACAGGATACGCATGGTTAACCGTGAGCGCGGACGTTTCGAGTTACGCTGTTTGACGGTGCATGACAGTGATTCAAGACCAGGTCGCCGATTCATCACCGTGCTCATCAACGGGATCACGACAAGGTTGCAGTTCAATACGGCCTCAGACACAAAAATAATTTCCAAGAAAACTTGGAATCACAAGAGGCCGAAGAGGATTGAATCCAATAAAGTCGCCTAAAATGCATCCGGTGGATTGCTGGGGATGGTCGTAGAAATAACCTACAAAGTGCTTTCAACGAAGTGGAAGAGAATTGGAAACGGTTACTTGTCGGATCCAACAAACTTGAAGCTCCTTGGGATTGAATGAATGGAAGAGCTACAACTGTTGAATATTAAAATGACACATTTCTTACCGAGTTCGAACCGATAAAGTCCTTAAATCACTGTCGATTGGAGACATGACGAGAATTCCTAAACCGAAAGTTACTTTCCTGTTTGAAGACAGCCTCCGTCAGTACACGAAGTTCAAAACCAAGTTATACCTTCGCGAAGGAGACAGCCCAGTCTTCATTGCAAAAAGACCGGTACCGTATACAATAATGGCAATGGTCGAGCAGGAGCTCGACCGACTGGAGCGCGCCGGTGTTATCAAACCAGTGAACAAAACTTCATGGGCGGCGCCAGTTGTTACTATGAGAAAAGCGAACGGCAAAGTGCGCGTCTCCGGAGATTATTCAACTGGCATGAATGCCGCACTGGACGACTACCAGAACCCCTTTTCGACACCAGAGAAAATTTTTTCCAAGCTGAATGATAAGAAGTGTTTCGCTAAGCACGGCTTGTCCGATGCTTACCTCCAGGTCGGTGAAGATTGAGCCTTGAGAGAACTGTTAATCATCGACAGTAATCGCGGGAGAATAAGAAGACTGCTACCCTCTACAGGATTATCCTATGCGAGGGCCAAAACAGCAAGAAATTGTTTGAGGATACATTCATATTGTGTAAGCATGATACTGCCATGTTGTTCAGGCCTAGACAGGAGAACGATTAGGGTTCTTAAGCAAAGCCTGTGGTTCAAAAACCTTGCTGCAAGGCAGTGAGATTTTGGTCGTGGACTAGAGAGTCCGTTTTTCTGGAGCAAGGAGCCCTATTTTCCAAACCCCAACCTGGAGGTCCAGGAGACTGAGTTTGTCTGGCTTCTAATCATTCACTAATAAGGCAAAAGTGGCTCTGAAGGTGCAGGAAGCATCATCCAGTATAGCTTAATGGATCCCTGACACACGCAGATCATCGCACCACGGTAAAGTCCAGCAACATGGCGACGGATTATTCCCTATCGCGCCATAGTAAGTGCCAAGGCAACGATAACAGAAATAAGTTTGTCAAGCGGTACAGCCCATCACGTGACCACTCCACGGTCCATTTTTAACCCAGTGGAATGGAAACGTGACCATTCCTACCCCCTACATATCACATACTTGGCATATGCGTCCTCCGTTTCTGCAATCTCTTCAGATGACACGCTTAGGTCAGTGTTAAGTCAACCGCAATGTAGACATAATACCTCGACCTTCTCAGTTCCACTAGATATGCCGGAAGTAACAAACATTGCCACAGCTAAAATGGTGTGTGGATTTTCATCGCCGCCGAGTGTGTCCGAAAGGAACACGGAAAGTCACTTGTTTCACAGCTGAATGAGTGTGGGGGACAGTGGCGTTATCACAGGGACAGGAACGTGGAGAGTTGAAAAGCAGTATGTACAAAATGACATTGACCACATTATGATGAAAGAAATAACGGTAGGTGAGCATCGGGCAGAAAAAAACGCTTAATTTGAGAGCGCATGTGTCAATGACTTACCTTTGCAATATGCACGGCCATCACTCTCAACGGATTTGGTTCTCAGTGGACATACGGAAGAGCTGAGGGCTAGCACAGATGATTAAGCACCCACTTAGCTAAATAGTGATGCTTCAAATTTCACGTAATAAGAAAAATCAGTACGACGGTTGATGTGGGGCAGGCGAGGACAATCTCTTCAGTTGAGGTACGCGGAGACGGGTAAAAGTGTTATTACAGGCCAAATGTTTATTCCCAATTTATATACGAAATCAAGATGAGAAACCTCAACAAGAGTAATGTCAGCCATAAGTGTTAGGAAAATTTTCTAACACACCGATTCTCAAAGTTCTCATCATGAAACAGCTGATTCAAAGCTAGTATGCAAATACTGCGTCGGCCGACATCAACTGCGCGATGTATCATCCAGCATTTCGAGCCATCTGTATTCCAACGTCCCTTGGTCTCCAGCTCGGAGGGTAAGTGGAACCAAAGACGGTTAAATATGAAGGGAAGGTTGACCATCAATAAATATCGATGACGCGCACTATCCATGCAAATTGGTCATGACTCGCTTCGATAAAGCAACATCGCTCGAAATGATGCGCTATAGGCCGAATTCCGCCGAGAGAAAATATAAGCAGTTTTGGTGACAGCCATGAGCTCAAAGACTAACTCAGGTATGCGAGTCGGTACTGGTGAAGCTACTGTGATGTGCACTCCTGTATGTTCGAATCAATAGCCTTTGCATCAATGGCGTATGACTGCGAAGCAGTCGTGATCCACGTTTGCATAACTGACATCAGTAACTTTTAGAACTTCCGCTAAGCACAGAAGGCGTGGATGAAGTCATGAGTGAAGAACTGCAAGCAACCCATGACTCCTGCGTAGACAGAAGTGCTCTGTGGCTGTTCACGCGGTCACGGTGACAGGTAAATCCGGAAACGAATGACACCTGGTAATAAGAGGTTCCGGCTCTTTAACACAGAATTCATAAGGACCAGAGCTACACGAAAATTGTGCTTCAATAAACGTGGGTAAACGTTCATTGTTACATCCAACCGTTTGCGTGCTTGTCTACTGACCTCAGTTAGAGACAACCGGAATGAGGGACGAAATGAAAAAAAGTGGGAGTTGTCGGCAGATGTGTTTGCCACTCCATAATCGATTGTTATGAGAGACACCAGTGTCACAAGGTGTACAAACAATCGTTGTAGTTTGAAGTGACAGCTGTGTGGAAGGAGAGACAAAAGAAATTGCAAATGGACTGTGAATTTCTTAGAACGCACCGGGAATGTGTTTGAAGTTAAGCACTTCGTTAATGGAGAGGCGGACACACGTAGAAACTAGTTTGGAAGATGAAACATACCGCGGAATAACGTGACTTTAAAAACCATGAAAAAAGGCGTATTAAGAGCAGCATGTTTGATGAAACCGAAGTCATTTGATATCGCCAACGATGGTGCAACGTAAGCACGAAAGTTAAACTGCAATGATGTTAGCAAGTGAACACTTACTCGAATGAATAGATTTGATGTGCCTCTGCATACCGCACCTTCCGGCAAATGATCGACCACACTGTTCGCACGTATATGGGCGTTGCGCTGCATCAAAGAACAGAAAGTGAATAGTTACCAGTGTCAAAAGGTCGAAAAACCGAATGGTGATGATGATGATGATAATACAGCTAAGCTTTAGTCACGAATAATGAACCATAGGATTCCACATGTGAAATAGTGCTAAAGTCACCCCGGAAAAAAACGAATAGTGTGGAGACAGTGTGTCATCTATCGGCAGTAACTGTCTCGTTCTAATACAATGCATCGTGACACATATTTATCAATTAACTATGATGAGGACGAAAGGTACCCCAACAGGACAATACCGACAGTCAGTGGAAAATGTAACCATCGCAGTCGTGCGGACGAAACACAACCTGATGAGACCGATTGAAGATTCCGCTCCTCTCATATCTGATGAACCACTTTGTTCGTCTCTCACACTCGGCTGTGATGGGAGTGTCATACCAGAGTGAACGGTGTCAAAAAAGACAAAGACGAACCCCACCGGCGTCGCTCGGATCACCAGTGTCTATTCAGATGCCTGCCCCAGTGAACATGGAGAAACGGAAGTTGGCGAGTAGCTGGCGTCTATGGAGAAGCAAGTGGCTGGATTTCTGCACATCAGTATGTTTGGATGAACAAGAGATGGTGTATCGCTTGATCAGGTTTCGACACGCAGCCGGGGATGACGCGCGTCGTGTTTTAGAGACATTGCACTATGACAAAGATCACAAGAATTTGGAGTCGGTCGTTGAAAAATACAGTGAATTTTGTGAAGGTCAAGCCAACGAGACCTACCAGTGCCACCTTTTCTCCTCGCGTATCAGAGGCGCAAACGAATGCGTCGCTGAATTGAAAATTTTAGCCCGATTCTGCAATTTCTGTAAATGCATTGGCGACAGTCTCACACGCGATCGGATCATTATGGAAATCAATGATGAAAGTACGACAAAGCGGCGTTTGCGACAACGCAACCTTCCGCTCCAGCAGTGCATCGATATCTGCAACAATGAGTCCTCGATCACCTATCAATACAAACAAATGAAACTCGCAACTGATGCAGAATTGTGTGCCGTTTCCGGAGGCGAAACGTCAAAGAATATTAACGATAGACAGGATATTTGCAGATTTTGCGCTGCGCGACACCCGAGCTATCGTGAACAGTGTCTGGCGTGGAAACGGAAACACGCAAAATGTGGAAAAGGGAACCACTTTGCTCGTTGCTGCCAATCAATCAATGTGAGTGTGTTTGATCGTGACTAGTTCACCGCAGATTCGGAACATTCAACTGGCAACGTGTCTCGGAAAGTACCGCAAAAATGTGTCTACGCAAGTCTTTTGATCGGAGGCAAAGCCGTACGATTCCAGTTAGACACGGGAGCTACTGTCAACATTCTACCAAGGAAGCACTGTCCCGGAACGTGTATTTGATCGGATCAAGACTGCCTGTGTATGTGGGTGGAATGGTTCCAGATTTGTTCCGAACAGCTCGATTACAATCGATGTTATAAGCTCAAGGGACGAAGCCTCATATCGACTGGGGTTCGTGGTCGTGAAAAAGGAGCTCACGCCGATACTCGGCATTCATGAGACCCAGTCTCTCGGTTTTGTTCTTTTTAATCATGATTGTTTTGTGCATGTTTGCCATGAAGAAAACGATAGTAGTAATCAGTATCCGTCTGTGCTTAGCCCGGGAGTGGGAAAATTTGAGGGAACCGCTCACTTGTCGTTAGATACTTTGATATGACCGACAGCGCTACAGGATAGGAGAGTTCCATTTGTACTGTGTGACAGGTTCCGCACTGAGTTGAGCAAATTAGTGAGATAGGGTGTGATTGCCAAAGTTGACGAGACAACCAAATGGGTTAGTCAGGTCGCAATCATCACGAGAAGACGAGCAAACTGAGCGTGTTCATTGACCCGAAACCGCTAAATGAGGCCTTGTGTAGAGAGCACTATGCGCTACCTACCATAGAAAACTTATTGTCGCGCCTGGCCAGATCTGAATATTTCACGAAGGTAGACCCGCCTTCCGCATTCTGGCATGTGATTCTAGATGAAGTATCCAGTTTCCTGACTACATTTGCAACAATGTCAGAGCGTTATCGTTGGCTACGTTTACCATTCGGTTTGAAAGTTTCGAGTGGAATTTTCCAAAAACGATTTAGATGGTGTAACATGCGAGGCAGATGATGTTTTAATCTACGACACGACGAAACAGGAGCATGATGACAAGCTCCACCGTTACTTATAGCGTCTTGTACATCATCAAGATTAAACACGAGAAAATTGAGCCTCAGAAAGATTGGGCGATTTTCCATGGGTACGTGTTAATCCCCCAAAAGATCCGGGTCGATCCACGAAAAATCAAGGCAATATGAGAGGTGCCACACCTTAACAACGTGAAGGGAATCAATCGCTTAAACGGAATGGTGAATTATTTGAGCCGTTTTATACCTTGACTCGCTGATATCATGACGCCGATCAGGAAATTAGTTCACAAAGGAGTAAAGTGGAGTTAGGGAAAGGAACAGGAAACCGCGTTTGCAACTATTAAGCACCTCAGCAGCAACGCGCCAGTACTCGGATATTACGATCCAGCGCAGCCTTTGGAGGTACAGTGTGACAGTAGGCAAGATGGAATAGGTGCTGATCTCTTAAAGAATGGAAAACCTTTGGATTTCCGCAGTCGAGCACTCACCGTGACCGAGCAGCGCTATGCGCAGATTGAGGAGACGCTCGCAGTAGTCTATGCCAGGGAACGTTTCAACGATTATACTATCGGAAGAAAGATAAGTGTGTATACCGACCACAAACCGCTTGTGTCGACAGCCAGCAAACCGTTGCACATCGTTTCTTGTCGTCTTCAACGTGTGCTTATCAGGCTACCAAAGTACGGCGTGAATACTGTGTACACGCCTAGTGCACAGATGTTCATCGCGGACACGCTGTCAAGAGTTCATCTACCGGTGCTTTAGTATAATCCAGAAGAGGTCGAGGCAGTAAACCTAGTACAACACCTGGCAGTGACGGAAGATCGTCTGAGTGAAATAAGGCGCCACATATAGGAAAATGCGACGTCTGCAGCTTTATGATAGGTTATTTTAAATGGTTGGCCAGAAACAAAGAAGCAGATGCCGAAGGAACTAACACCCTACTTCAATTTTCGGGAGGAACTCTCTGTTTATGATGGTTTTCTGTTCAAGGGAAGCCGTATTGATTCCGTTACTGCTCCGAGAAGAAATGTTGAAATATCTACATCGCGCTCATCTGGGTGCCAAGTAAACAAATAACCGAGCAAGAGTTCTGATCTTTTGGGCAGGAATGTTGGGTCAACTAAAAGATCACGTATCGAATTGTGAACCGTGCTGTTCACACGAAATCCGGCAGACAAGGAAACCAACGCTGTTGCATGAAGTCCCGGATCGACCGTGGCAGAAGGTGGCAGTGGATTTATCCTGTGACAACGAGAAAAATTACCTACTCACAGTGGATTACTATAGTGATTAGTTTGAAATCGATTTACTCACCACTACGATCACAGAAGCAGTAACCACCAAGCTCAGATGTCAATTCGTGCAGTACGGAATGCCAGAATGCTGGTCTTTGACAATGGTCCTCAGTTTATTAGAGTTACACGAAAATGTTGAAAATCAGCATGGGCTGGAACATTTGGCGAAGACAAGCCACAGTGGCTTCCTTGACGCTGCATCAGTCTACGCTGTAAGACCCCATCTGAAGGAGCAAACGGAACTCGCATGCTTGGACGAGTAATCCAGCAGCAAACCGAACAGTACAATGAGAACTGTGCGACCGTTTGTGCATTGATATTATCAAAAGCATATGACAGTGTCTACGGTGGTTGTACAATGCAAACGATAACAACAACTTATAAAAGAGTCGCCAGTTGCACACTCACCCAAATGAACAGCTCTGAGATGCATTCGAAGATAGGTGAGGTGACCAAACGATTTACCACACCGTTCACATGTGTGGGGACGTTCTTCTGATTGGGGGGAAGAAAGTGAGCGATCGCAAATAAAACAGACAATGTCAGCAGGCGCACATAATGAATAATGCGATAGCAGAAGTGCATACAGGTTGTAGTACGCCAAAAGGCTTAATAGCGACCAACAGATTCGGAGAATCGTCCAGCAAAAATGCCCACCAGTAGCCGATTAACTAGTAACACGTGGGAGTCAGGTGAGAAATAGCGTGTGTAGCAACTGCCAGTAACGACTCCATTCCAACACCGTTTACGACAAAGTGTCTGACGGCAAGATAACAATATATAATGTTTGAGATAAAAAGCGAACATTCTGAATTTGACAATCTCCGCCATCTCTAGTATCAACGTGACCGGAAGCTCTCCTTGAAGCACCGAGTCTACAATACCGCGATAACAGCCATTCTCCTCTATAGTTGCCATACTTGGCATGTCTGGGTAAAGGAAATTCAGAGGCTGTTTGTTTTCGACCAGCACTGCCTTCGGAGCATTGACAGTGTACGGTGGAAACATCACATTAGAAATGCGAAGGTTCGTCAAAGTATTTTCAGATAAGGCAGCCTTTACCGGCCGCTGAGTAGCACAAGCCTCAGTAGTTTGCGCACGTACTTAGCATGCCCACCGAGCGTTTACCTAGCCGTGCACTCCGTGCCCGTGCAGTATTCGACTGGAAGCGGAGAAAAGGAAGCCAACGAATGATATGCACCATAATTACGAAGGTAATGACTACAAATTTGGCCACGGTCGGGCACTGTCAATTCTCTGTGGCTAGGGGCGCAAGGATCCCGAGCACATAGGATTTAAAAACCCCTCGGAGATGCCAGGAGCAGTGGCACATGGGGGAACATGTTGTGAGACTCTAAACAAGAAGCCACAACATTTTTACACCTTTTACTTTCTCTCGTATCAATACAATTCATACGATGCAACCCTCTGTTTATTGTACTATGGATAAAGCGCTGGATAAAGATATATATATATATATATAATATATATATATATATATATATATATATTACTAGGTGTAAACGGCGGCAATCAGTTGTGGGCACGATCCGTGGAGCAACTGCGCAGACAGTACACCATCGTAGTTGCGTCCAGTGACAGAGTTCAACAAGTTGCATAGTGCGTCTCTAGGGTCGATTCCAAAACGCCTATTTCATTGTTCATTCATCGTATCATTTCACCCAGCTTTCAGCGTGCGGTAGTATTGCGAAAACAATATAGTGGGGAAGAGTAATAAACAATTATTCTCTATCCTCCAAATATGAACAACACATGCGCAGCAGTCAGCAAGCAGACAGATCAAACGGTGCCTGACTCGTGACATAATGCAACGTATGAGCTTATCTAAGTGATCTTGGGAAGTGCTATCGACTGTACCAAAGAAACCGTAGTCGTAAGACATCCATCGTGTTGTCCAAGCGAATAGCTCACTCAACAGCTCGTCAGTTGCAAGAAAACCTACGGATAAAACCAGATGTAATACGTCTCAACATTATCAACGTACACAGTGGCTAAGGAGGCGAAACACATCAGCCACTGTGCCGCAATACAATACAACTAGATCTCCGCAAAAATACACCTTTGGTTTTTACTATGCATCACAAATGAGATGACGGTTGAAGGGAAACGACAGAGAAACAACACAAACGCTACTGACATTGGCTCTTGAACATCTTAATAAGTGTCTCCAATCTAATGAGTTCACCGTCTTTCGGAGACCGATCCGGGAACACACAGGTTATAAGCGAGGTTAACTTAGAAGTAGGGGGCATCGTTACTCACATCAGCCGGTCTTTTACCTCTTCTTACATTCAGATTACGTTCCAGAAAACGCCGCACTTCGCAGAATTCCGTGTGCTGGGATGCGTAGCACATGACACTCCCACAAGAGCCAGGTGCGTGAAGTAACGGAGCTAAGTGATTCACTTGCTGTTCCAGCGCAGAGCAAGGTTTCATGAAGTGCCGCTCGTGCATCACCAACTTGCTGTCGATGCGGCACAGATGGTTGCATGCGTTGAACCGGAGGAAACCAGTAGACGTTATCTACGTTGATTTCAGTAAAGCTCCCGGTAAAGTGACGCATGTGGTCCTTCTCCACAAACTGAGGATGTGTGGCGTTGGTGGCGCACTGCAACAGTTGATCAGCGACTTCCACATTGGGAGAAAGGGGCGGGTACAGGTAGATTGTTACCTAACGTAATGGTACCCCTCCACTAGTGGCGTAACCCGGTGCTCCTTTTGCTCCTGTTACACATCAAGGAAGTACCGCAGCTTCTTCGGTCGCCCAGCGCATTGCTTGCAGATGACCAGAAGATTTGGAGGAGTATAGATATGCTCGACGACCGTGAATTCCATCAGCAGGACCTCGACCGCCTATCCCGGTGGTCTGTAGAACTTGATCTGTCGGTCGACCCGGTCAATTCGTCATTTATGAGTCTGGGACGTAGGTACACCCGGGCTGGCCAACCGCTGAATCCCACAAGCTCGGTAAATGATATACGCATACTCACACAGTGATCTGGTCCATTGACAACACAAACAGACTGTAAGGAAACGGACTACACCTGCTTTGGGCACTTAGACACAGCTTCTGTACTTGGTCTGGAGAGATTGCCACTCGCCTGTTTTCTTCCATGATAAGACCGGAGCTTGAATACGGCTCACCCACCTATGGTCCGAACACAATAGCTGAGGTGCACAGATTAGAACGGGTTCAGAATGTAGCTATCCGGCTCACGCCCAGCTTACGGAGTGTCGTACGAGGACCGATGTAGGAGAATAGGGTTGTATACCCGGTCATATCGTCGGATTTGGGTTGATCTCATAATGACGCACCAGATATTGCATCTGGGTCACTTCCCCATGCTGAGGCCACTGCTGCACGTTGGCGCATCAAGCAGCACATACGAACATCGGTATAGAATAGTGGTACTGGATTTAAAACACATCGCTCACCCTCTATGCATCGAGGGTCGAGTGGAGAAATACTGGAACAAGTTTCCATAGAAAGTAGTCGAGGCGAAATCAGTTTCGGAATTTAAGAGATTCCTCAACGCTCACTTTGCGGATTACAGGGAGCGTATCGCACCCGGATAAGATGCAGTGCAGCTGTAATATGCTGCCAACGCTCAGGACCAGTGACGTGATGTCGCGCAGGTGCCCGATCTAACTACGATAAAGAAACACAGATCTATACCTTCGCACTCTGGAGGTGTTTCGGTGTTGCCCTACCCAACAACGACACACTTCGCACTCTCTAATTTCAGTATTTAGCCATGTGAGTATCTAGCAGTAAACGGAAATCCCAGCGATGACGTGCGCAGGCACACGTAAGGGAATTTCAGTAAGAAATGCAAATATCTGCAAGGTTACGTGCCATAGCATCAACTACCACCCACCGTGATCACGCAGGTCCCTAAGCCCAGGAGGTGCTACATGTATACACCCTAGCATGCGTGCAGCTTCAGTGGAACCAGTCGTGTCTGAATACGAGCGTCGTGCGCGACTGCGCACCCCATCAAATCACACACCATCTGCGTCAAAGGTGGGTCCAAGCGTTCTCTGGTAACCCATGTCGTAAACTCGTCTGGTATGCTACTATTTGATTTGGGATTGGTCACTCAACGAGTGACGTGCGCTTCGGGTCGTTCGTGCCCGTAGGATGATATGTGATTAAGGAGTATCCTGAAAGATTTATGAATGAACCCGAATTCCTTAAGAAGGAATTTAAAAGCGTTATGAATGCATTTAACGGAGAAAAGGCACAGTGGCACTTACAATTGACTAAGGAACGTGCAATCAACAATCCTGATGACTATAAACCTACGGTTGATGTTCCTTCTCGTTCCCATGTTCCTGTTACTGACTGCTTAGCTGCCGGTGAGATACGTAGCCGGAAGCTAGAATCAATGTTTATGAAGGCGAAGTTGAAGGGTAACAATAGTCAAATTCTAACCCCAGACAAGTTAGATGGACAGGCGAATTTGATTTTTGTCGAGGATTAAGGCGCTAGCGATAACCTGGTGGCTTCACTTAAAAAGAATGAAGTAACTGCAAACGCACATGATGAGTCGGCTTGCTCTCAGTGGGTGCACCTGTTGTCCTCTGGCGCGGTGTCTTAGTACACGGACAATCAGCACACTTCAGCTCGGCAAGTCAACACACGTCACGTGGTTGGATACATTAGTGGGCTTCCGAAACGAGAGGCTGTCCGATCTGGTGGTGACCCAAGGAAGTACTGGCCTTCCGTACGCAGTTTCCAATGTATAGTTATGTGCATAACCGATGTACCTGAAGTGCTGTTATGGTACTTGATGTACTACTGTGCAGGAAATGCTAGAGAAGTGATTGAGAGCTGTTCCATACTACAATCAGAAGTGAGTTTCAGAGATGCTCTGGATATGCTTAGGATTGGATTTAGCCGCCCACATCTTACTGTCCCTGCTCATATCAACCGATTGTTAAAAGGACAGAATGTAAAAAATGATGTGGGTGCCCTTAACAAGTTAGGTGGTAAGAGGAAGGCGTGTATCAATGTAACTCAACTACGAAGTGGATTTGAACGCCATAGTGAAAACTTCTGCTGTTGTTAAGCGGCTATCATATGCGGTGCAGGACGAATGGTTTAAGAGAGCAACAGCTGTAGTACGTGCCGCCAGAGAACCAACTTTCAAAGATCTATACCGATTCGTGATTGATTCTGCAGAAATAGCGGCTAACCAATCTATGTACTCTGGGGAGAATTTCCAGAAGCACGAAGGTCCCTCAGAGTTAAAACGGCCGGAATGGCGTGAAGCCGGCACACTACAAATTGCGGTGGAGCCACGCCAAATCTTGTGTAATTTGGTCTAGCGACCATTATCTGGATCAGTGTCCACAGTTTCGATCTTTGGACGCCACTAAACGGGCCTCTGTGTAGTGTCCACCAATCACCTGTGTGATTGTTGCCTTAAGACCAACCACGTAGTTTTGACTGTAGATCAAGGGCCATGTGTGCGTTTAACGGCTGTCGTGCTATTCACCACTCCCCACTGCAGTACGCCAGGGTGACCGCTGCCAATTTGCAAACACGCCGCAGTTAATTCAACGAGCACATTCACGAACGGGGTGTCCTTCGGGGTTATTCCAGTAAGAATAAAAGGAATCGACAGGACAGTAGTAACCAACGTTTTGCTAGCTTCGGGAGCCGATTCATCGCTCAGTGATGCACAGCTTCTAAAGGATTTGAAGCTAGACTCAAAGTCATCACCTTTAAGTCTCAAAATTTTTGCACGAATCTAGTCTGGATTTTGCAATGGCAGAGGTAGAAGTTTGGCCCATGGATGATGCGGAGTGAGCCAAAGTATGTTCGGTGAAGAATATGCCAATGGCGCGGCGGGTACTTCCTATCCATGAACAGCTGCAACACTGGAGTCAACTTAGAGAGGTAAGGTACCCGAATGCAGAAAGTTGCAGTATCGGACTGCTACTTGGGCTGAACGCCCCAGAGGTACACTGGGCTCTAGAGCAACGGAGCGGGAATCTAAGGGAGCCATTCGCTATCCGTACACCACATGTATGGAAGTTGTTTGGTCCGGTGGAATTGAGGAAGAGCGAGAAGCAACAAGCTAAGTACTGAGTCGAACGAAACATCAGTTTCCTTAAAAAATTGTACAAATTGAAATTCACTGAACGTCGTAGTTCCCGCCTCGCCATGTTATTGGAAGACAGAGTCGCAGTGGAACAAATGAATTCCTCTATTCAGAAGCAAGGTTCTCACTATGAAAGCGATTTACCGTGAAAGATTGGGTATCCAGAGTTGCCGAAAAGTTTTCCTATAGCTTAGCAGAGATTGGCGTCACTACGAAAGAGACTCTAGGGGAACACATTCCTGCATCGTCTCTATACCGAAGCTGTCGACGAATACATCTAAAATATTTTGCTGAGCCCGTTGGATGAAAGGTAGGCAACGAAAATTCTGGGTGTTGATACATCCCTCATCACGCTGAGTGGTCTTTGATTGCGCAAGCATTTACCAAGATACCTCTATTAAGCAACACCTGCACAAAGTATCCGATTTAGTTTATAGCTAAATTGGCGTCCTCGTGAGATTCAGAGTAAGTTCAGTGGGTGTAGTCCCTGACATCGAAGATATCTTTCATCAGGTGAAGGCTCCGAAAACAGATCGAAATTATCTTCGTTTTATATGGTGGCCGAAGGGACGATTCAATGCCCAGCCTAGAAGCTTTTATCCATTCGCAGCTACTTCATCGCCTAGTTGTGCCAGTGTCGAACTTTACCGAACAGTTGAAGACTGTGTCGGTGAGTTTCACGATGCAACGCTGACTTTGTTACTTGGGAGTTTAAACGTTGATGACTGTCTGTTCAGTTGCGATTCTACCGAGGAAGCTAAATCACATGTCTACTCAATTTATGACTACCGCATACCGAGGTTTCCATTTAACCGAACGGTAAAGCGAAGATCCCGATGCAAAATCCTCAAGGTTACAGAACGCAAACTGTAGCGAGTACCGCTTTAGTAAATTACAGTCTATAGATTTGCACGCGACACTTGAAGTTCAGTGAAATAGTTATGACGATAGGATAACTTTCCGTTTGGCAGAATATAAGGAAGACTGTGGGGTCATAGAAACGACCACACAGGGCTCGTCGCATCAGTTCTGCTTCCAGCAAAGCAACTGTTCGTCAGAATGAAGATGGACTAAGACGCGGTAATTGATGGTCAAGAGATAAAAGCGTGGTATGAGATTATTGCGGATATTAATCTTCTCGAGTTGATACATATTCCGCACTGAATTGAGCCGAATGAGCATTGCAGAGCCGAAATCATGTTGCATTGTTTCGCAGACGCTTCACAGTTAGGCCACAGTGTTTAAAGGGCAGTGTTTTGAAGAACCAAGACGGAATATGCTAGTAAAATTTCTGAGATAGGCGCTTTGCTTGCAAAACCCTTGAAGGATGAGTTGCACTTGTTGAAGCGTTCAATGCTCGTTTATCGGTACATGTACTCCTGTGGTGCACGAAATGTGCGTTGCACTGTGAAGTGCCTACCTCAAAGGATTCGCGATTACATTCCAGTCTGGTTCTACAAAGGCAAGATGAGATCTTCAAACAGCACTATTATGTCACACCTCTTTGATTTTGACCATGAAGCCTTTGGGGATGAAGGTTTCACGCAAGGCTTCCGCAAGCAGTTCCTATCCATTGCTGAGGCTATTTACATCCACCATCTAAAGCCTGAACTGTGTGCAAAAGCGATACATGAGTCTGTTACTACTTCCTTGGCCAACGGACAATGTTACCTAACCATTTAATTGCTGTCTGTTGTACCTATTTTGCTTTGCTTACCATATATAGCCTAAGCTTGAGCCATCGATTGACTGTTCGAACAACCCGGAAATCAATTTTCAGCCCGATTTGACGCCAACAACATCTAAGCTCTACCATGTAAACGTTTGTGTATAACACTCATTTGGTCTTGAGTTGATTACACAAAATCATCTAGGTCAAAAGTACCTAACCAATACTGAGTAGCAATCAGTGACTAATCGGGTAGTGATTGGTCAGTGAAATAGGCAAATTTTAGTCCTCGAGGTTCGTCGGTGTTTGCACCGACGGACATGAAGACGCTACTTACGTTCGACCATCGGTGCCTTCGCAGTTTGGCTCACATCTGGTGGGAACACCGCGTCAGTAACGAGCGTGTTCGACGCCTTGTTTACGGCCTAGGAAAAGGGAATGAACCGCTCAGCACCGTTATTTCCCGCACCAGGCTCCGATGGCTGGGCCATGTGTTGCACATGCCAGCCCACCGACTCCCTCGACGTGCGTTGTTTGCTCACCGGGGATGTGGGTGGAATAAAAGGAGAGGTGGCCAAGCGATGACTTGGTCCAGAGGAATGAAATCCCTCACTTCGGAGCTAGCCTCGATTGGAGCTTCACGGCTCCGTGGTTGGGGTCCAAAACACGGTGAACACGTTTGGCTGGATACACTTGCTGACATGGCAAGGAGCCGACCTCAGTGGCGTTCCTGCTGTGAGTTTCTTTGTCCCTCCCCATCCCTTTAGCCTCCCCCTCCATCTACGATCTTATTTCGTAGGGTAAAACGTAATTAAATTTTTGTTTTTGCCTAGTAGCCGGCTGGTAGCTTACCGGAACGAGGCCTATCCGTTGCTGGTAGCTCAGCTGGCATGCAACTGTCGTATTTATTTTTCCTTTATGTATTGTATGTATGTATGTATTTCCTTTATGTATTGCGGTACAATAGCGGAGGTGTTTTACCACCTCTAGCTGACATGTATAATGATGATGATGATGATGTAGTGACGGAGCCCCAGCCAGGTTGGGCGTCTGTACTGGATTACAAACATTAGTTGAACAAATTGCCCCTCACGCCAACTTTTAGCCATTTTATTGCACATCTTTATGGGTTAGCAGCGTAAACCCGTTCACATGCTTTGATGCACGCAAGCAAGCCGGTGATGAAAATTGTACATCTCATTCGCAGTAGTGCGGCAAATACAAGAGCTTTCAAAGAGTTATGCTATCTATTTAGAGGCAAATACGACGTACTGTTATCCAACTCCGACGAGATTCGGTTTTGACGAGTGCTCGAGTTTCGAGAAGTAATTGTTCAAAAGAGGCATTTTCTTTATTCGAATGATCGGAAGTAATTAAAAATAGTACACGTTTTGCTTTGTTTAAAGAAAAACGCAATGGTTAATAGTTAACTAGCTAGCTAAACTAAAATTTTCTAGGGGATAATTGTTTATAGTGAACCCGCTTTGTAGATAGCCTCAAGGAGGTTGAGAACTACTGCTCTTGAGGAATACGATTGTGTAAAAGAGAAAAGCTGAGGAGATGGTAAGAGGGACCGAAAGTTTTGCAGTTACAAGATTCGGAATGGATAGCAGTTACAGAAGGACCAACTGAACTCCCAAAGGGGTGGTTCAAGGGGGAAGAGGTTCGTATTAACCCAAACACAACCGAGGGTTCGTGGATGGACAAGTTCGCAAGATGCGAGAGGTGGACGATTATGACGCGTATGATCGCAACGTTTATAATATTTCAAACCTTCTTACTCCAAAGATGAAATCGATCATCAAGGGCAAACTTGACAGTGGGCCTAAAGCTGACGGAAGTTAATGAGGTCGACTTGAATGTTGCACAGTGCACAGCCACTGTTTTCGAAAGGAGATAGAAACGAATAACAATAGGAAGGGACACCTCGCAGTCGACAACTGAAACGAAACGCTGGCCCTATGCGAAACCTAAGACCGTTCACTGTGCAGAGGGTTGTACGAGTCGGAGGAAGGTGAAACTGATCAAACCTTCCTTACGAAACAAAATATTCCATTCTGTTGTTGTTGTTCGACCATTTTGTTACTCGCTTGCTGATTTTGCACTACCATGAGAAAAGTGGGCACGTGGGCACTGCCTACGTACTTTCGGAATGGTGACAAAGATTTTGGATCTTACGGGGTACATCAACCGAGCGGAAAGCGTTGCAGAGGTGTGGAAAGTGCAGGACATGGAATGCTACACCCTGTAGACAGCAGATGGCAACCGGCAAAAGAGACGGCGAATTTGAGTAACGTGTAAAGAATGTGGGACAAAGATGTGCGGTGTTGCCAGACTCTCAAATAACATCTCAACAAACTCTGACTCCGGATCACAACTTCAGACCAAAGTTTAGAGGGAAGATGAAATCACCAATAAAGCGGAAACACATCACGTGGTTGAAGAGATGCGGCAACCAATACAAACAACGACTTTGCGGACTGGGATATGCTATACCAACGGACAGTACGCAAAGCCTCAGATGGATCGAGCACCAGCAGTGTTCGCACAAACCAACTAGATATAGAAGATGCACCCACACGAACACGGTTACAGGACATTTCTATCTACCACATCCTTTACCTGACCAAAAGATACCACACACCCCTGGCACTCGTACAATATGTGTAATGGCAGTCTTCGGTGAAAACTAATCTCTCAGGAATATTCTGTGCCATGTGAATACACCGCAACGGAATCGCACACAAACTTGGTTAAAGCTCCCTACTGTATCCAACAATCCCACCACATGTCTATAATCAAGACTATTAGCATACATTTTTGTCATGCAGTTTTCGTGTTGCCATACACTGCATTGGTCTACTTCCGGAGTTCTCCTCAAAATGTTATGGTCCCGGTACCATTCATTAACTTGCTGCAGCCATCTAACAAACCTTGATTTGAGAGGATTGTCTTGTTCTCCGAGTCCGGCTCTGAGAACAGGTCAATCCTCTCATCCACACCCCGAGCTACAGGTATTCTCAATAATTTCCAAACCTTGACTTCTTGCTCCATTGAAGAATAGTACACAAAGATCAATCGTCCCACTGTGGGTGATGGTATTGGCCCTAATGACCAGTTCATCATGAAGCCCTAAGTGATTTCGGATTACGCAAGGTGCAGAAACAAGCAAAATTACTTGGATTAACGCCACTAAATGCGTCCAGAAGACCCTTATCATGAAGAGTAAATCTCGTTGATTGCCAAAACATTAGCATTCCCGCATTCAAAAACGATGTACTGTACGCAACAACCAATCAAATTATGAGCAGCGAATCTAATCCTTTGCCCAAGATCCAACAAAGGTGCTCCGTGGCAAATCAAGAGAGACTGAATATTGTGGACAAAGGTGATAAAACGCGGGGGATAAAACAAAAAGCAAATCGAGTCTTCAGCCGCATACTCACTCAAATGCACAGTTCGGACGTGCAATTTCAAAGTGTACCGTAACGTGAACGTTTGATTGCAGCGATCGCATTTATGAGGGCGGTGGTCTGGATTAACAAACAAAAGATGAGCAATTACAGGTGAAACACATGGGAAAACATGCGGAAATGGTGAACGAAATGCTATTAGGAAACAAGGCCTAAAGGATAGATGATAGAGTTGACAGTTGACTGGATAAAACTTCCGCTAATAATGTATAACAAGAGGAAAACGCGATGTAGAACCAAATCCGTAGGTAGCGATGACCTGGTACGAAGCAATCCTCAACAATCCTTGGATGCTACCCAAAAATTCTCAAAAGACATGTAGTAACCATGCCATGTAGAGGCATGGCCACTGCTCGTGCACACGACAGCAACGAATTAAAAGTATGCTTGCTTTTAAGCAAACTCCATTCCTGCGAACTAACAGTCAAGTGTTGTGCGGAACCGGTGCACGATTCCAATGCCATGGTTAAATTTTTAGTCTCATTGAGTCATTTCAAGGGTCTTGCAAATGAAGGACGTGCATGTTAATAGTGTTGGTAGGTTCCAAATCAATCGTGCCTCTCATATGCATCGCTAGTAGTCTCGGTCTTTGAACTTTATGCTGGATATGAGGGGTGTGGATGGAGCTGTGGGTTGTGCAGTGGAAGTAGGTGCAGGCATCCTGCGGTTATCAACAGTCTCATTGACAGTCAAATCCGGAAAAAGATGCCACCAAACACATATACGATCAGACCCAATAAGACAAGGAGCGGCCATCTAGGGCTCCATAGGATATGAAGCATTCGCATGGATGAATCCGGCAACGAAGTTCCACTAATTTGTCGCAATAGTCTTTGAAGATAGTGCACAGATAGGTGAACTATCCAAATACAGCAGCGTGTTGAAGGAGGTGATATCAACAGATGAAACTGCATCAATTGCGAAACAGTGTAATGCAGGCTAGGTAACAGATCAGGAACCTGTTGGACAACATGATCGGTGATCCGTCGGTGGCAGCTTAGGTGATATAAGAACAGGATAAGTAATAGGCAATTGACTGATTTCAATAGCTTCAAAGAAGCAGTGGGATAGGGCAAATATCCCCATCGTCTGTTCGACTAAATTATTGTTCGATTACGGCTGCATTAAGATGTCTGGGCAATCTTTCAGGGGTTAATGTGATCCTTCTCTATCAGTGGAAACAGCGCAAGAAAATAAAAGTGGGTGGAAACAACCATAAAAAAGCACAACATCTGACGCACAGCACCACGCGAAACAGCAGTCCGTTAAGGAAAGTATGAAGAATCAGATGCACATACAAAAAGATTGATAACACACACAAAAACAAGTACTCACTCAGATGTACTGCGTCAATGTGGACTCGCAAACAACTCTGCCAAGCGAAGCGTTTGCCACAATGAATACAGCTGTAGAGTTTCTCTTCTGCAACAGCATAGAAATGTCAATAAAGAAAGGGTGTAAACATGGTAAGGAACGGGCGTCGATTGATGCAGAATGCTTCTAAATCAGTCAGTCAACATAACATGTCTCCCAGGTTATGAGAATCACACAAGGGAGCTGCGACCGACACATAAGGTGAGCGGTGGCTCTGAGTATCCTGACGGCGTTCCAGAGATCAGTGCATGCGAATTTTACAAGAACAAAAGCTGTGTTGAACATGTAATGACTTGGTGAGGCAGCTGCCATGATCTACGTGGAGAATCATGCGAAGGATGGATCTGAAGAGTGGCAAAATAATGACTGCAGGTGCACCATCCATCACACAGTGCTCAACTATGTACTAGCGTAGTAACGATTCCCATTGTCAAACATCAACGCCTCAAGCATCTGTCCGGCAGTTGTCGGACTACCAAATCAAGAACTTGCATTAAAATGCTGGCACCACTACTTGCCGAAATCGGATGTGAGGGTTCACACACTCATCGTCAAAGCATCCGACACATTTCGTCGGCTGCTGGTCGGTTTTTTGCTTCTAAAAACAGAGTTGGTGTGCGGGTAAGCACGCTGAAATGGATCGTAACAAGAAAATCACGGTGCCCAGATATATCGATGTCATCACTCGGTCAAATATCTCCGAACCCATCATCATAACGATCATCACCACCACTATCATCAGCCGACTGCGAATAGCGTCGTCCGAGCTGTATTTTGATCGGGTCATTGTCAGTTCACATTGTTGTTTACATTGATAAGGTCGTTTTATCCCCCTAAATTGTTGTGTAATTCAGTCACATTAGTGATTTTGAATTATTTCATCATAAATATGAGTGTTGGTTAAGTGCATTTTCTGTGACTCTACATCACCCTGTTTCAGTCGTGTCGATCAGTAATTATTTTTGAAATGGAAAAGCAGACGTCCTGTTGCTCAAAAGTCGTTGGACATCGAGCTAACGTAAGTAAATGCAGTTTACGCAGCGTAGTCACACATTTCATGCATCCTATGGACCAATTTGCATAATTAAAGAGATTCAGAACGAATTTTGAAGACCATTTGTAAGCAGTGTTAGTATAAGCTTGCGCCAAAGAACGCCGAAAAACCAAGTAAAGGGGTCAGTAGAGTGAAGTGCTATGAAGTACGCGGCTCCATTTGATCTGGTCCTGCAGAGACTGAAACACGCAACCTTGTGGCTCACTGTATCGTACATTATGGTGTACCTTGTGCTATAACAAATGATCGCCGAGCACAGGTTGAGTAAACACTATCGAGTTAGTTAATACTCTCGGAGCCAAGCGAATAAAAAAATGCGCACCATCCAACAGCGAACGCGTCGCTCAAACGTTTATATCGCCACCTAAATCATTTTTGATGACGTTTCCGATATCATACGTTGGACCAAAACTTTACCGAGGGTTCTGTTAGGTCAGCGAACAACATCTAAAGTCGAGTTAGACTGCTCTGCCACAAAGCTGGTATCCGGTACTAAGTTAAAACTTCCGCCTAGTCTCGTTCAACACAATCGACGTCTATGCTGTAGATCCTTCAAATGTTCTCCATCGCTCAAGCTCATCGATGAGGAAATTGAAATTTGCTGACATATGCATGTAAAATAACAGCGGTTAGATACCAAACAGTTGACAACTTGTTCACATGTGTGATTTTAATATAATGCAGTTCGCAGGCCACTACAGCAAGCGCAAAAAGAGACATTTGAGGTGATCACGAGAGAAGAAAAATACAATAAGATCAGAAATGGGAAAGTCAATGTCAGTTCTGTAGACCGTATTAAGTCAGCATTTAAAGAACAACCTTGCGAAGAGCAAGCAACAGATATTCGAAACACAATATGTACACAGCAATAATCAAATCTCGTTGAAATGGACGTATAAGATCTACTATCAAACGTTAAGACGAAAGAAGACATTAGTACAAGGCAAACACGGTCAGCAAGGAGAGTCTATTTCCCAGACCGCTGTGTATTATGTATCTTGACAGTGTCATTTTGTGTTGATGCCAGTTTTCTTTAGCTTGACTTTTTCCGGCAGCCTCCAGGACGCGAAAATACATCTTTAGCCAGACAAAGAAAAACAGGATTGTCCTGCGTACTAAGACCAGCACCGACATTTCAAATGCCAATGCTCTGAGTCCCAAATTTTGCTCTGTACCTTCGACACACCATTTAGCCCGCATGCTTCCCTACCTCAGCTGCATTAATGCATGCTAGCTGAGAGAAGGAAACACACCTAAGGTAATGGGTCGCAACACCAAAAAGATAAGATACTAGGAGTTACAGACTAAAAAAGTTCAAAAAAAGTAAGGGCATAATAAATCTCATCTCATGCATATGAGGTGAGGTATTATTTGGAGAGGAAATCTAAAAAGGCCGGGGAATAGACAAAAACGCATAACACAAAGCGATAACATCCAGTACATAAAACCAAACATGACCATTGTCCTTAGGACCCCGATTCGGCAGTCTGAAGACAAAAACCGACGCCAACTTCGAAGTGAGGGTTTTCATTTATCGCGACCAACTCATCGCTTGACCTACCCTCCTCCCCTTCCATCCACACGCCGAGCACAGCTTTTTTTGTTCTTACATTAATATGTTGTGGGGGCATATAAATAATCTATTTCTGAACTCAACACATAAGAAGTTCCCCCAAAACCTATCAACTGTGATTGCGTGAGTTGAAACTAGAAGACAAACCTGTACCAAAGGTGGTTGGAAGAAAAGCAAGAACTCGGTGATTGAAAAGAGGGTGTTAAAACTGACGATGATGAACGGTAAGAAGTGAAAACGTTAATATAGAGAATAAGAAGGCGGAGTGATCCGGGTATTTGCATTCTCATTCCAATCCACTCTACTCGATGCAGCAGACATGGAACTGATGATTATCTTTTGTGACGGCCAGAGCATCAAAAAATCAGATGAGGAGTTTAACATTGGATTAAGTGGACAGGTTTTTGTCAGGTTGATCGGAACTAGACTACAGAATGATTAGGGTTTCTAACCATAACGTATGCTTCATAAAACCAGACGGCAAAGAGACAGGATTTTGGCACTGGATTACAGAGAGTTCGCTTTATGAAGTAGGTAATCTAACTCACAGTGAAATTAGTCTCATTTGCGTTGCAATGTTCGCTGCCCTGCTTTTAAGGAGCCTCAGCCTGGTACGCGAAAAGCGAATTAGGTTCAACGCTTGCCGGAGCTGTAACGATCACATCTTTACTCTCCAACAAATCCTCCAACGTCATCAAACATTCAACAGGCCAAGGAGCGTTGTTTTCTTAGACATACGAGCCGCGTGACTCAGTCAACAGAGCTGCTATCTGGAGCGGTCTTTTGAGAAGGAGAGTGCCTGAGAGATATCCCAATGTGCTTCGAGCCACTTACTCTCGAACCCCGAGAGGAGGGCGTGTGCACGGCGGACTTGCGCGCCCTTTTAGTATCACCAGTGTCGTGAGACAAGGCTACTTAGCATCACCTTTCCCGTTCCATTCCGCTATGGATGACATCTTGGGGAACGCTTTGGAGAACTGTGGATTCAGTAGCGTCAAGCCGCTTCCGGCGGGTCGACGCTGCGATTTAGAGAAGGCAGAGAACATCGCCGAAATCGAGATTAATCACAGACTGTCAAAAACGGCTATGTAGTTGTAGTTGTCTGTCTCCCAGTTTGGAATAACCATCGCCCGTTCGAAGTGCAAGATTTACATACAGAACTGGCTGGAAGCTGCTCCCACTTTTACGCTTTCCGGTCACTCTCTGGAAGTGGTAGACAAGTTCTTTTCCCTGGGAAACTCCATCGACACTAACGGTTTAACGGATAAGGTCTCTTGGTGCGTCTCTAAGGCCCGCGTTGCACTTGAAACTCCCGACAGCTCTGGCGTCGACGCAACCTGAGCCTCTGCTTGAAAGGCTAATTCTACAATGCACGGTGAAAGCAGTCCTGCTCTAGTTGCGAGACTTGGCCCATTCGTGCAAAGGACGTTATAGGCGGTCTGGCCTGGATTACCGCTGCCTTCGGAGCATTGCTGATGTACGGTGGTGACATCACATTAGTAATGAGGGATTCAAAGTTGGACTTTGAGGACCAGCTGTGTGATTGCATTGAGAGGCGCAACTGCTAGTGAGACGTCGGTCATCCCAATTGCAAGGAGGGGATGATTTACCGAAGATTTTCTGATTAGATATAAGTTTCGGGCTGCTGAGTCGCAGCTGGAGAGCACGCCGACGATTTCGCGGTTGGCCAGTCAGATGGTACACAAGTCCACGGAAATATTTCGTTGGCGGCATCCAGTTTCGGATTTGCCTGTCACTGTGGCCAAGCACAGGATGCCTGCACTGGCTTGCGTTGCACCACGCACAGTTAAATCCACACACACCCCATATCCAGTGTAAACTCGAAGGAATAAGACCGGGAGGCATGTAGATGGGAGCCACAAGGACCATGTACGCTGTGCCCCTCCAGCAACGACCAACTGTCTTTTAGAGCCAGTGTGGATGAGGGTAGTGGGTAATAGACAGGTATGCACCTTGTCAACATGCACATCAACGGCAGCCACACCGGGGACATCAACCAACAGGCAATCACTTGAGACGACGATATCAAATAAAATAAATCGAATAATGCATACAAACACGGTGACATAACTCATCAATAAATGAACGTTAAAAATAAATAGTTTACAAGACGTTAGAAAATATATTTTAAGAAAATGCTACAAAACGCTTACATGTTATCGAAGTTAACTAAAGTAGTTTAAGGGATGTGTTCAAGTTTATAGCTAGTACGGGTAGACTCAATATGAGACATTAATATGAGATAAAAAAAGCATTAGGACAATATAGCAAACACACCACCTGAATTAATGAGACTCAGCATGCAAGCATGCAGCGTAAGTACAAACGATGCGCCTGTTTGTTTACTTTACTGCAGGATCCATCGACGTTATGGCGTTGGCCTCGAGTGATCTGGCTCAAGGCTCACTAGGCCTTCCTGACTAAGGCACTCGCGACCACATGTGGTACAGCACAGTGCACTCGATGTCGATGGAGTACAACCCATCGGCGCCTGTCGTTTACGCAATCGCTACTTCTCTGCATGCAATAGGGCTTTCTCTCGCATCGCGGCAGCGGCCTTCGTGATCAGATTGCGCCATGCACGCCGATTAACCGCTTTCGATTCCAATGACCTGAAATCAAGATTAGAACGTGAGAGACTCACTTTGATCATGTCCTGGTAACGAAGCTTCGGTTTCCCACATGCCGCTAAGCTGATCATATAATAGCTGCTTCGGTATCCGCATCGAATGCATACGCCACACATGACCGAGGCAACTAAGCTGTCTCAGTAAAGGTATGCAGTCCACTACATACATTCCACTACGACGCAACACTACCGTGTACGAAACTCTGTCGCACCAGCCGATGCGCAAAAACCGTCGCAAACACTGTCGATGGAACCGCTCGAAGTAACGTACATCCCGACGGCACATGGTCCACGTTTCATTGTCGTATAGAAACACGGATAGCACCATGGATTTGTACACCATCAGCTTCGTGCCAATGGTAAGCTGATGGTTGTTCCACACTCGGTACTCTAGTTTCCCGAATGGCGCAGATGCCTTCGAGACGCGGATACATAGCTCACTGTGTAGCTGCTGGTCAGTCGATATCACACTCCCAAAATAGCAGAAGCGGGAGGTGGTTTCCAATACGTCATCACCAATGCTGATTCGTGGCACCATTGTAGACTGCACTTCCGGTGAAGGTTGAACGAAACAAACAATTTTCCTTGTGTTGATGTTGAGCCCGAGTTTGGCCGCCGTCGAAGCCAGAGCATTAGCCATGTGCTGCAACTCATACGCGTTGTGTGCAAACAACGCACAGTCGTCAGTGAACAGTAATGTACGGATAGTTGTCTCAGCCTAGGGTTCTCGCACCGGAACGACAGATGTTCAGTAACCCACCATCAATACGCGCAATATATAATATATATATATATTATATATATATATATATATATATATATATATGGTTGGCGGCATCCGGTTTCGGATTTGCCTGTCACTGTGGCAAGCCACAGGACGCCTGCGCCTACAGAGGGACCCATGGATGGCTTGCGCTGCACCACCCACAGCTCCAACCCACATACCCCATATCCAGTGTAAACCCGAAGGAATAAGACCGGGAGGCATGCGGATGGGAACCACGTTTCATCAATGGAGCCGGCCCACACTCCTTCACAGGCAACACAAGCACGCTGTATTTGGGGAATCAACCGCACACAAGGCGGTGGCTGGACCGTAGTCCGCTCCACACTGAGTGCGTGGAACCGCTCTTTGAGCCTAGCACGGCCACAAGAACCGTGCACCCCGTCCCCCTCCAGCAACGACCAACTGTCTCCTGGAGCAGTATGAACGATGTAGTGGGTAATAGACAGGTAAGCACCCTTGTCAACATACACATCAAGCGCAACCATATCAGGGATATCAAACAACAGCCATTCAATTTAAACGACAAGCTGAAATAAAATAAATCCAATAATGCATACAGATACGGTGGCATAACTCTACGCTAAATTACCATATGAAGTAAGTTGGTCAGCAACAAATCCGTGATAAGTAAGAAATGTCCACAAGTTACTTAAAATGCTACAAACGCAACAAAATTACCGAAGATAAGCGCAATTAGTGTAAGCAACGTGGCCAGTTAATAGAACATTATTCAGGGAGGCAGAACAAACCAATAAAAGCGGAATGAAATTTATCCAGCTTAAAAAGACCTAGTTCAAGTGTAAGTTGGTTTAGCCCAACTGCGGTGAAGAAGCATCAAGAATGCAACATCAGCCTCAGCATGGGGCACACATACATACATGGTTGGCGGCATCCGGTTTCGGATTTGCCTGTCACTGTGGCAAGCCACAGGACGCCTGCGCCTACAGAGGGACCATGGATGGCTTGCGCTGCACCACCCACAGCTCCAACCACATACCCCATATCCAGTGTAAACCCGAAGGAATAAGACCGGGAGGCATGCGGATGGGAACCACGTTTCATCAATGGAGCCGGCCCACACTCCTTCACAGGCAAACACAAGCACGCTGTATTTGGGGAATCAACCGCACACAAGGCGGTGGCTGGACCGTAGTCCGCTCCACACTGAGTGCGTGGAACCGCTCTTTGAGCCTAGCACGGCCACAAGAACCGTGCACCCCGTCCCCTCCAGCAACGACCAACTGTCTCCTGGAGCCAGTATGAACGATGTAGTGGGTAATAGACAGGTAAGCACCTTGTCAACATACACATCAAGCGCAACCATACCAGGGATATCAAACAACAGCCATTCAATTTAAACGACAAGCTGAATAAAATAAATCCAATAATGCATACAGATACGGTGGCATAACTCTACGCTAAATTACCATATGAAGTAAGTTGGTCAGCAACAAATCCGTGATAAGTAAGAAATGTCCACAAGTTACTTAAAATGCTACAAACGCAACAAAATTACCGAAGATAAGCGCAATTAGTGTAAGCAACGTGGCCAGTTAATAGAACATTATTCAGGGAGGCAGAACAAACCAAATAAAGCGGAATGAAATTTATCCAGCTTAAAAAGACCTAGTTCAAGTGTAAGTTGGTTTAGCCCAACTGCGGTGAAGAAGCATCAAGAATGCAACATCAGCCTCAGCATGGGGCACACATACATACTGGTTGGCGGCATCCGGTTTCGGATTTGCCTGTCACTGTGGCAAGCCACAGGACGCCTGCGCCTACAGAGGGACCATGGATGGCTTGCGCTGCACCACCCACAGCTCCAACCACATACCCCATATCCAGTGTAAACCCGAAGGAATAAGACCGGGAGGCATGCGGATGGGAACCACGTTTCATCAACGGAGCCGGCCCACACTCCTTCACAGGCAAACACAAGCACGCTGTATTTGGGGAATCAACCGCATACAAGGCGGTGGCTGGACCGTAGTCCGCTCCACACTGAGTGCGTGGAACCGCTCTTTGAGCCTAGCACGGCCACAAGAAACCGTGCACCCCGTCCCCTCCAGCAACGACCAACTGTCTCCTGGAGCCAGTATGAACGATGTAGTGGGTAATAGACAGGTAAGCACCTTGTCAACATACACATCAAGCGCAACCATACCAGGGATATCAAACAACAGCCATTCAATTTAAACGACAAGCTGAAATAAAATAAATCCAATAATGCATACAGATACGGTGGCATAACTCTTCGCTAAATTACCATATGAAGTAAGTTGGTCAGCAACAAATCCGTGATAAGTAAGAAATGTCCACAAGTTACTTAAAATGCTACAAACGCAACAAAATTACCGAAGATAAGCGCAATTAGTGTAAGCAACGTGGCCAGTTAATAGAATATTATTCAGGGAGGCAGAACAAACCAAATAAAGCGGAATGAAATTTATCCAGCTTAAAAAGACCTAGTTCAAGTGTAAGTGTATATATATATATATATATATATATATATAAATATATATATATATATATATATATATATAAACGTATATCAATAAATGCACGATTTATGAGTAGTTAAATTTATTTACATTGCTTTTAAATGCCTAGTAAACCAGTAGTGCAACCAGCCATGTATCGCAGTGCAAGCATTGGCGGTCTTGCTTTTCGCAGTCACAACACGTGACATTTTCTTGCCTACCATGGACTGTTGTCGAGCAAGGTCCCGTCACACTCGGACCTGCGCCTATCCACGCAAACAGCCTCCGTTTGCTGATAATGTTGTATAACAGTGAAGATCTTTTCCTCATTGCTGCTTCCACATCGATACTGTTCAAACAAGGCTCTAACTGAACAAAAGTTCGGTTCAAGCAGAAGTAACATTTGCTGCAAGTCCGGCAAGTGAATTCGGGCAATCAAAAGGTCACAAAGTCGGGTCTGCAACTGTTCAGCAGCGTGCAGCTTGCGTTGGCAGCTGGAGGATAAAAGTGCGTATATCGTGATCACATTTGTGCATAAGTGTAAAAAGTTGTCATTCCGGCTGCTTCAAAATTTGCTGGCTGAATGTGTTTAAGCGGGGTAGTGAATATGAAACATTTACGCTTTCAGTACTTCGTGACATTGGGTCTTGATCGTGTTTGTATCTTACGGTCTCTATTTGTTCTACTGACCGCATGACCACTACACTTTCGAATTCCCTGTGATTCGCACGCCACATTGCTCTATACTCCTGTTAAGTGACTTCTAGTTAATTGGACCTCAAGAACTAACTACTGAATAATTAGTATCCATATTGGTTCTCGTCACAATCATTACCTGAGTTCCGCTATACAATTGGTGACCCCGACTGCGAGCCAGGTTCCGCCATCGGCGATTTCATTTTTGGCGAGCTCCTTTCTGTTATAATTTGAAATGCGTTTTTGCAAATATTACGATATTCTACCGCTCACTCAGGAACAAACACTATTAGCTCATCTTTTAGTGTTGCAAGGCTGTGTCCCACCCATCTTATTTAAAGACCCACCTTTTGATAGGATATGCTATTTGGTGTTATACCACTATTTCCGACAAATCTATATGTAGTCATTTGCTATGTAGTCTTCGTAGTGAGTCCAGTTTACAGCACAGAGACAATCTTTCGAGCCCAAATACGGATCTTTCTTATGAATCACTTATACAGGAAATCTTTACCCGACTGGAACCACAAGCGAGTACGTGAACAAAAGAGTGAATTCGTAACTTGTAGCTAGGAGACGCGAGGCCATCCACTCTAGTGAGTGATATGAAGAGACTTCCCAGCTCGTAATTAATATATGGCTCCAACATTCAGGAGCTTCGGCTTCAGCACCTACTCGTGATAGCTGAAGCTATCTTTATATCCGTCCGTCAATTTAGCCGCGCAACTGCAGACGCCGTCATATATCATCTTTCTAATGGAGTAGATTAGACAACGCCACCCGCTACATATAGGCCGAATAACGTTAACGAGTCTCAGTAGTCACCTACTTCATCCAGGTATCATGCACCTCCTCCTACTGTGCTCGCCATAGTACTTAGTGAACTAGAGTCACTATGCAACGCTCTCGAATCTCCTTCTCACTCGGTAACTCGCTGGTAACAAAAAGCAAGTCCAGCAGCATACCACGTAGCAAATTATGCCGGTATCACTGCGGATTCGGTCATCAAGCAAAACCATGTACAAGTCGTTGCACCTTCCCCTCGACTCAATTGGAGAAGCTTTCAAGTTGTAAACCACAAACCAAAAAAGTCACCGCACACATCCCCGGCAGCAACCCACTTTACGAGCAAGAATGCAAATAAGGAACCGCGTTCAAAGTTGATACAGGTGCTTAAATAAGCGTGGTTCCTCCTGAATTCCGTGAAACAGCTTAGCCGGCTACCCTGAGCTATCGCCACACTCATCGCTAATTACGGTCAACACATTTTAACCTGTAAATTGGGTCCCCGTTGAACATTTGGTTAGGTTTGTAGTTTTGCAGCCGTTCCGTTTTCTGTCATCAGCATAGGGTTCCTCAGACATTTCGGCCGCTTGATCGATGCGAAACTACAGAGGATAATGGACCCCGCAACGATGCTCAGCGTCCGTTTCAACAACACCGGCATTGCAGCTATCACCCCGGTCTACGTACGCCAATAGACTTCCTCCGACTAAGACGAACTATTCTCTCAGTAGCCTAAGCTCGTTAAGATAATGAAAGCAGCTCTCCCGTGACATTTCAGGTTACGCACCAACGGTCCACGCTTATATTTATGAACGCGCCGATTTTCGCCAGAGAAGTTGAGGCTAGTTAGGACGAAGTATTAACACATACACGAACTTGGCAGAATTCGCCCCACAGATAGTCCTTGGAGCTCAAAACCTCAGAGATTCCCAAAGGAATCTGGCGACTGGCGATCTTACGGTGAATTCCGGACCCTAAGCACATTTACGGCCCTCAACAGGTACCCAATCGCACATATACAGGACTACATTGCATGCCTCCCATATAAAAAACGGTCTTTAGCAAAATGGACCTTGTTCGAGTCGACCATCAAATACACGTTGAGGAAAAATACATACCTAAAATAGCCAATATTACCGCTTCAGCTTATTGGAATTTTTGAGAATGCCTTTCGGATTGTGCAAGGCCGCACAAACAGTTTAGCGCTTCATCCAGGACGCCATCCGTGGCCAAGACTTCGTCTAGACCTACTTCGACGATTTGTTTTTGGCCAGTTCATCAAACAAAAGTAACCTGGCTCATCTTCAGTCACTCTTCCAACGGCTGACCCAAAACTGTCACCGCCAATCCGATAAAGTTCAAAGTTGGCAAATCAGCGGCAGAATTCCTAGGCCACCTCGTCTCATCATCTGGCATCGTGGTCCTTGCGGACAAGGTCCAATCCGTCAAAGACTTCCCAGCCCCGACATCATTTATGCACCCAAGTCGATTTTGTGGTCTAGTCAACTACTATCGACGCTTCATACCCAGCTGCGCTCAACCCATGCAGTATCTGACTAACCGCTTCAGAGGAAACGAACGTTGTTTTATTTTCCCTGACATAGCACACACGGCTTTCACCGAGCTTAAGAACGCGATTTCCAACATAGCTCTCCACGAATCGTCAGCTCTGCTTTCTCTGACAACAGACGCTTCAGGCTTTGAGGTGGGAGCCGTTCTTTAACGACAGTTTGGTGGACAGAAGGAACCACTTGGTTTCTTCTCCAAAAGCATGCAATCAGCGGAATCCCGCTACAGTACATTTGGTAGAGAATTGTTTGCCATCTACGTAGCTAGTTGGCACTTCAGACACAGATTAGTAGGCCGGGCATTCACGGACTGCACCGATCACCAGCTCCTCGTTTTGCCTTTAATCATCTGACAAATACTCATCACGGGAAATCAGACAACTACACTTCGTCACGAGATTCACTGCTGATATACATCATGTCTCAGGTGTCGACAACCCCGTGGCTTATGCTCTATCTCGCGTCAACTTCACTCTTCACTTGCTGTCGACCCGGCCGGAAGATGAAAACCTCCAACGCACCCTTCAGTTCACTTCAATGTATGTGTAGTCAGTTGGTTGCTGAACTACGGACGGAACTATTCCTTGCGAAATTTCCACTATTGTCTAAGATTCGCCGTGCCGCCTCTACCAGACGTAGTCTTCAAGGCCCTCCCGTCAATATCTCACCCTGGTATCCGCACATTTCTGAAATCGATCACCGAGCGCTTTGTTTGGTCAAGCGTGAACAAAGATTATCGTACCTAGGCACGAACTTGTGCCCACTGCCAACGCTTTAATGTACACGACACATCCACAGCCCTATCAACTCATGCGCCACTTCAGATTTGCCGTTCCCACACATACACTTAGACTTGGCATCAAACCTGCATCCTTCTTGCGAATCTGTATACATATTGAAAGGTTTTGACCGCCTCACTTGATAGCCAGAATCCATCGATATATATATATATATATATATATATATATATATATATATAACCATCGGAATCATGACTGAATAGAAAAACAGCAAGAGTAATAAGAAAATAACAATAACAAAATCTTTTTAGTCCCGTTAACAACTCACAGTTTTAGAAATATTTTACGGTTTTTTTCGGTTTTTTAGATAGAGGGAAGAGGGATACCGCAATACACCGATGCACACGTCCGTCACTGACACCGATCTTGAGCCATGGCTTCCAAGGTCTTCAACCAAGAAGTATCCGCGTCTCTCAGACGCCACCCAGGTAGTCGACAACAACCGGCCGAGGCCAACTGTTTCGTCAGCTTTTTCATGCGGTTTCTTCAATTTGCAGGCTGTCTACCAGATCGTCTCTCCCAGTCCTGTCCAGCAACCACAAACAATGCACGACGTGGGTAACGTTAAACAGGCATGCGCAATACGTGCCCCAACCACCGCAGTCGATGCGGGGAGACGAGCTCCTCGAGCGAGTGATTTCCTCGTCCAAAGACACGCTGTCTAACTTCCAGGTTACTTAAGTGGTGCTGCCAGCACACACGAGCGATGGACCGCAGACAGCGGTGCTCGAAGACGGATAGTCTGCGCAAGTCACCTTTACGAATGGGTCAGATCTCGCATTCGTACAACAGTTCAGCACAAAAAGTTACACAACAGACCCGCCCTTTGATGGAGAGACGAATGTCGTGGCAATGCAACAAGTGCCGCAGACTAGAAGAAGCGAGGCGTGCTCTTGAGATGCGCATCGAAATATCGTATCCAACAGCCTCGTCAGCAGTGAGGCAAACCTATCGACACAACAACCCATGCTCTAAAGGTAAGATTGAATGAGTTGAAGAAGAGTTCGAAGTCATGCTAAAGTACGTCGAAATCGTAAGGAGCATCAATTACCCTTTAGCTCTTCAGGTCATCTGCAAATAAGGCACAAGGCGACCGAATAAGCTGAGATAATTCTTTGATGTGGATCAGGAACAAAATAGGTCCCAGCACTGTACCTTGAGATGCGCAATTAGCGGAAAGGTACCTGTCAGTTAAATGGTCATCCATTAGTACCCTCCATTTCGCCCAATATTGAAGTCACTTATCCAGTGGTACAGTGAGCAACCAACACGGTACATCTCCATCATCATGTTGGGAAAGGCCACATGGTTTACCTTACCGAAGATTTTACTAACTTTCTCAGATTGGACGCCTACAACGATGCTGCATCAACAGCAGGCTAGTGACGCAGAATCGGGAACTCTTTAAACCGTGCCGTACGAGCAGCAGATTTTCGACTTCAGCGCTATCCACGTGAGTACTCTGACAAAATCAATGGGCAGATAAATCGATTGGTAATTGTCCACCTCACTGGGATCACCGATATTCGACAAGGACTTAAGAACCAGCAGGTGGAAGCCATAGGGAACTGTAGACTTTGTGTCATTAAGAGTGGGAAGTAAAGTGTGAACATCTTCCGCATCACAGTCCAAGTGCTTCAGTACGGTGGGTGTTGCAAGCATCGAGTTTGGTATAGACGCCTGATCAATTGTAAGTACAGAAGCAAAGTGCGTCGCTAACGCGTACGCACACAGTTCTCGAAGTCAGAGGATGTCCGCTGAGGTACTCTACGTCACCTACAGGCCTAAGCTACCCATTCATTTAAGCAAAAATTCTCTTGGAATTAATCCCCTTGGGATGAATCTTGCGGCGACAACCAACCACATTGACTAGAGACTCGAGCAAGACCATGGAAGTCTATGTTCCAGTAGTTGCAGGATCGTTACAGATGGAGGCGATTATAGCAGCAAAAGCGCAAAGTTTGCTACCAACATCGAGTGATCACTTGTTGTATGAGACTATAGGACCAGAACATCATGGACACGCTGTTCGCAGATTGTAAACGTGAGGTCCAGGCTCGCTGGATTTGAGTGCCGCGTAAGGAATGTAGGTCAGATGTACTGCGCCGCTCCAGTCCCAGATATCACTTCAGTAAACTCTGATTCCACTTCACAATGCCCCGAGAGAAGTCGAACCACAGGCTAAAGTATTCGATGGAAGTTAAAATCACCAATGAAGCGGAAGCGACTAATGTGGCTGCGGAGATGCGGTAACCAATATCAACAACGACTTTGCGGACTGGGATATGTCATAACAACGAACAGGACGGAAAGCCTCAGATGGATCGAGCACCAGCAGTGCTCGCACAAACCAACTAGATATAGAAGATGGACCCACATGAACACGGTTACAGGACATTTCTATCTACTACATCCTGTACTTGACCAAAAGCCACCACACACACGCTCCTGGCATTCGTACAGTATGTGTAGTGGCAGTCTTCCGTGACAACTAATCTCTCAGGAATATCCCGTGTCATGCGACTACACCGCAATGGAATCGCACGAAAACTTGATTAAAGTTTCCTACTGTATCCAACATTCCTACCACATATCTGTAATTAAGACTATTAGCATACATTTTTGTCACGCAGTTTTCGCGTTGCCATACACTGCATTAGTCTACTTCCGGAGTTCGCCTCAAGATGTACTAGTTGCAGTACCACGAATAACTTACGGCACTCAAGTAACAAACCATTACTTATCCTGTGGAGGAATAGTACAATAGTCTCTTACAGTACCAAAGAAACGGGAGTTAATCATCCCCAATGGTCTCTTATCTGAGTCGCTTTATTTCAGGCGATCGATTTGCTATATTTTGTTAATACTTACCTTGATAGCTCATTTGAATGTCTATCTGAATAAGCTTCCATTTACTAGCACACGTGGCTTAGAGAAAAGGTGGTCAATTTCGTTATTTGTATTCGCATCGGTTGCTTTGGATTTTTAATCCCTATTTATGCTATCTTGAATTCATTTCGGATATGTTGATAACAGTTATCTCATATGCAAGTTTAATGAAGAGTGAACTCAGCAGATGTATGTATATGTATGTATGTATTCTCAACAGTCTATTTACTAGACACAGAGCCAGTATAAAACCATGTAGATCAACAGATAAGCAAGGTTCAACGCGTCATAATCATTGTGGCATGTTAGTTGAAGGTGAGCAACACACTTCAACTAATATGCCGCAGGAAGAATAGAACATTTCGATAAAAAGTAGAACAAAACATTTTTAGTTCGTTTTTCACACGCCGCTTTTGCTAGTTTTTGTCATTTTAATGTTTGTAGTATTAATCATGTGAATCAACACAATACTGTATACAATTCTTCCATCGATTCCGGTTGCGGGCCATATCCTCAAGAGTGCTAAGCCATTGACACTCCTCATCTTTGGGTCCCCATCCTGGAAGACGTACGGATCCAACAGCGGCTAGACACGACGTCAGCGATTTCATGTGCTGCCGCCAAGTGGAAGGCTGACCACCACGCGGTCGCTCCCAGCCAGCTCCGTGACGAGCGAATAGAGCGCGACGCGGTAGACGCTCAGGTGCCATGCGAAGGACGTGACCGAGCCATTTCAACTGGCGCAACAAAATCAGTTTGTTGAAGGGAATACCCGCATTCCCCAAGATGCGACGTCGAACGTCATTACTATTTACTCGATGTTGCCACCAAACACGAGCGATCCTCCTTAAGCAACCGTTATCGAACGCAGAAAGACGACGCATGTCTTCCGCGCAAGTCGGACAGGACTCGCACCCATACAACAATATTGAGCGAACTGATGCGCTGTAGACGCGGCCCTTTAGTGAGAATGAGACGTCGCGACGACGCCACAAGTGCCTCAGATTGACAAATGCTGATCGAGCTTTAGCGATGCGAAGAGAAACTTCTTTGTTGATTGTGCTGTCAGCAGAAACACAGCTCCCAAGGTAGACGAAACTATCTACCTGTTCAAGTTGTGCACCTTCGAGAGTGAGTACGGGAGCAGGTGAAAGCCAATCCTTGAGCAGTATTTTACACTTCGATGGGGCGAAGCTCATGCCATAGTTAGATGCTTCAACCGCCAAACGATCCAGAATGAGTTGCATACTCTGAGGATCGTCACCAAGTAAGGCGATATCATCAGCATAATCTAAGTCGGTCGCGCGCTCACCCGGTAGAAGCTCTAAGCCAAAATGTTGGAAACCTTCTAGAGCATTCGACAGGACGTCTTCGATTGCGAAGTTGAAGAGGAATGGGGACATAGGGCAACCCTGTCGCACACCGCTATTGACAGCGAATTGCGAGGAAAGCTTGCCATAGACCCTCACTCTGCCGGATGTATGAAGGTAAAGTGCTCGTAAGATGGCGGTATATTTCTCTGGCACCCCGTTCTTTAGTAAGCAACGCCATAAAGCCGGTCGATCAACGGAGTCAAAAGCGGCACGTATGTCTAGAAATGCAATGATAGTGGGCCTGTGATAAATGTGGCGATGTTCGAGGAGCTGGCGAAGCAAGAAGATTTGATCCACGCATCCGCGGCCAGGACGGAAACCAGCTTGTTCATCACGGTAGTATGATTCACTTACTGGGGATAGCCTGCGAAGCAGAATGGATGCCAATAGCTTAGAGGCAATCGAAATAAGACTAATCCCGTGATGATTTGCACATGAAGTGCGAGCGCCTTTCTTGAAAATCGGGACAATAACTGATTCGCCCCAAGAGGAAGGCACTTTCTCTTCATGCCAAATTTTTGCGAACAGCGCGGTCAGCTGGTTAACGATCGCCACACCGCCGTACTTGAACAAGTTCGGAGGAAGTCCGTCTGAGCAAGTAGCCTTGAACCGCTTCAACTGTCGAATCTCGAGGTAGACTTCCGCTTCCCTAGGTGGATTCAGTGGGACGAGCCAGGGTGGACAACAAGGTGTACTGCATGTACTGATGGATGGTGGAGGCCAGGTGAACTGCGAGTGAAAGTGCTCGGCCCAACGGTCCATACGCCTCTGTTGGTTGGTGATCGGAGACTCATCAACCTCACAAATGACCTCACTGACACCAGGCTTCCTGAGGCCAGTGGACCGAATGAGTTGGAAAAGCCTGCGAGTGTTGCCAGAGAGGGTAGCAGTCTCCATCTCTAAAGCACGCTCAGATCGGCTGGCTTGCCGAACTACCTCCTCGTGGTGCCAGCTGGGTGGTTCGGGTGTACCCCCTTCCAGCAAAGTGTTCGGCGACAATGTTCCACCTCGATGGGACATTGTATTCCAGCAGGTGTGCTGACTTCATGGGGAGTATTGGGCCCCTGTTTGGTAATCTACCAAACAAAGACGCATGAACTGAACATTCAGTCAACGCCTCACAATGGGCGCGATTCCCTAAATTCGCCCAGCTGCCTTGCGGGTAGGTTATTTAGCCAAAGGCTCGGGGTGGAGTCCCCTAAGTCAACTCCCTACTTCGGCTTGGGCAACCGGGTAGTATCACGCCCTCTCGCAAAACCATGGACTATATTACAACTTGCTCATCAGCTGCTGTTTCTGCTACTCACTTTCACGCGACTTCATCACACGCCAATTGTTGGTTGATATCCAGGTGTGACTGCGCTTGATGTGCATGTTGACAATGTGTCTATCTGTCTAGTACCCACTATCTCATCCATAACTGGTTCCAGAAGACAGTCGGTCGTTGCTGGAGGGGACGGGGTGCAGGTTTCTTGTGGTGGTGCTAGGCTCGAAGAGTGGTTCCATGCACTCAGTGTGGAGCAAACCACGGTCCAACCACCGCATTGTGTGCGTTTGATTTCCCAAATACAATATGCTTATATTTACCTGTAAAGGGGAGTGGGCCGGCTCCGTTGTTGAAACGTGCCTCCCGGTCTTATTCCTTCGGATTTACACAAGATTTGGGGTGTGTGGAAGGAACTTTGAGTGGTGTAGCGCAAGCCATCCATGGTCTCCCTGTAGGCGCAAGCATCCTGTGGCTGTACCCGTGGAGGCCACAGTGACGGGCAAATTTGGAACCAGATGCCGCTAACCATGGTCGCTTATATTTGCCGTAATGACCAGTTGGTCATGAACTCTTAAGTGATTTGGGATACAGCGAAGTGCAAAAACAAGCACAACTACTTAGAGTAGCACCATCAAATGCAGCCAAGAGACTCTTTTACAGTGTAAAAGTATGTAGTGTAACTCTCGTTGATTGCCAAAATATTTGCACCCTCCCATTCCAAAGCTATGCACTCTATGTAGCAACTTTCAATCAAATTGTGAACAGCGAATGTAATCCTTTGACTGCGAGTCTACAAAGTTTCTAGGTGATAAATCGAATTTAACTGAGTATTAGAAACATGATAATTGTTACCCTATGGACAAAGATGATCCAACGCGTACAATAAAACAAAAAGCACCCCAAGCCTAGGGCGTTATACTCACTCAAATGTACTATCCGGATATGCCTCTTCAAAGTACACAGCAAAGTGAACGATTGATTACAACGATCGCATTTATGAGGGCGTTGATCTGGATTAAAGAGACAAAAGATGAGCAGTGAGAGTCGAAACACATGGGAAAACACGCGCAAATGGAGAATGAGATTCTGCTTTGAAACAACGTCGTAATGATAGACGATAGAGTTCACAATACATTGCACAAAACACTTGACCATGATGGTACGAGTGGTAGAATGATGGCAGTAGTTAACGATAGCCTGATGCGAGGCCGTACCTAACAAGCAGTATTCTCCCTACGAAGAAGCAAACACCATTCTTGAAAAATTGTAATTCAATCGTAAAATGCATAGTCGTATTGAGCGATTTTAAGTGCCCTACAAATGAATAAAGTGCTTTAGTGAAGATTCGTCGCAGTTAGACTCAGGCAAACAGCCACCACACATATAGGAATGTGTTAGACGGCCGTTTCGTCCCATTGGGACTCGTCAGTAGCGCTCAACCGCCGAAACCTACCGGATTCGAACCCACCACCTTACTTTTGATCCAGCGATGTATGTCACAGGGCCACGGACGTAATGATTGATACCTAACCGCAATTTAGCGCGACTCATCCTCCATTGTCATGAATGATACGAAGGTGCAGAGGACAGGGCTGGCCCCCAAGAGCCGCGACTTCCTTGGCAAGCCGCCACCAATCGAGGTGGTACAAAAGCTGCTAAGTCGACTAATGACTATTTGAAAATAATAGGGTGATTCAGTTGGTATTTTGTGAAGATCCGTCGTAGGTAGACTCAAATACCAAATAAATCCCCCAATCACTTACGAATGAACTGCTTGTTGACGGAGTGTTGGCCGGCTCCGAATCATTCGTGTCTCTTATCTGCATCGCTCGTAGTCGCGCTGCATCAGTTTTACACTAGATGTGAGGGGTGTGGATAGAGCAGTTCGTGCTGTAGCGCAAGCAACCCATGGTGCATCAGTAGGCAAAGGCGTCATGTGGCTGCCAAAAATAGTAATGAAAATCAAACCGAAAACACATGCCCCCAAGCAGATATACTGACGAAACACAATAAGACGGGAAGCAGCCGTCTAGCGCCTCTCCGGAGATGTGGCCTTTGCATGACTGAAGCTGGCTACGAAGTCCAACTGAAGTTCGACTACCTTAGTATAAACATTCCAAATACCAGTAAATTGGTGAAGTAGTCAAGATAAACAGATGAAACTGCATTGATTGCGAAACAGTTCAATTTAAGCTAAGTAACGGTCCAGGATCACATTGGACAATAGGCCTATCAGTCTATTGGTTGCAGCTTACGTGACATGTGACTGGGCGAAGAACAGTCGACGGGGGAGTAACAGTGACTTCAAAGAAGTCGTGAAATAAGAAAAAATATCCGTCGATTTCGCACGTTAAGCTAAATTATTGCTAGATCATGACGGTATAAGGAAAGATGGGAATCTGTCACATACTGAAGCGATTCAATAGTGTCAGTCGATCAAAAAACGTTACTTAAACACAAGGTCGCGAAGAGCGCTCTTCTCGACAAATCTCACCAGGCGTTTACAATTGAAAATGGAAAGATGATACACGATGGGCTAGTGAAGCGCGGCAGTGATTGGTGGAATAAGAGAGGTAAAAATTGATTGGACTTAATCGATAAATCGCTCCGTCTACTCAGACGCCAGATTACGCGTAAGCATGCATAGACTAATATATATACAGTGAGTTTTATTAATCTGGTCCGGAGCTAGGAGCGGCTGCACTCATGTGCTGACGTACACGGGTACGCTGAATTGCTAATTGTCCAATGGCGCAAATTGCTTTGCTGGCAGGGGTGAGATAGGACACAGACTCGCGACATGAGTGCCTACGATCGCAGAGCACGCCGAGCCGTTCGGCTGTGAGAATTGAACGTTAGCAAACACCACAGCCGCAATGAATGCGTCATGCCTCGAACACAGGGCAAGACCAACGCAATGCAAGTCATTCGGCTGTGAGAACTGGACGTGAGCCAGACACCACATAGCTGCACTGAACGTGTCGTGCAACGATCGATCGGTATTCGGCTTACACGCAGGTGAACAACCAGCAAAAGAGTTTCCTGGGAAGGGGATTACTGGGTCGCTGTGCTAGCAAATGAGAAGAACAGTCTGGCCGTATGTGATGACCGGTCGATGGGCGCCGTATTGCTATCGCCTCATGACTGGCTTCCAACAAACCCGTAGGCTTTTATGAGGCCGGTTTCGCTGCTAAAGGGGATGATACTACCAGGAGCACATTGTATGGTTACAACGCTGTTCGTCTTACCGTTTCGATCGCGTGTGTGTTACAGCTGACAATTCACCCTTCATGGGTGCATAGAAACGAATTCTTGACTTGACTTAACGTGACAACGCTCTTAGAGTCCAGTCTGCTCCGATTCAATGGTGGCACCATAGGAGAGCATACCAATTTAGTCATGAATACAACTATTGCCATTACAGTCAGACAATCGCTAGTTGTACAAATTGATAAGGTCTTCGATGGTGTTACCCATGCACAATCGAGAATATAGATTTATTCATTCATTCTTCATTTCATCTTCTTCTGCCTACATTCATTCACAATGTTCTCTTTCAGTTCATCCATGTTGTTGGCTATCGTTCTATAAACTCTGCACTTCAAGAATGCCCCAGGAAAAAGTCCATATGATTCAAATCCGGTGATCGCGCAGGCCATCCCAACGGTTCTCCGCGACTGAAACAATATCCACCGAATGTCTCGTCCACCTAAGCAGGAACCGACTGCGTCGAATGTGCAGATTTCGTTCGAGACATTGCATAAATTGCTCATGAAAGCCATACGGCGAATACTCCTCTGTAGCCAAAACGACGGGGGGGATTTCGAACATCTAATTCGGTGATATTTACAGATATTTCACAAATTCCAGGTGGAAATGAATAAATCTATATTCTCGATTGTGCATGGGAAACACCATCGAAGGCCTGATCAATTTGTACAACTAGCAATTGTCTGACTGTAAGGGCAATAGTTGTATTCATGACTAAATTGGTATGCTCTCTTATGGTGCCACCATTGAATCGGAGCAGACTGGACTCTAAGAGCGTTGTCACCTTAAGTCAAGTCAAGAATTCGCTTTCATGCACCCATGAAGGGTGAATTTTCAGCTGTAACACACACGCGATCGAAACGGTAAAGCGAACAACACTGTAACCTTACAATGTGCTCCTGGTAGTATGATTCCCTTTAGCAGCGAAACCAGCCTCATAAAAGCCTACGGGTTTGTTGGAAGCCAGTCATGAGGCGATAGCAATACGGCGCCCATCGACCGGTCATCACATACGGCCAGGCTGTTCTTCTCATTTGCTAGCACAGCGACCCACTAATCCCTTCCCAGGAAACCCTTTTGCTGGCTGTTCACCTGCGTGTAAGCCGACTACCGATCGATCGATGCATGACACGTTCAGTGCAGCTATGTGGTGTCTGGCTCACGTCCAGTTCTCACAGCCGAACGGCTTGCGTTGCGTTGGTCTTGCCCTGCGGTCGAGGCATGACGCATTCATTGCGGCTGTGGTGTTTGCTAACGTTCAGTTCTCACAGCCGAACGGCTCGGTGTGCTCTGCGATCGTAGGCACACATGTCGCGTCTCTGTGTCCCATCTCACCCCTGCCAGCAAAGCAATTTACCCCATTGGCCAGTTAGCAATTCAGTGTACCGGTGTACGCCAGCACCTGTGTGCAGCTGCTCCTAGCTCCAGCCCAGATTAATAAAACATCCTGTAGATAGAAGAGAGAGAGCAAGCGTTCTAAGACTGGTTGGATGACTCACCCACCAGCCAGCCACTATCAGCGTGTGGAGTAACAACTGACTGGAAGTACATAAACCTTAGGGCAGAAGGAGCGCTTGAACAATCGCCCTCTGTTTGCATATCTCGGGTCATGCTAGTCCGATTGCAATGGCTTCAGCCATCCGTAACATTCGTTTTCTAAACCCTTTGGGGTAGCGCTTTGGCACGACATAAAATACTTTGGAAACATCGGCAGTCCTAATTTGGTGTCCACTTTGGACCAGATGTCCTAGGATAGATCTCGTGATGCAGTTGATAGTAGCTTTCCGCATTACCGTGGGATAGTGCATCGCTATCGGTTTAGACAGACGTCTTTTTATACTCCGATGTACCTCACAACACGGGTGCAAGTATATTGATATGGAATGTAAGATTTGGATTGCACCGGGAGTGTCTTTGAGACGTTGAGCAACCAATGGCACGGTATCGGCAATTACGTGTGGATGGACAGCTGGATAGGTTCTAGCTACTGCAGTGGACTTTTGTTCAGCAAATCTAATGCAATTTATCCATTAAATGGAACTGAGAGAAAAATCTTTCTTTGTAACAGTTGCAATCATTTTACGACGATTGTGAACCACTGGGTGATTTCGGATGAACGAGGCTGGGTAACCGTTTTCCTGAAGCATTTGGAGTACACGGTACGTTTTGACTTTTGATGTCTTTGGGCTGCAAATTTTGGTAGCGCGGAAATATAGGCAACGAACGGAAAACGACGTGGGTCGGGCAATACACGCAATTTCTCAGTTTTGTGCCCTTGAAGTAGAAATGGAAGCTTGTTTGTTGCTTATATTTTCGCGCTATCAAAATTTGCAGTCCAGAGACATTGAAAGTGGAAAAGAACCGTATACTCCAAACGCTGCAGGAAAACGGTTACCCAGCCCCGTTCATCCGAAATCACTCAGTGGTTCACAATCGTCGTAAAATGATTGCAACTGTTCCAAAGAAAGCTGTGTTTCTCTCATTTCCATTTAAGGGATAAATTGCATTCGATTTGCTGAACAAAAGAGTTTCCACTGCAGTAGCTCGAACCCATTCAGCTGCCCATCCACACGTAATTGCAGAAACCGCGTCGTTTGTTGCCCAACGTCTAAAATACATACTCCCGGTGCAGTCTAAATCTTACATTCTATATCAATTCACCTGCACCTGCGGTGCACAGCACATCAGACATACGTCGAGATGTCTTTCGAAGATGATAGCAGAACAATGACTGGCGTCGCCGCGGCATGGCAATGCACGGTCAAAAAGGTTTACAGCTCAATTTGGGAAAATCTGATTATGAGTGGACACCATATCTAAATTAAGGAGTACTTTATAGCACTCAACGTACAGCCAAAACTATCACCAAAAGGACCTCATAAGTGTATGCTGGCTTCTGTAGAAACCATCGCAATAACAAGTTGGAGCGGGAACTGTGCAAGGAAAAACCGTTGTGCAAAGCGTTACTCTCTCATGGCCACCGAGCTGGCAGCTGACTGTTGGCTCATCGTTCGATGGCCGTGTGTTCGAAATTGGCCACTGAACGCTGCATACTACAAAGTCGAGACGGCACAACTGTGCTACGCTAATGATAGCATTGTCATCCGAAAGATTATGTGATGCAAATTGTAATTGCTTGAAGAGAATGGTCGAAAAGAAATTTCTTCGCAACTGTCTTTTGATTAAGTCTACAATGAAAATCATGTACGAATCTTTTAATAGTCAATGTGTCGGATGATGACCGAGTGGTGTGCGCTTTTGGTTTGCAACCATAAGGTCACTGGTTCGAATCCGTGTAGGGGTGGGCGTCTTCGCGGTATACTCAGCCCGCGCGCGACTAGTAGTGGTCGTGCGGTAGCGAAGCGCCATTAGGGCGTACAGCTGATACATTATTGTTTTTTTCACTAATACTCAATGTGATCCTTGGGTAACACTGAAAACATCGCAGGAAAGCCAAAATGGCTGGAAACAAGCATAAGCAACGCCAAATCCAAAGCGCAGAATCAAGCGAAATAGCATCGCAGGCATCAGTGTATTGATAAAACTTAGCAGAATCACTCGGAATTTTCAAAAAAACACTGACAACATGTTCAAAGTACTCACTCAAATGTACTACTTCAACGTGTCTTTTCAACGAAGCCCGGTCAAAGAAACGCTTGTCGCAACGACTGCATCTATGGGGTCTCTCCTCTGCAACAGCAAAACAATATCAACATGAAATAGGTATAAACACAGTAATGAAAGGACGCTGATAGATGCAAAACGATTCCAAATCGGTTAACCACCACAACGTGCTTTACAAGGGATGACAATCGCAGCATGGAGCGACAGCCGTCACGCAAAGTAAGCGGTTGCTCTGAGTTTTCTGAGGGCACCATAGAGATCAGTGCCGGCAAACAAAAGTCTTCGCCTGTACCGTATTAGGATATGCCATGTGGCCACGACGTCCACAAGAACAAAAACTGCGTAAAAAATCGGATGAGTTGGCGACGTCGCTACGAAGATCCATACGGGGAAACATGCGAAAGGACGAATCTGAAGGATGGCAAAAGAATGATTGCAGGTGTAACATCTATCCCTCAACGCTCAACATCGTACTGGTGTAATAACGCTCCGAACTGTAAAAATTCCTAGACACAAGCATACCATCACCACAAACATCTGCTCGGCAGGCATTGGGCTAGCAAAACGAGAGCTTGCATCAAAATGTTAGCATCACCATGTACCGGAAGCAGGTAAGAGAAGGCACACACTCATGGTAAGAGCAACCGACACATTTCGTCCGCTCGTGGTCGGGTTTTTGCTTATTAAAACAGTCTGAGTGCGGCCAAACAAGCTGGAGGTAGATTGTATAAAGAAAAACAAGGTTCCCAGATGACGTTAACGCTCGTCTAAGTATTCCTGAAGGCAACTGAATTCGAGGATAAGAAAAGAAGCACAAATCATGCCCTTGCAAGAACAACACAAAAAGGAACGAAGAACAGTTCACACTGACAGAACGGCCAACACATGAGGTAATGCCAAAATTTAAGGAAGTGGATTATTAAAATTTGCTTGTGCCAATGAGAATCGCATAAGTTCCTCGACAGTTCACTACCTAATCTTTCAAAAGTAGATAACATGGACCTTCTTTAAGAATGCTTGCCTCCAAACTTATCATTTTGACTACCAATAGTTAGCCCTATTCATTGCAATGATCCAACACCAAGCGCCACAGAGATCGATTGCGTGCTGCTGGACGGTCGGTGTCTACTTCCATTCACCGCGGATCAAGCACTTGTGATGACCGATAGCCGTCAAGTGGAATTCATTCAAGTTATACTGCAAACATGGGTGAAAGTCAAAGGCTGGGCTAGGTGCTCACAACCACTGGATCCGAACATATGCACACAATTAAGCAAGAGTGAGTGAATGAGAGAGTGTGTTCTACCAGCTCCTGCTGCCTGACAGTTATCAATCCTGCACTGTTTGTCACCACGAATGGTGACGAACTGTTTGCAATTAAGTTGCTCAGCTCGGACAAGACCACAACAACATGACATTTCAGATGGCACGTCATATATCATGGCGGCAAAAGCTCGCCAGAATGGAAATAAAAAGCATTCATCATTGCATCATGCAATCGATAACGAATGGATCAAAGAACCACTGTAGTCATCGATGAGTGGTTCCATGCACTAGGACAAACAAGACACAAGATTGTCACGTGATAGTGCGGCCCACTTCATCAGACCGGTTACCATGTCAAAACTGGAAACTCCTACAAATATCGATAGACACATATACAGAAAAGTGGTGGGTAACTAGGTTGAAAAGTACTGTATTCCGCAAGCAATGACCAGATAATCTGGCGTTTAACCGAGCTGTTGTGCATCAGGAATGAACGAATCACACTGTGAAGATAATCGATTTGTGGGTATCACCTATCTCAGCATTTCGACTATTGATGTTTCATCCAGTAAGCGAACTAGTCCACCGACACCAACACCCCAGCGGCATTCATCCGGATAGACAGGATGAAACAATGGATCAATACTAGGAAAGACAGCTTGACAACACTCGGTCTGGGGTGACTAACGAATATTAAGAACAACCAGTTGGGAGTAAAAAGCACCTGCGCATTGATGCACCCAATCAATATCAATAAACGATAGCTGAAGGTGAGAAATATACTGCAACTATTGTGCCCCAATAAAAGAGATCAGAGATGAGAAATACGAGATACTAAATAGCTCATAATAAAAAACTAAGGAAACCAGAATTGTAATGATATGATGGTATGTCTGCGGTGTGAAGTCGTAATTGGAGGAGGAATCTAAGCGCAAGGGGGAGGGACGAACAAACCCATAGCACAAACCCAATTGAGGTCGGTACTTCGCCACGGCAACGACTGCAACCCAAAAACGTGCTCACCGTCATTGGGACCACTACCGGGTAGTTCGGATCCTGTTGTGTCTCGCCAGCTTGGGCAAACTCTGATTGGTTGAATTTTGCCGAATGCGGATGATCGATTGACTGAACTTTAAATTTCTTCCCATTTCGTTCCAGAACTTGTTTTACGCTTAGCTATTACAACATACGTCTTCTACATCCGCATTGAGGTTACCGCGATGAATGTTTGTATTCAACATTCCACGCCATGAGATCTGCCGTTGAATGACAGCAAAGGCCGAACAGTGACTTCGAGTGGCAAACAGGTTGGGCTGCATATACCTATTGGATCCCTGACACTGTAACGTGATATCGAAGTACGCGATGTTGGTATTATCGTGATGAACAATTGCAAGCCGTCGACACAACGTAAGCATGCTCCTAACAAAGAACGAGTTATTTTGACTTAGGAAGGCTCTGGCCGGCATCAAACCAGAAATCACCCTTCGTCTGTTGAAAGAAATGGTGAGACCACATTTGGAATGCTGCATTCAGGTCATGGCTTCCTACCTGCAGGATATCAATTGAATTGAGAATCGGAAGAGACTCGCCACTTGAATCGTAGATGAACAACTGGGGTTACCATATGAAAGTTGGTTAGCTAACCACGAAATGTTTACAATGAGACACATATTGTGATGAGATTTAATAGACATTCAAAATCATGAAGGAGCTTTGAGTTAAAGCCAGCTACATAGAACATTTGCGGGGCCGATGACTGAGAGGTAGGCACAATTAATGAGCTAGGTTCTTCTCAAATCGAGTAGTGACCAGTTAGAATAAATTTCCCCATACATTATTGGAGTTTAAAACGGTGGAGGACTAGAGAAAAACTGGTTGACCCTATTCCCCGAAATGAACTAAACCTACTAAACGTAATCGTGGGGGGGGCGACCGTGCGATCACTCTCTTAGTCCCCAGAAAAAATGCGAAGGATGCATGCCCACGCAAGAAATGAGTACTGGAGAAAGTGACAACCGTATAGGCGACATGCCGCTTCGGAAAGATGACAGTGCTCTAATCTGGGATCGATCCTGCGATTTGGCCAGAATGAAGATAGACTATGATGTGTAAATAATCTGACAGACGTGGCGAAACTACATTATATTCATCCGTCCTACTCTATGGGAGCAAATGTTGGCCCATTCGATCCACGTAGGGGCAGGCGTTCTGGCGGTGTACTCTGCCAACGCTCAACCGGTGGTGGTCACGTGGCGACGAAGCATCGGTACAGTGAACCGGCGTACTGTGGATTTTAACCTTCAGTCTGAAGACCTGAGGCGACCTCAAGCCCTTGATCATCGCTGCCTACGGGGCATTACTGGTGTCGGATGACACCAGCGTGTACGTAGGTGGGTACTAAGCAATGATAACCAAGCCAGTTCCTTAGAACAACAGATAGCAGTGAACAAGTTGTGTTAGTTTGAGCATGTAGTACGTATGCCAAGTCATCGCTTATCGATGAGGGCCCTGTTTCCTTTACCAGATACAGGGTGGCGCAAGGTTAGAGGTAGAAAAAAGGTGACTTGCCAGCGGAAAATGAAATCACTGACGACCAAACTCGGTGCCGTCAGTCCGTCTAGCGCTCCAGGCTGGAGTTCACGTGACTCGCCCTGTGCTTGGCTCGAGACTTCATAGGACATGATTCGCAGTCGATACCAGTTGGTGTGTCTGCTGCATAAAATGTGTTTGTTGCTAAGTTATCTGCAGGGTTATGGCTGCTAATGACGCGTGGAGGTGAAAGTCACAAGGAAGCTGTCTCGCTGATGCCGCCTTATCTTCGTACAATAACCAGCTGTTTGTGATGGTATGTTGTTGACAAGGTATAGGCGCGTAGATCATGAATTTTTTGCTCATGGCATTAAAGTCCTCCGATAAGTCCCCTTTATGTGCTTATAATAGTTTTCATAGCGCGATTTGGTTGTAAAGCAGCGAAGCATAAGTTCAAATGGCAGATGTACTGCTGTTTATGATGATGATGACGACGATGACGAAATGCATATGTGCAATACTGGGTCATGTTATACAGTTTTGGTAGATGACTGAGGCGAAGAGCAAGGTTTGGGAACGTGAGTGATTGAATGTTGGTGGACTTTTCTAGTAGCTCATCGAGGAATTTTTCCCCTGTGAATATGATCATTATGGTATTTAGGCCAAGGTAAGTTGAGAACTTCTGCTTTAAGTGAGAACATTATCATTTGGCGCTCAAGCGGAGCTTCAACATTTGGTCCTAAGAGATTGCCACTCGTGTCTTCGTCTCAATAATAAGGCCAATGCTAGAGTACGGCTTATCTGCATACTGTCCTATCACCCAAGACGAGATAGAAAGGATTGAGCGGGTAAAGCATGTGGCCATCAGGTTGATCCCCAATTTAAGTAGTGTGCTCTACTAAGAAGGGTGTAAGAGATTAAGGCTTTACATCTTATCGTCGACAGCGGTGTGATTTCATCATGACGCACCGGATAGTACATCTCGGTGATTACCCCATGTTGAGGCCACTACTGCGTATGCGCACACCAAGCAGCACACTGATGCAAACTTGTAGGTACCGGATTTGAAGCAGGTCGCCCAACAACTCTGTTTCGGAAAGTGGTAAATGTATGGAACAAGCTGCTGCAGCACGTAGCTGAGGAAAAGTCAGTATCGGAAAGCAAAAAATTCCTGGACAAACACTATGACGAGATAAAACATATCGAACGCACTCCAACATAACGGGTCTTTGTACCTGAGTGATATTAGATACAGCTACAAAGGTATCTCTACTTGCAGCTTCCAACCATTAATCAGTGTATTTCACAGATAGCTATATCTGGTCAGGAAGAACTCTGAGTGTATGCCTTTTCTAGCCTTTGGTATATTCTATTTGTACTTTGTTGCAAATCTCCCGAGTTGAGCTGTCGCAGTCCAAGTGGAGGCAGATCGAAAAATGTCTTTTGATGTACAAAAAGTTAAAAGGTTAAAAAGCAGAAAAGAGTTCTGCATCAATCGTCGAATCCATAGTGGTTCGCGCTGTAGTTCATTGCAACGTCTAGGTGTTGTGGTTTCCGCAGTTCTTACAGAGAACCTGTTCCAATTTCGTAAGGTGAACGACCGACTTCCCAGATAAGAAGACAAATGTCTCAGGCAAAAGCTGTATTGAACACCCGGCACACAGTATATAAAGCAAAAAATGGGGTTAAGTAAATAGTTCACAGGAGAATGATCTAGGTGGAATTTCCTGGAGTTCAGCAACTGCTATATGCCTGATAATGCACTTGTTCATTACTGAAATGATACCAGGTCTCAAGGCAAATCACGCACATTGGTAGTGATCAAGGTGAAACCTTATCATTAACCAAGCTCTCATTGGTTGGCCAATAAGCATCGGAATGCTTCAGGGTCAACTGTTCCGAGTTGGTATTACAGGGGTGTGGGCGGCCTTAACACCTTCCTTCTTGGATATGATTACATTCTGACGACGGGTCTCCGTACCAGATCAGTCCGGCGTAGTGGTTGCATTTTTGGCTCTTCTGAATTTTATGTGCGATATTCATCCGAAGCGTTCTGCCTATTCCATGGCATATCGAAACTGTCCAGTATGACATCTAGCAATAGCGGTCGATTACTATTAGTGTTCGCAGGGATTCTAGTTCGTCTCAACTGATTAGCATGCCTGGTCCAAATCAAAGTACCCACTCTGACTTCATAGAGTACCCGACAACGTCTCATCTGGATCGATCCTATCACGCACTGAGGAGTTCCCATGCGATAGTCTCTGACCGAAACATATTGTGCTGGGAAAATCTGACGTGCTTGAGTATTGTGTCGCTTATCGCAGTACCTCGCAGATGCGAATTCCCTTCTTGCGTGGTAGTAAGCCTCGGAAGCAGCAAAGAATTTACAGTACGGATTTGTCTTCCAACTAGTGACTCTATTGGCGACAACTGATTTGGCACCTGGAGGTTCAAGGTTGATCCAGACACTAGCAGGAAAGGGTCTAGTAGCTATTGCGTAGTTCCTTCCCCCTTCATTATCCGTAGCGATCGTTTAAAAGTGTCGACGAAACACCCCGCTTGCCCGTCTGACTATGGGTGATACGGCGGTGACCATAGATGTCTGATACCGTTCTGTGCGCAAAACTCGGTATACTGGGAAGAGAGGAACTGGGAACCATGATCGGTGACTAAGATACCACTTATTTCGTGCTGGCTGAAGTTTTCTCAGAACGTTAATTGTCGCACGACTTGTTGTAGCTTCATGCAGAAGATATCAGGTCACATGTGGAGGAGCCAAGAACGATCGGATACTCATGAGCATTCACGGGACCAAAGAAATTAGCGTAAACTCGTTCCCACAACTGTCACCATCAGCCAGGAAGTTAGTTCGTCCTTTTTTAATGTTTACGTCTTGTAAGGCTGTACGATAAGAAAAAACCTGATTGATGGGAAAGTTCGACCCAATCGAACCCAACGAAGTTCAAGTTTTCGTGACTTGGGACAAAATGTTACCCAAAGCGGTGAAAATAGCAAAGCGACCTTCATATGCAATCTGGCTGATCAAATTCAACTTGCTGCCTGATGCGCTCGTCGCTAGTTGGCCGGTCGATTAAATGCCGGGTGTACCATCAGTCTTCCAGATTTTCCGAAATGGCTGTAATGTCAGATGCAGTACTAATTCGCAAACGTGCTAGACGCCCGTTAATACTGATATGGACAAATGTTATTCTGTCTTTAACAAAGTCGGTGAAGTTGGTGCCAACTCTTTATGTAAACCTCGGGTGATCTGGTTTTCGTGTAGAATATGCCGGTTTGTACGGTAGTTTGGACATTTAGTGGGCTTCCCTGTGACCATGTCTAAGTCATTTATGGCAGATATGTTTACTGAAAAAGCATCATCTCACAAGATGAAAACCTCCGAAACGGGGAACTGCAAACAGTACACCAATATAAGGCATTTGAATTGATTCTTGATAAGCGGCATCAGTCGGAATTCCTGACATGCACACTTTACTGTCGCTGCATGAGCCATAAAACGGAGGCTTGTAAGGCTTTAAACAACTGTACTGATTGTGAAAAATAAACACTGGACTCCAAACATTTCTGTGAGTAGGTCAACTGTGTCATCAAATGTTCTAAGCGTCGTCAAGACTTGATAAGTTTATCCGAAAATCAGTTTCATAGCACTTGAACCAGGCATGCAATATGAGGCCTGAATCAGGATCAAAAAGCAACTAACGCTGCTGATCAGTGCGTTCGTTGAAACTTTCCAGTGTTCGAGATTCGTGTGGACTGAAGAGATAACATTCGGATAAGAATCTCAGTAATTCGCAGATGTGCAGTTTCAAATTGTCGCTGCTAGTGTAACAAAACGGCTCGAAGATTTTCTGATGAAATTGACATCCTGATTGTGTTCCCCTGCATCGCCAAAATCTGTTGTGGTTTCCGCTGACAGTACGGATAACCTGCTGCAACTGCGCAAACTGACCGACCAGCTTCCCAGACCAGAAGACAAAGCTCACGGGCGAAAACATTACGGAACACAAAGCACACAGTATATACAAGCAAATACTGGATTACAGAAACAACTGGATGCCCGATTAGAGGGCCACTTGGGAATGCACGTTGTGTGATTGGATCGCGACGCGCAATCTCAATGTGGACTACCATTCACAACGAGGTGAACTTTAGTCAATGTGAGCACTGTGACCGTTGACAAAGCAGATTCAATTGTTGATTGCTGAAATGATACGCTCAATGGCAAAATCCAAGGTAGATCACTCCCATTGGTAGCCTTCAAGGCTAAACTTCGTCTCATTGGCTGGCCAACAAGCCTCCGGCTACTTCAGGATCAAACTGTTCCCCGCTCCGAAGGTTGCTATGGGCAGGACCCCTTAACATACGACAATGCATTGTAGAGGGCTTCCCAATCAAGCGTTAAGAAAATGAACTCTGCAAGTGTTCCACAGTAATTCTGTCGCTTTTCAGCAGATTATCGTATATTGTGTTCCAGTAATCGAGGGTAGAACGGAGGAACAGCTGAATAGCTCACTTCTAACATGGGTTGCGAGGAATTTGTTGGATGTATTAAACACAGGTTGTCCGACTTGTGCTACTTGGTATTGAACCTTTTCGGAGGAATTGAAGGTACATGAGTACATAATCCCGATACAACGCGTGAACAGCTGTGTAGGGATATGCTTATTGTTTACTTCAATAGATCCTTTGGGGATGGAACAGGCGTATGGTATAATGCTTGATTTCCCAACCGAAAGGCTCTACATACACATGTGGCACCATGAATGAAGAGAATGCAAGTCCTCAGTGAAGCATATAGACGATCACGATATCGTCAATGAATAAAAATGACGATAATGTAGTACAGAAGTAGTGATATCGTTGATGGAGAGCGGGAAAAGTGAAGGGTCGAGTACGCTCCCATGGATGTCCCCGCTAGTGATGGTGGGTGGAGGAAGGCGATAATCACCTAAAGTGACAGAACACTACTGTCATCTGGAAGCAAGGTAGCGAAAAAAACTCGGCAGCCGGGATTACGGATAAGTGTGTCAAAAATCTCAGATCGAGAAAACAGTCGTGACACTGATGGTCACAAGGTGGCTCTAGATGACCACAAACCGCAGCCAGGGAAAATAATCGTAATTTGAGACACCCTAGTTTCGGCCTTAAAACGAACTCATAGGACATTTTGGACCGCGCCGGATACCACGGTAGATTCGTTAAGAAATTTATTAGCTTGGCGTCACCTTTGCACGAACTGAGAGAAAAGCGAAGGAAATTCACTTCGATGGCAAAAAGCTGTGTTTGAGGACAATCAGATGTTGAACTGAGTTAAATTGACGTTGAAACCGCGGACCTCCGAAGAAACATTCACAGTGGTTATAGACACAATGAGTAACACGTATTCATGCAAGTGGTAATGCTCATCAGATAGTGTGGAGTACTACTGATAAGCATTATGCGTAAAAGCAAGCCGGCATTAGGACGTTTCAAGTCAAATCAAGTCAAAATAAGCTTTGTGAACCCTAAAGGGTTCATTTTCAGCGTTTACATCATCACCACGTGCACTTGGATGATGATATTAATATACATATTAATACATATTAATATACATACTTGGGGAGAAAATGGGAAATGCGCAAAACTGTTAGTCTAACAACTGCTGGCGCAGCGTGTTAGTGAGTTTCGCTGGGTCAACAAGCAAAAGTGAGAGATAAGGCAAAACAGTAGTACGATGCGAGGATTTGAGGAAGAATAAAATTCTGAATTGCGAATGAATAGAAGAGAAACAGAGCGCTCTGGAAGGATCATTGTGAACTGGATGAAATCGATCAGTTAGTATCTTAAAAGAAAAACCAATGCAGAGAAATCATAGATCATGGGAGACGAAAGGCGTGTACTGCACAAATAAACCATCACTAATACGCTGTGTATGAAAGTGTGAAGCGAAGCGAGGAGTCCGAACGGAACCACCGAAAAAGTGCGCAAATGGAATTGGGTTTCTAGCTCAGAACGGTTAAGCCATCTAGACATGGGTTCTCCAGTAAGCAACTTGTCTACACCGCGTTGCGTTTTCCATATATGCTGCCGTGAACGGACAGTGGAACATGTAGATACCTTGGGTAGACATCAATAGTGGATGGGACCTAACGGAGGTTGTTGGAGGCCTTCGTTCATATCGCTTTCAATCCGCATCTAATTGGTCTAAACATGCAAAACTTCGTCGTTTGAGTTGCACATCCGAACATGCATAGTGCATATACTAGGCTGCCAGTAGCAAGGAAGGTGGAAACACGAGATCAGTACCAAAAATCAGACCCCGTATCGACAGTGCTCCTGCCACCGTTGTGTGATATGCCATTAAAGATTGAGTATAACATACACAAGTACATTGCGCAAAGCATCCTCTAATAATGACCGAAGTAGAATCAGCTGACTTCCCACCCGACAATTTGCGACAGCTAGTTTAGTCTCTAGCCTTCGTTATCGACTTAAACAAGTAAAATTCACGGACACAGTGCCGAGTTAAAAACGCAGCTGTTACTCACAAATATCACATAATTGCAAAAGCTTGATTCGCTAAAATGTGCTATGGCCTGACGGTGCATTGAACGATGAACTCACTTAAGTGAACCAGTTTTATGTGCGTCCGGAGACATGTCCTTAAAGAAAATGTCTTTCCACATAATTCGCACTTGTGATTTCGCTGTTCTGCAACAGAAAACATAATGTTATCAGACGGGCGCGACATTAAATAATAAAGCACCATATGGTTATAAAACAGTGTCGAATATTGAAAAAACGTTAGGTCTATGTGTTATAAGTAAATAGAAGTAAATCTGCTTAAAAACCTACCAACTTCTGCGCAGTACATGTGTGAGGCGTAAGACTAAAACAGCAACTGAAAATCAGCTAAGCAATAAGATTTGTTACCCCACTGAAGATACGCCAGTTAAATTAGCCAACTTTCAAAATTACCTAAGGACATCTCCAATGTGGTTCTTTGAGTTAGCATGTAGTGTGCACACATAGACAAACCTGATGACAGCGCTGCCAACTAGGGTCGATGGTGCGAAGAGATGGAAGTCAGAGAGATGAAAGCAGATAGTCTTACAGGAAGACCAAGCACATTTAGAAAAATTGAGCGAATATAGTCTAGCAAGCAGAATAGAAGTTTTTAGCAGTATACATACTATATGTTTGTGGCGCCCAGATCATCTGTACACATTCGGAATTCTAAGTACTGTAGACTATCATAGCTGAACTGGCGACAGCGCTAATCCAACACAGCCCTGACAAAAAGATTAATAGGATCGAGTAGCGATTTAGCGCCAAAATTACGGCAAGTCGGTGTGGAGTTATGGACTGTTGGAGCTCACAACCGAGGACAAGTTGTGTTCAGCACTGAGTTTGGTGCGTAGAGACCACCTGTAATCAGCTATAAGGAGGAATTCCACACTGACATGGAAGTCTTAACACGCACGGTCAGAACGTTGTGTGCCACTCAGCAGAGTCTGCTGGGGAGACCGAGTAAACCGGTTCAGCACACCATTAACTGAAGGATTGTAAGGTGCAGTCCAGAGGTGTTCAGGTATTAATATTGGAGAACAGTTGCAAAATGGTAACCAAAGAAATGGAAGATGCCATTTGTGAACATCTAATCCCGCAATCCAATACAGCCGAAATAGCCAGGTAGCAGGGTTCACCAGGCTAGACATATGAGCACCTCAGGTAACAAAGCTACAAACAACAAATCACCAGCGTCAGTATTAATACACGTCAGCTGAGGGTGAGAAACACACCTCAGCTAATGTGTAACATTAAAAGAAGATTGAAAAAAACAAAAGAGTAAACAAACTTTAAAAGCAGGTAACGTAATGCTAAATATCAAATTATGCATCTGGGATAAGATGGTAAATGGGAGGGGAGCAGGCAAAAAAGCTCACAACCCACACGTCATTGAGGTCAGCTCCTCGTCATATCAGCAAGTGTATCCAACCAAACGTGTTCATCGTCCTTGGGATCACAGGCCGGCAGTAGGGATGCACCAATTGAGGGAATGCGTTCATCTTGATCAAGCGATCGCTTGGCCTGAAGTACCCTTCTTCCATCCATATCCCGGTCGCGGAAACAACGTACGTCGCGGGAGTCGGTGTGATGGAATTCACAACACGTGGACCAGCCATCTTAGCTTTGTGTGTGAGATAACAGTGCTAGACAGTTCACTCGCTCGTCCTGCATCAAATACGCCAATCCGAACGTGTTCATTGCTCACCAAGCACAAGCCAAGCTGCGAAAACTGAGATGATCGAACCTAAGGAGACACATTATGTTAGGCAACTTGACGGGCCACGTCGCGAAAACGTATAATAGGGCTGAACGCACGGCTGCATTATAAACTTTGCACGTCAGAACAATAGTGACATCGCGATACCACGCCAAGTGGCAAAAGTGCTTCGAGCTTTCGCTATACTACGACTTGTGATCTCACCTTCGAGGCTACCAGCGCTGATACTTGAATTTCTGGAAGACAAGTAGTTTCTCACCGCCGAAGGTCAGAAGAGGGGTGGGTCCCAGCCAATCTGGAAGAAGGACGTTGCATTTCGAGGAAGAAAACCATAACACAAAACTAATGACAGAGCCAATTTGTCCAGTGATGCTGGTACGTTTGGGAGTTGTCACATCGCGAACAGAATGGATTTAAGAGTAGAACGAAGGTTTCCAAGCCTTAGCGACCTCATGCGCTATGTTGAGTGGTGCAGTTGTATCTTAAGAGCCGCAACTACCAAATTCGTCAATGGTTATAGGCCTGACAAAAACAGTTTCTTGATCTTGCAGGTTGAGGATTGGAGGGACGGTGGCTCCATACTCTACAAATTGGCTCAGCGAAGCCAAAGATAAAAGCCCGCTGAATTGTAGTCAGATTTTTGAATCAAAATCCATGGCTGAGAATCTAATTGTTCTCTTATTGTTGTAACGTTGAAAGACCTCTCCTCGTGCTTGGGGCGCCACGAAACAAGACGAAACAAACAGAAAACTAGACCTGCTACACCGGATTGTACTAGGGACAAGTATTGGTAACTTCATAGGTCACATGTGCTCACCGTCGGCTGCGCGTTGCTGGGCTGATTGATGTCCCTTGTCTACAGATTCAAACCGGCTAGTGGTCTCGACTGCCAGGCCGTAACCGCGTCAAAATGAGAAACTGACTCCGTCAGATGCCATGGATAGCGCAGCAACCTGCATCATGGATGACGAACTGGGTCAGTCAGCTTTCTGTGAGATCCCCTGTAGGCCCAACTCATGTCTCGAAACTGTATCGCGGCGTTCATGGGTAGCGGATGCTTAATACCCGTCGAGGGGAGGACAACCTGGTACGATCCTGACAACACAATAATAAACAATGACATTGTTTTCAAATAATTCCTTGATGCTCAGACTGTTGCAGAGTAATCAACGGCGACCCATATGCCGGATCGAACAGAGTGGATAGCAGTAAGGATGCTTCTGCTGAGGATTACCAGTCCTCGCGTTTTCCCCTTATGAGCTTCTCATATATTGGCTCGTTATAATGTACATTGGCATCCGGGTTGAGTAAGCGACCACTGACCACCGCTGAAGATCACCGGGCACATATTCTTGACGTTTTGCACAGAAGACACTCCGAGATAATACATGTCAAAATTAGACATTGTTATTTCGTTATAAACAGGACAGAAAGTAGAGGCCAACAATTCATTCCGGGAAAAACTTACTCAAGTGGACGGAGGTTATGTGAGATTGGAGAGAAACATTTTGGGAAAAAGATTTCTTGCAATACTCGCACACGTATGCTGGTTGATCTGTAAAAGAAAGTAGAACAAATTGAAATGGTAAACCCATGGTGCAATCAAGAACGGGTCACCGAAAATAAACTCGTATGTTCCACGGTTGACGAACTGATGGAGAGGAAGAAGCAATAGTTCTACCACACCTTGTGGAAAATGCTTCAGGTGAACCCACTAATATTTGTGCATAGCTCCGATGTAAAAAGAACCAAAAATCTGCAACACGTGTATCAACCCCTTCAAATGACTGCTCCACATACGGCTGAAAAATTGCATCTTAGACCTCAGAGCATTGCAACAAAGTGTAGGCAGAAAATAAAAGCGAACCAACCTGGACAAAGCACTGCGAACAAGTGTCGGAAGTGTGCACAGATAGCTTGGAACGAAGATGAACGTTACAGAAGGCCTATATCAGTAACAATCTGATAAAGTAGAACAACTTCAGTAAACGTGATTCGAAATCTGGCAACTTCAGATTCGGCAGGCGCTAGCTGAGTCAATCCAAATTTCCGATACTCATGTTTACCGTGGCGAACACCATGCAGCGAATACAATGCCTGTTCTAATCACGAACGCAATGCGTCCAAGGTGTCAGATTGTCAGAAAAGCTTCACCTCTCGGGCATTACATCATACAATATCTTGGAATGGGGATTTTTATTAGATACTACCGCATTCTGACTGGCTTCCCGAACAACCTAATCGTGGTGCCAGCTGGATGATTCGGCACTGTTCAGTTCCAGTGAATGACACGGTGGCAGTGCTCCAGGAAGAGGTGGTCTTCATCTAGGCCAGTGTTCGCTCTAGAGAAAAGTTTATACGTCCGTTTAAAAACTAGGTGGTTTAGAGGGTGCGACGCGCCAATAGACAAAACCACTGCCCCTTACTTCACTTCGGTGGAGCGTTGCATTCCTAGGAGTTCTCCGAAAGCGTGCAAATGCCAGATTCCGAAATCTAAAGCGGTGAGTTTCGGCGACCGTACGCGCTATTTCTCGTAGTGCGAATCAGCAGTCAATCTGTTGAATCATAACTCTTTTGGTAATTTTTCGTCCGAGTATTTCTTTACACTTTGTATGTGGTTACATTCCTAGGGTACATATTTCTTGCAATTCCATAGTTTTGACAGCAGGTCATAAAGGTTAGTTTTGCCATTCGATTGATTCCTCAAAGATCCCAAGAAAACCATCTGTTCCCAAGAACACAACTGTCAACAAGCATCAGGTAGCATGCTGTAAGCCGAGTGATGTTAAACCCGGTATGCAACAATATCTAGATGCACCTGATCAAGATACAAGGTTGATTGCAGAAGATTGCATGCTAATGAGAGCTGTCGAAATTGTGAGCACCGTTTCAATGCCTAATATGATACGTGAGGTTGGCATCTACAACCTCGTAAAGCAGATAACAGTATTAAACGGAACGCTTAAAGGAATCGGTCTAGTGCTTGAGAAACTGACATCAATAGCACACTTACCGAATGTGCTTGATAAAACTAAGGTAAATTGCTCGCAATCAGCAGCATCGATTATTACGTCACTCAGCGCAAAATTCGTGCAATTAGAAATCGGGTTCAAGAAGTTAACATCTTCAAGATGCCAGGCAAAATATGTCTGGGAAGTGTGAAACAAGTCTTGCTTAATGTGTGTGTGGCATGTGTGGAACAGATTGTCACCGTATACGCCTATGGAAACCAAACGTAAAGCACGCGTGGTCCAACCGTGTTACGGTAGAAGGAGGAAATTATATGCCCAAGTTACAGAAGAGGAGTTTAATTGCTACTAACGCTGATTTCAAGCGTATCAAGACCAAACGCCACTTCAGAGGGAGACGAAATGAAAGCGTCATATTCATTAAAATCAAAGAGGTTAGTTAGAGGTGGAAAGTACATCAACTATAGTGCCGCAAAATATAAAAGAAAAGCATGCAACAAAGGCACACTCACAACGCAAACGCCACTGAGGTCTGCTCCTAGCCATGTTCATCGTGTTGACCGTTTTGGATCACAGAACGACAGTCAGGAGACAACTGCCGACGCCAACTTCGAGGTGAAGGCTTTCATACAATTTAACCAAGTCATCGCTTGACCACCCCTCTCTTCTTCCATCCACATCGCGGTCGTGAGAACAACGCACGACGACAGCTGTCTTCACACAATGTGAAAAGCCTCTCTCCGTTATCAGAGCGGTTCTCATCGGGCACATGATAACAACCAAGGTGGCGTTCGTATGGTAAAAGGCGACCAACCCGTCCATTAAAATCCCCAGCAAGGACAACGACATCCGATTCTGTAGAATTAATCATGAGCTGTCGTAGATCCCGGTAGAATTCGACCTTGACCGAGTCGCCCCTACAGTCAGTTGGAGCGTCCACGGAGATCACAAACGAGTTGTCTCTCTTCGCGGTGCTTGTTGATCCTACACGAACCCCAAAGCCGAAATGCACATAGTCGGCTGTTAATCGGGAAACAGTCCAGTACTGCCGCCTCAGCTTTGCCACTTAGTGCTATACCTACACCAGCCAAACCCGCTGAGGCTGCTTCTGGATCTCCAGAAAGACGCACGTGATATCTGGCTTCGCGGTCACTGGGGGATGTCAATGTAAGCACAGTGCTGGGATCTTGCAACCGGGTTTCTGAAAGGCAACAGACATCAATGTCTAGGGAATCTAGGGTGCGCGCTAGACCGGCTTCCTGTCCATTCTGCATGAGCGTCCGAACGTTGAGGCACGCCAGACGGAACGAGAATCGGGGACGAAGGAAAGCCATAGGTTGAAATCCGTGGTCCGCGGCGCAATCGGAATCGCAGCCAGATTTTTGAGTACATGAATCGGGTAACGGAAAGTGAGAATTGTTGGCAAACAAACAATTGGAGTGTAGTGAAGTCGCGTGAATGTGAGAAGCAGAAACAGTAATTGATGAGCACGTTGTAGTCCAGTCCATGGTTCTGTGAGAGGGCGTGGTACTACCCGGTTGTCTAAGCCGAAGTAGGGAGTTGACTTAGGGGACTCCAGCCCAAGCCTTTGGCTAAATAACCTACCGGCAAGGCAGCGAGCGATTTCAAGGAATCGCGTCCATTGGGAGGCGCTGAGTGAATATTCAGTTCATGCGTCTTTCGTTTGGTAGATCACCAAACAGGGGCCCAATACTCCCCATGAAATCAGCACAACTGATGGACTACAACGCTCCACAAGGTGGAACATTGTCGCCGAACACTGCGCTGGAACGGGGTACACCCGAACCACCCAGCTGGCACCACGAGGAGGTAGTTCGGCCATCCAAACATAGACATTGACAGAACTACTCTATGGTGGTTTGGGAGCTGCAATCATTGCAGATATACACACCGAAACAGCAGAAAGGCACATTTTTCGGGGGATGTGCTCATTACCCAAAATATAGGTCTAAATGTGCATCGCACCCATGCGGATGATGAATGTGCTCCAGTCGATAATACCGACAAAACTAACACCGCAAATCACCGATGAAATATGGCCAGGGACTTAGAGATCAGCTCTAATGTTCGTACATCATGAATCACTTAATTAGAAATCCGTTAAGGTACGGTTAGCCTGCATGTGTTTCATGGGGACAACACACGTATATTACAAAGATGTGATGAATAAGAATTAGTAAAGTCAGATAAGTTATCTGACCACGATCTGAAAGAATACGGTTGTGCGAAATACGAATTTCAAGCAATGCTAGCATCAGTAGGGAAACAGGCCGCATCTCCTTGCTTGTTGACTGCGGGGAGATATATTTGAAAAGAGGAGAAATCAGTGTGACAGGCGACAGGAGCATATGTCGTTCATCTCAGCAGCCCGCACACCCGGAGCAGTTTCGCTCGAAACGCACTCTTTGTAGATTTTGATTCAACGTACTGACCTGCAAGGCAATGGAAACCAAGTCGAATTCGCAATTGTAGTTGCAGAGTCCAACTTGAACAAGCTGGAAGTCAATCGAAAGCAGGCTTGGAAGAATAAAAACAATCCATGTGCAATTCACAGTTGGACACTGGACCAATTGTCAATCGTTAAGTTTTGGCGAATTGGACCTTCATAGCCATGCGTCGTCTGCTCTGAATCGGAAAGCAGCAACACAACGAGTACCAGTGTTGCATGCGTTTCGGTGGTTCGCATAGGTCAAAACACACCCAACTGAACACCTACAAGTTGGAGGACCCAATGGTGAAGTAAGAGTATCAACAAAGGCTTCGTGAAAATCTCGATCTCTCTCACACTCTGGATGTTGATCAACACTGGTCAAGTCTGCAACAAGCCTTGCTGTCGGCCGGTTTGTCCAGCTGTGCCCTCGTTTGCTCCACTCCCAAAAGTTGGATCTCGGGAAGATCCTCGGAATTGCTGGATCGCCAACGAGCGGTGCCTGCTGGCGCAAACGAACACCGCCGGTCTAGTACGCAACAGCTGAAAGTAAGGCTTCGCTCTGATGGTGAATCTTGGTGGTCAAAACAAGTTGATGAGATGGAAGCCGTTGCACCAGCTGGTAACTTCCGCTGTCTAGTTTACATCATCAGGGCCACTGGTTACAATTTCCATGCTATCCGCCAGAGGATTTGCGAATCAGACGGCACGAAGAGCACCAATGAAAAAAAAAATGAAATGTGTCAGCTTATACGCCGTAACGGCGCTTCGCTGCCGCGCGACCACCACCAGTCGCGCGCGGGCTGAGTATACCGCGAGGACGCCCACCCCTACGCGGATTCGAACCGGTGACCTTATGGTTGGAAAGCAAACGTGCCAACCACTCGGCCACCGGCCGAAGAGCACCAACCTTCACAGGTGACTGGGTCGCTGGGCAGAGCATTTCGCTCTTCAATGCAACTCTCCAACACAGCCCCATGTGACACCACCAGCCCCAATGTATGATGCTTGGCCTGTTTCCAAAGCCCCCCCCCCCTTCCAAATGAAGCAGATTCGAAATGCAATCCAATCTTTGAAACATCACGCGGCTCCGAGTCCTGATAACCTACCACCGGCTATTCAAAGATGGCGGGAGTGCACTTGTCAGGGAAATCCTATTGTTGTTCACAAAAGTTTGGACTGAGGAAAAGGTTCCGAACTCATGGGGAGAATCGGTCACTGTTCCGATTCAAAAGAATGGCTCCCGCGCCGATTGCCGCAACTACCGCGGAATCTCGTTAATCTCTGTCGCATCCAAAATCTTCGTGTCGGTCCAAATTAGCAGGCTTTCAAAGACTAGAGAGGAGTTTTCCCGAGAAGAACAAGCCGGATTTCGTCCAGGCCGCAGCTGCATCGACCAAATCTTCACGCCTCGGCAAGTTCTCGAACTTCGTCAAATCCACCGGCGGCCAGCAATTGTAGTGTTTTTGGACATCCGAGTGGCGTTTGATTCAGTAGATAGATCTGCGTTGTGGAACTGTTTACTGAAGAAGGATGTGCCTGACAACTTCGTAATTATCCTGAGAGAACTTCACAGTCATACGTCGGGGAAAGTCAGGGCTTATGGCACGCACTCTTCTTCATTTGCTGTGACCAGCGGTGTTCGAAAAGGTTGCCCTATTTCACCTTTCCTCTTTAATTTCGCCATCGAAGATGTTCTCCAAAGAGCACTGGAAGGTGTTCAGGACTGCGGCGTTGAGCCCCTTCCTGGAGACAGGGTCACGGACTTGGACTACGCCGATGATATCGCCTTGCTGGGGGACGACGCACAATCCGTCCAGTGCGCTTTGGACCGCTTGGCGTCTAAGTACGGCTTATGCTTCACTCCGGGAAAATGTAAAAGGCTGCTCCATGACTGGCAGGTGCCTGAACCCGCGCTCACCATTGCTGGACATGCTCTGGAGCAAGTCTCTTGCTCTATTTATCTAGGGAGTTGCATCACGGCTGGTGGCAGTGTTGAAGATGAAGTCTCACAACGGACTGCAAAAGCCCATCTCGCATTCATCAAACTGAAACACCTATGGCGTCGTCGTGATGTCAGTCTCAAGCTCAAGGGCAGGGTGTACAATGCTTCCGTCCGTGCAGTACTCTTGTACAGCTGTGAGACTTGGCATACTCCCTCAGAAGATATGAAGTGGCCGTCAGTCTTCGCCAATCGCTGTCTATGAAGGATTGCTCGGGTGTGATGGCAACACCACGTAAGCAACGCAGAGGTGCAAGACCGCGGGCTTGGGGGGAATACTGCCAGTCTTAAGGACGTTATTCTCCGACATCGCATGCGATGGCTCGGGCAGGTTCTGCGCATGCCAGCCCATTGCCTTCCACGTCGAGCGCAATTTGCACACCCAGGGAGCGATTGGAAAAGTGCCGCGATGGACAGAAAATGACGTGGAGAAGGAGCATGAAGAAGGAAACCTAAAGTTTGGCGGCAGTCGGATCAGTCCGTCTTCCAGGTTGGGGACCACGAGATGCTGAATCGCAGTGGTTGGAAACATTAGACGCCATGGCCTGAAACAGACATCAGTGGCGTCAATGTTGTTCTGCCATTTTACCATCTCTTTGATGCACACAAAAACACAAAACAAAACAAAATTACAAAATGGCGTAAAACCAAAAAAATCGTTTCCCATATTTTTCAATCGCGGTTCGTGTTCCCACCTTCAAATTTTTTCTTTTGCCATGGTTCTGATAGCACAATGTCTGTTAACAGACTGTGAATAAATATATGCCAGTGTTGATCTCCAACCGTAGGAAACAACGCACAGCTCTCCTACACTAGGTCAACTGAGTTGCCGTTCAAACCCGAAAGTAGTTGCGTCTCAGATTGAGTAACGAAGCAGGAGAGTCATCGAGCTTTTATCAACGTTCGATGAGATTAGCGCTGAGTTTATCTGACCAATGAGTGCACAAGCTCATCAGGAAACGGTGCCACGGTACCACATAAGAGGACAAGGTGTAATGAAAACAACAATAAAAATGGAGGAAACCAGGCATATAGCAGAAACAAAATTTATCGTCTTGAAAAGTGAGAAGTGAGGAAGACTCGCTCTTGTGAGTCAACTCCGCTGATGAAGGGAGTCCGGGGCTCATACAATCCCGTTTAGGTAGGCTGAGGTTTAAAAATCCGGGTTTGTCCATATATAAATAAATAAATAAAATGTTTATTCACGACTACGCGAGGCACACCTGCACAGGGATGATCATGGTAAGAGCACAAAAGGTGATCAGTTAATGTATAGTGGAACAATAGTATTGGCACATATGTTGACATATGAATGTATGTATGTGGTCATGTAGGCGTGTGTAGCTGTGTTTACGGGATGTATAAATGCGTTCCTGCACTTTGGTCGTGTTTGAACGTGTCCCCAGTGCTAAATGGATGTTTGATGTCTGTGAACTTGAAGCGGTTGTCCGGATTAACAAGGGGGTGACTTTAGTTGGTGGCGAGTCACAACCGCCAAGTCACAGTGCTGTTAAACAGATATTTGTGATTTGTATAGGAAGAACGCTTATCAGGCGAAAACCCACCACATCCTGGAACACTGCCGCAGAGCTATTTGCTGGAATGGAGTAAACCCGACCCACCCAGCTGGCCCCACGAGGAGGTTGTTCAGCCAGCCAGACCGGAAGAAACTCAAATCCGCAATCGCGGAATATTGATAGTGAGGAAACAGATCACATAGTAAATTTTCGAGTAGTTCCCTGGATTCGCCGCAACAAGATAAACAGGTTTATGATGCGTCATGTGTGGTCAGCACGTAACCCACACAAATGTTTATGGTTTAATGAAAGAAACTTGACGACCTGCGCCACTTCATTGCTTTCCATTGACCAGACGTACTAGGATTGGTTGAATCCTGAGGTAACCTTCCAGGAAGAACTGACTGTGGGATACTCGTGCTGCTGACGCGACATTATCGGACCATCTCGGCGGCGTGCTGCTATACAGTAGGTCTTTTTTGTGCGAGAGACTGGTAAGCCCCTACCGAAGTGAGAAGTCTAGGTGAGCAATTGTGGTGCTTAACCTACCTGAAGTGTGGAGAACTACTCGTGAGTATAGAGCACCGCAGTCCGCGAAGTCCATGTTTGGATTGGTCGACGCACGTCTGAAGTCATATGACCTGTACCCGCCACCTGCTCAAAGGTGAGTTCCCTCGAATAATCTGGTCGAAGATTCAACTTCCCCTCGGCAATGCGAAATCGAGATTAGTTTTGCTTAAATTACATATGAGACTGGGGCGACATAGCCCATCTGAAAGCCAACGTGTCTTGCATTGCATTTAAATCCGTCGTGCTTGAATCTGAAGTTGACTAGCTGCGAAAAGCGTGTGTGCGATGTCCTGATCCGGGAGTCTCAACGATCATGGCCAGTCTTGAGCTTTCGCTGTAATGCACGTGTTCGTTGGAGCAATCCTACAACTCCAAAAAGACTGAATAAGATGGTCACACCCGCAACGTTTGTCAATTGGACTGGTTGCTGCCACAAGACCAATCAGTTGAAGCGTGTTGCTGTTATGAGAGTGTGAAGTAGGTGTGCTCCCGATTAGTATCAAAAAAAAACATCGGGAAAATGGGCCAGTGAAGCCCCGCTGGTTTCAGAAAAAGTATGACAAGCTGCCTGGACAGCTGCGTGTAATGTGGAATAAATTCCTCCAGTTTGGCGCAAAAAAGCAGCGGAATTTTTGCAACATCGCGAAAGCACAGAAACCTCGGTAGTTCCAATAGGAACTTGCGACCACAGCAAAAGATAGAATTGTTGATTATGCGAAGTGGCCTCCGAGAACATCATGGTTAGAGAGCTCCGACGGACAGCCTGACTTTGAGTATGGAAAGTGCGTCGCACGTGGCGATGCACTAAGCTTTTGTATTCAAAAATGGGCATGCGTCTATATTTGTCTTGACTCTGTTTATTTAAGGCATTAAGTTTTACACAAAGTCCCCTTCGCGTTTTCTAACAGTTCTTTGTTCCGTAGGTCACCGTGGTTGGAGTGCAGCGAAGCATCAGTCCAAATTGATGTAATGCTGATGAGGATGTGGTTATATCAAGCTCAAAGAGTACATTGACCACCAAACTCGAAAGCCCGGATCGCGAGGTGGAAGATATGCGCATTCAATCTGCCAGTCTTCAGGGTAAAAAGCCTGGCGATCAAGATGGGTTCCACTCGGTGATTCTCAAGTCGTCAGAAATTGTTTCGTCCTCAATTCAACAGACCGCTTCCCAAAAGTGCATCTCCACGCGAGTGTAAATGCTCCGAAGTAAAGCCAATTCCAAAGAGCTGTGAAACGAGTAAAGTGGACGATTACTGGTCGATTCGTTTGACCCCGTTTTGACCAAAGTAATCGAGACTATCATGAATAAGAGTCTACTGAGGCAGCTGGAGTCGGAAAATCTCCTGATATTTGCATAGCATGGTTTCTTGTTGGGCAGACTCGTGTATCACCAGACTGCTGCTGACTGCACATAAATGGTTGCAAGCGCTGAACCGAGTAATTTCTGTCCAGGTGATCCTCCTCATCGATTTCAGTACAGCGTTCGACAAAACGAACAAAGGCAGTCCTCTTCAATAAGCTGAGAATGTGCAATTTTGCTAACTTACTGCACCACTGGATCAACTACTTCTTTATTGGGTGAAAAAGGAGGGTACAGGTGGAGGATCTCACACACCGCACACCTCAGCTAATGAGCCGTAATACAATAAAGGCGACAGATTAAACAATAGACTAAAAAGCTAGAAAAATGTAACCTCATGATAGCTATCACATTATGCATAGGGTATGTGATCGTTGTTGGAGGAAGACATGTAGGGGAGGGGAAGGACAAGGAGAGACTCACAACACGAACGCCACTGTGGTCGGCGCTTCACCTGTCAGTCAGTGTATTCAACCAAACGTATTCATCGTCCTTCGGTCCCCAGTCCAGTAGTCGGGAAACACCAACCAACGGGAAGTTCAGTGACAAGGCGATTACACCTTAACAACAACAAGAACGCGTCACAAACAGCTGGCTATCGTGCGAAGTTCGCTTGGGGGACTACACCCGGAGAATGGCTTAGTAGCCTGACCAACAAGGCAGTGGGGATCAGGTCGAGATCGAAGGAGTGATTGTAGGACCCACTGGGATCTGCTTAAGGTCTGTCGCACACACCCCTTGAATATCGCGCAAAAAGGCGGCATCAGAGAGAAAGGTTCCATGAGACATTTAAGAGCTCGCGTAATAATTCACCCATAGGTGACCCCGTAGCAAGTGCACTTTAAACAGGCGGTCTCACAAAGAAACAATAGCAAACATACCACTGGTGTCGCCTGCGAGACAAATCTCAATGTCTTCAGTCTACCGATATGCTCAATCGCGTGGACTCCTAGCTGGGAAGCGAGATGCACTCAGCTTAGTAGTCAGCGACTTCATTTCATGCAATAAGTCACCTTTGCCCACTTTGAGTCTTGTGCCATCCTACATCCCGCATACAATACAAAACTCCCCTCGGCAAATACATACATTACATGCTAACTGAAGATGAGAAACACAATGTATACAAAGTAAAAAAGTGAAAACACAATATATATACATATATATATCATTCTGTGTCATCTCATCTCTTTCTTTGTAGCCCTTGAGACCAGTTACTAGATTTCTTGGTAACACTACACACACAATTCTCGTGCTGCTACTGAGTATGTGCAGTCCAATGCAACATAATAGCACCCCGCGTCGACGTAGTTTGTCGAGCAATATTGGTGTCGGTGTCACCTCATCTCGCACACACTGTAGGCTGTCTAAGCGACATTTAACCGGCATTGATCATTTGCTTGTTCCCCGGTTCCATAACACTCCACGTTCCTCTGTCCAAGTCCCCTTTTCGATTGAACCAATTTTTTCCTCCCAACCCCCGAACGAGGCAAATCCAACCATATCTCCGCCATCGAGATCAAGAGCCACACGTGGCCGCAGACCAGCACGTCAAACACTCAAGGTTGGATGCTGGAATGTGCGCACACTGCACGATCGGGACACTAATCATCGACCTATGCGACGAACCGCATTAGTCGCCATGGAACTTGCGCAGTATGACATTGATATCGCAGCGCTGAGTGAGACTCGACTGGCTGATCAAGGTAAATTGCGAGAGGATGGTGCTGGGTACACTTTCTACTGGATTGGAAATCCCGAAGCAGCACCACGTGAACAAGGCATCGGATTTGCAATCACTGACCGCCTAAATGGCCGGTTGACGTGGGAGCCGATTGGTATCAGCCCACGGTTGATGTCGCTCCGTATATGCCTCAGACATGGTAAGTTCGCAACATTTATTAGCACATATAGTCCCACATGAGTCATACAGAAGACAGGAAAGATCAGTACTACTCGCAATTGGCCACTGTTATAAAGTCTGTCCCAATGAATGATCGACTATTCCTGCTTGGTGACTTCAATGCACGTGTAGGGTGTGATGCCACAGTGTGGGCTGAGGTGATCGGGCCGTACGAGATTGGGATAGTCAATGGGAACGGAGAGCGCTTGCTTTCATTGTGTGCTACCCATGGCTTGACACTCACGAACACCCAGTTTGCTCTGTGTGCTAGGGACATTGCTACATAAACCCACCCACGTAGTGGTCATGCTCACTTGCTGGACTACGTCATCGTACGTCAACGGGACATGCGTGAAGTACGCATAACGCGGGTAATGCGTGGAGCTGAATGTGGGACTGATCACAAGCTGGTGCGCACAAAGTTCTACATAAATGTCTACAAATCGTCGCACTTTCCAGCGAATAGCAATCGGAGGAAATACAACGTACGCGCCCTTATGAGTGCAGAAAAGAGACAAGCACTGGAGGATGCCATAAGAACCCGCCTTGGCGAAGACGACTCCTGGGCTTCTGTCAGCGTCCTATGGGACCACTTGAAAAAACAGGTGACCATTGCTACAGAGGAGACGATTGGGTGTACAAACTGTAAACGGCCCGACTGGTTCGACGAAAACAGTTCGACAATTGGGACATTAGTACGAGCAAAAAACGCAGCGTTCATCGCATCCGAGGTTGACCCTAACAACACCATGAAGAGTAATGCTTTTCGCCACATTCGAAGACAGCTAGCTGGAGCTGCGTCAGGTGAAAAATACATGGTGGACAATGCAAGCTGCGCAGATGGAGTCCTACGCTGAACACCGTCAACAAAAAGAATTCTACGACTCCTTGAAGGCAGTGTACGGGCCCACTGTGCAGCAAATGATACAGATTAGTAGTTGCTACATCTGTGTGAAGATGCTCGTTTATTTCTCGCGAGCACTAAATTCCGACACAGTACCCGCCGGAGGGCAACTTAACTCCCACGAGTCTTAGAGCAGCCATAGACTTGTTCTGGCTGGAAGCAAATGCAACATAACACGCAAAGGCCACAGCACAAAACTGCTTGCTAGCTTGGACAGAGACCACGAAGCCTAATGGTCAAACTAGGTATCTGAAATGGAGACAATCTCAACCGTTCGTAAGCTTCGGGTGTTATGCTGGAAGTAGAAAATATTCTGTTACCGAGATATTAACCGATGAGAATGAACAGCCGATCCACAGCTTGTCAAAACGCTAGAAGGGTTGAGACGAAGGCTTTGGGAAGCAGTTGAATAAGTTAGTTATCAGCTTCTCCCTAGGACATCCCCGTGGATACGACTTCATGCACATAAGTCGAATCTGAAGTCAAACAGTAAAAATTGCTTAAGGCCGCAGGAGTAGCTCCCTTCAAATTCGAGGGACCTGCTCTCAAGGAACTGTGCGACTTACTGGAGAAGTAGCGGGAGCAGGAAAGTGCCCCAACAGCCTGTAGTCACTCCGTCATAGTCGAAATCTTAAAGAAGGACACAATTTCGAAATGCGGAAACCATAGAGGAATCAGTCTGATCTCAAATGTCTCTGTCGTTCTTCAGACTGATTAGCAACCGCGGTAGCCAGATTCGTAAAGAGCAATACGAGTTTTATCGAAGTCGCGGTAGGATTGATCACATTTTCGCATGTCATATTTCTTGGCGACCCACTAGAGTCGTGTTGCACGACATCAAAGGTGCCTTCGATTCGGTGGATCGATGTCATCTGGGGCTGTCTACTCAGAAAAGATGTGCCCTGTGTATGTGGAAATGCGATAAGAGCGCTTTACCCGTATAGTACAGGCAGTGAGGGTTTATGGCAAACCGTCACCGACCTTTTCTGTCTCCAGCAGTGTGAGATAATGTTCCTTGCAGTCACCTTCCCTTTTTAACTTTACCATCAACAAGTCATGAAAACTGCAATCATTAAACACGATTTTAAAGGTGGGAAGCTGCTGCCAGGTACTTCTTGACTTGGAGTACGTCGACGCAAGTGTGGACATATGAAGCAAGTGCCCAAAGCAACGCAATTCATTCAGGTTCTGTTAAGAGATTAGGGAATCGGCCACATTGGTGCCGCCTACTTTGTGACCATGCATATCAAGATTGTGAACACACGAGCCTCACATTATAAAAAACAATGCTCAGAAGCAACGATGGTTGGAAGACAAGATGGCGATCCAATCAACGAGAAACGCCGTAGTGTGACTTAGCGAAAGTCGATAACACATATAATTTCTCCACCAAGGAGCTGAATTCCAGTCACTGTGGAAACCAGGTTCGCAAAATTTTCAAATGAAGTCTCGCACAAAATGCGGAAAAATTATTATGGAAAAACACCACCAGGATAAAGGTTGGCGCTTAACTAGTCAAGCTAAGTGTTGCCGAACAGGTGACATCAAAGTAATGATTGTTGCATAAAATGCGAAGGTTACGTCAAATCCAATGGAGAAAGGAAACAATCCTGAAACGCAGTATCGCACCGGCATCAAGAAAATAGTCAAATCCCCAGAAAAGGTAGAAACTCGAGTGTCGATTATTCTTCGTTTATGGGCACAAATGTATTAACTGCGGTCAAACATACCACAACGTCGAATAAATGTGCGGCAACTTGTTATCTCACACTGCACACACATGGGTAAATCATATCAAAATTAAATACTGAAAACTAAACACAAAAAGCGGAGCCCAATAACTCATTACGGGGAGAACTTACTCAAGTGAACGGAGAGCACGTGAGCTTTCAGAGAAGCATGTTGGTTATAATATTTCCCGCAGTAATCGCATGTATTGGCTGGTTGTACTGCAACAGGAAGCAGAACAAATGGAAAATGTAAACTCGTGGTGTAATTAAGAACGGGTCACCGAACATACACTCGTGTTTACGTTCCACCGTTGACGAATTCATGGATAGTAAGAAGCAAACAGTTCCACTGTACCGCGTGGAAAAAGTCTTCCCGTGAAGCCGCTGATACTTTTGCACAGCTCCGGTGTAAAAATAATCAAAAATCTGCAACACGTGCACAAATCTCACTGCTCCACATAGGCTGAAAAATTCCATCTTCAGTCTATCCTCCACCTCAATGCATTGAGACCAACTGCACGCAGAAAACAAAAGCAAACCAACCTGAACACGGTATTAAGAACGAGTGTCGGAAGTGGTGTACAAATGGCTGGGGACGGCGATGGACATTAGAGGTCTACATCAGTGACAATGCAGTCAAAGAAAACAACTTCAGTAAAAGTGATTCGAAATTTGGCAACTTCAGATTCCGCAGACGCTAGGAGAGTCAATCCAGATTGCCGATGGCTATGTTAACAATAGCGAACATGGAGCTGCACACTCAATACCTGCTCCAGTGACAAAAGCAATACCCTAGAATTGTCAGACTTATCTAGTGAACCTTCATTTCTCGAATATTACCTCATACAGCATATGAGAATCGGAATTCTAATCAGACACTTCCGCATCTTGGCTAGTTTGCCGAACAATCTAATCGTGGTGTCAGCTGGATGGATCGGCATTGTTAGCTTAAGCGAATGACACGGTGGTAGTGCTCTAGGATGTGTTGCACTCTCGTGCAGTCAGCGTTCGCGCTAGAGAAAACCCTAGATGTGCGTTTAAAACCAATAAATAGAATCACTACTCACTGATTCATTTTGATGGGGCATTGTATTCCTCTGTTAGTACGCATAATCTATTAATACAGTAGTGCTTCCGAGTTTCTCCAAAAACGTTCAAATGCCACATGTCAAAATAAACCATGCGAAATATAAAGAGGTGAGTTTCGGCGCCCATATTCGCTATTTATCCTAGAACGAATTAGGATTCAATCTGTTGAATCATATGTCTTTTGTTACTGCTTCGTGCCAGCGAATGGCTGGGTGGCAGTATTCCAGGACATGAGGCTGATTTGCAGAACTACCTCCTCGTGGTGTTCGACGGCAGCGTTCCAGGACGTGGTGGGCTTTGGCCTTATAAAAAGGAACAAATATCTGCTTAGCAACGCTGGGACGTGGCGGATGTGACTCGCAGCTAACTAAAGTCGCTGCCTCTTGCTTCAACTCGATGGCCAGTGTACTCCAGCAAATCTGCTCATATCATGGAGAGGATTGGGCCCCTGTTTGGTAACCGACCAAACAAAAGACGTATGAACTGAGTATTCAGTCACGGACTTCCAATAGGTGCGATTCCTTAAATGCGCCCCACTGACTTGCAGGCAGGCTAGTTAGACGAAGGCTCGGGGTGGTGTCTCCTAAGACAACTCCACTCTTCGGTTTGGGTAACCGGGTATTATCGTGCCCACTGACAAAATAATGGATTATTCGTCTGCTATATCGTGATCATCTGCGTTAGCCTGTTACCTGCACAGCTTATTACACCTCACCCGTTCACTTGTGAATAACCAATGTTATCCGTTACTAGCTGATTCCTGTTTCCATGATTCAAATCCCAATGGTTTCGTCGACACCAACAGAGTTCATCCAATGGCCTTCCTTCGGCCTCGGTCCTTGTTCCGCCTGGTATGCTTCAATACACGTACACTCATGCACAGATCGGAGAACAGATTGGTCTTGCGCACATCTTGGAATACTTGTCATCGATGTTTGCTGTCCTTCCGAAACAAGCTTGCAGGACTCCATTACTGTATTTGAGTTGAGCTCTCCCATCGACCGAGGAGCCATATTTCACCTACGCCTATCTGGTGACAGAGGCAGCTGCGGCAGGCTTGGCTGGCGTTTGTGTAGCGCCGAACAGCAAAGCCGAATGATTTCGGGTTAATAACCGACGGTGGTCCTGCTAAATCAACAGAATTCGTGTCGAATGAAGAAAATTGTTTGTGGTCACCACTTACGTTCCAAATGACTGTAGTCCCGACTCGATCAAAAACGACTTCTACCCTGAACTTCACCAGCTCTTGGGCAGAGCTTGCAAATCCGATATGGTTGTCCTTGCTGGGGATGTCAACCCACGGGTCGATCGTCTATTGTCATACGAAAGTCAGCTCGGTGGTCACTATGCGCTATAGGAGAGCCGCTAAGAGAACAGCGGGAGACTCCACATTGTGCGAAGACAATTGTTTATTTCTCTCGAACACCAAGTTTCGGCATTCGAGGAGACGTTCGGCTACTTGGCGACCCCCTTCTGTGTCCAAAGCTTGGTCCCAAATAGATCATATCGCAATCAGCTTCAGATGGTGTGGTAGTGTAAAAGACTGCAGATCAATCTGGTCCATATTTCTTGACTTAGTTCATACTCCTGTTTGTAAGACATCTTCATGAGTTTCGGAGGGTAACCAAAAAGGAAGCACCGTAAGATGGGTACAAATAAACGATCTACTCTCTCGGTTCAGCAAAGCAAGCTTCCCTGGCCGATTCACTCAGCTGTGACCCTCCGCAAGACATTGATGAACAATAGACGTTCATGAAGAGCTCCATGACCTATTGCGAGTAGTTAATCAGTGATCTTAGCACCGCATGGAGGCCGGGATCTCCACGCGTTCTTTAGATCCATTTGACTGCCTCAGAAATATCCCAGCACGGTCAAATCATAATGAAATGCGACGTTCTGTCTGCCCGTAGCTCGAACGAAGCCTACGCAGCGATCATGAAGCCTGGTGGTCTCAGTGTGCTTCGGAAACCGAGGCTGCCGCCCTCCGGCAATACTCATAGGCTCTTCCAGCTCTTTCGGTACAGTGACCAAGAAAGCCTGGTGTCAGTGAGACTATTTGTGAAGCGGATAGTTTGTCCATTACCAACCTACAGAGACGGTTGGATTGATGTGTCGGGCATTTTCATTCCCAGTACAATTGGCCCTCACCATCCTCTTGTATGCCCTACGAACCCAGCTGCCCGCCATGGGTCGTCACTCTTGATCTGTCCAGTGAAGCAGAGGTTCGTCTTGTGATTCCACACCTGAAATGAGTCGGCTACCGCCTCGGATAGACTTCCTTCGTAGCTGTTCTAGTATGGAGGCGCAGTTATCAGTAGCTAGCTAACCACATTGTTCTGCAAAAGGTGCCTTATTTATTGGGTAGAACAGTTTTAGTCCCAATTTTGTAAGAAGATTACTCGTACTTCATGCGCCAATTATCGGGTGATTAGTCTCATTTCAGTTGCGTCCAAGCAATCGGCATCCATTCTACTTCGTAGACTATCTCCGAGTACGAATTACAGTAATCAGAATAACAAGTTGGCTTCCGTCCTGGCCGTGAGAGTGTGGATAAAATATTCACGCTCAGTCAAAGCCTCGAACACCTCCACACCAACCAGAGGCTTACCATCGTTGCTTTCTTAGATATCCGTGGCGTATTTGACTCGGATGATTGACTTGCGTGCACTGTACCTCCACATCTCCGGCAGAGGGAGAGTCTATGGCAAATTTTCGTCATCCTTTGCTGTCAATAGTGGTGTACGACAAGGCTGCAATATGTTACCTTTACTCTGCATTTTTGTGATCGAAGACGTCATATCGAGAGCACTAGAAGGTTACCAACATTTTGGTCTGCAGTACTACTGAGCAAGCGAGCGATAAACTTAGATTATGCTGATGACACTGTCCTACTTGGTGATGACTCGCAGAGCATGCAAGAAATACTATAACGTTTGGCGACTGAGGGATCTAGGTACGGAATGTGCTTTGCCCCGTCGAAGTGTAAAATGCTGTTCCGGGATTGGGACTCTCCCCTTCCCGTGCTCACTTCTGAAGGTACAGAGTTTGAACACGCCGATAGCTTTGTCTGCTTGGGAAGATGTGTTTGCGAGTGGCTCTAATGAGAAGTTTCCTCCGCATGGCCAACGCTCGCTCGGCGTTTGTCCAATTGTAACACGTGTGGCGTCGTTGGGAGGTCTCCGTCTTGGTAAAGGGTCGCTTTCACCGTGCCACTGTTCGGGCGGTGTTACTATATGGCATCAGCAGTACGCCGGTACGCTGTACAGACGCTACGCTGCCACGCAACCACTACCGATCGCACGTGGGCTAAGGATACTGCGAGGGTCGCTCTGTAACTACGGGCCGGCGGTGTTATTATATGGAAGCTTCAGGGCCATTTCACGTGCATGACATGCGCCTGCTCTGGAACTTCGACGAGAGGTGCTTGAGGAGGATCGTGTTTGGTGGCTAGCAACATATCAGCAGCAGTGAAGTCAGATGACATGTCTTAGGGAATGTGTGTTCCCTTCAACAAGCTGATTTTGCTGGGCCAGTTAAAATGGCCTAGTCACGCTCGGCGTAGGTCCTATTGCGCCCTTTCGAGCAGCAACCAAAGGTTTCTGTAAAAACCCTACTGAATATATTCCATAAGTAGTTTCGATACTCAAGATCTGGGTAGGATGATGATGGACACGTTGTAAAGTTCCAAACGATCAATCCAGTCAATACAAAGATGGTAGAGTTCATAAACAACTATTAAGACCGTACCGTAATCGATATTGTCTGCAATTTTCAGCTCGCAGTTAAATTCGCCAAGCAACTGGATCATACTGACGGACGCATCTCTAGCTGTATTATTAGCCTGAGGGCAGATTGGTGAACCCAATTTATTCCAAGTGCCATTTTGATAAGATCATTAGATCGGACGCCGTATCGAGTTGCAAACGAATCATCTTTCCATCTATTCTTACAGTTATGTACTTTAAGTGGCGATTAAAATTAGGATTAGTTGTTACAAGCACGGCGTTGAATTTGTGTTCGGTTCTATAAGAGCCAGTGACTGACCGAAGTCTTTGGCTAGATGTCCTGAAACGTTTCGTTGTACTGCACTGAGTTTTTGCAACCGCGTCGGTAGCAAATTGAGCATCTATGCTTCCTGAAGGAACAGAACGTTATGAAATGCCATTCGCCACACTGCCAACACGCGGATGGTGGTTTCGCTAAGGCATGTGAAGCTGTTCCGGCGGGTTGTCTTGAGTATGTCTTTGTGACAATGAAAATGGAGTTGAATGATGATGCGGTTTATCATACGCTGACACTCATGGGTTATCTTTATAGTGTAACATCATGAGCCAGTTCAATCTTGCACAGGAACCTAGTCCTGATATCACTGTCAAAGTTTGATTGGAGAACGCAAATGAAAAGCGAACACTTGAACTGATCTTCTGTCATGGTAGACAGTTTGAACTGTTGACACTCGAAAGTGGGCTGCCTGGTGAAAGGTTAGTTGATCTAGATTATGCGGACGATATCGTCTTGCTTTTCGACAATGTTGGGGCGGCCCAATCAACCTTGAATAGTCTATCCAGAGTGGACCCATTATTTGGTATGCACTTCGCACCTTCAAAGTGCAAAGTGTTGCTGCAAGACCACCAGCCACTTGATGACCCCTTGACGCTTGCTAACGAGGAACTCGAGGTGGTTGATCATTTCACTTATCTTGGCAGCTGTATCAGCGATGATGGGCGCATAGAAACTGACGTCAGCTCACGCATTGCAAAAGCCAGAGGTACCTTATTGAACCTGCGTCATCTTTGCCGACAGAAGGGAGTTTCCCTTCGTCGAAAGGCCGGGTATACAAGGCCACAGTGAGGGCCGTTCTGCTCTATGGTAGTGAGACTCGGCCTCTTCGGTCTGAAGAGCTGAGGCGCCTTCAAGTCTTTGATCATCGTTCTCTGGGAAGCGTTGCTGGAGTCGGATGGCACCAGCGTGTCCGCAACGATGATGTGCGTAGGCGAGTACTACGTAATGATAATCATGCTAGCTCCCTAGAACAACAGATAGCACTGAATAAGTTGCGTTGGCTCGGGCACCTGATACATATGCCAAGTCACCACTTACCTAGGAGGGCTTTGTTTAGTCTACCAGCTGTAGGGTGGCGCAAGGCTCGCGGTGGACAGAAGTTGACTTGGCAAAGGGAAATGAAGACACTGACGACCAAACTTGGTACCGTTGGTCCGTCTCGCCTTCCGGGCTGGAGTCCACGTGACTCACCTTGTGCTTGGCTCGAGACTTTACAGGACATGGCTCGCAACCGACACCAGTGTCGCGTCTGCTGCCGTCTCCTAATCGGATTGCCAGTTCAAAGTGTGTTTGCTGCTGAGTTATCTGCGGGGTGATGGCTGATTATGACGCGGGGCAGTGGAAGCCGCAAGGAAGCTGTCTCGCTGATGCCGCCTTATCTTTGCACGAAGCCAGCTGTTTGTGACGGATTGTTGTTAACACAAGGTGTAGGCGTCTTGACCCTGAATGTTTGCATAGTGCATTAAGGTTTTCAGGTAAGTCCCCCTTCTCGCCCTCTTCTTATTCTTTATTTCACAGGTCCTCATGGTTGTATGGCAGGGAAGAATCAGTTCAAATAGCTGATGTACTGTAGCTGCTGCTGCTGTGATGATGATGATGATGATGACTCGAGTGGCTCTATCAGCAAGCGATGAAGTCTTCGCCTTCCTGTTTAGCTAGATTCATGCAAGGATATCGGGTATTGAACAGGGAAGAACACACACCGAAAATTTCCGTTTGCCAGTAAACGGTTTCGTCAAAAGTGAGAAACCTGGCGTTTCATAGCACAGTAAAATTTGAGTATCGCGTGTGCTCAGTTGTACCAAGTTTTCTCAACAACAGACGGACTAGCCAGGGGTCATCCTTGTGTCCTCACAACGCAAAAAGCAACCCAACATCTGGCACATAGCGGAACTCCGTTATACTATTTGTAATTGGTTCGGCTGCGTTTTTTAACGGAGGCCGGGAGTGATGAATGAATTCTGAAGTACCGGATCAATTTTTCCATTAATCGCTTCTAGGTTGCGTCGAACTGAGTTTGCTGTTGCTGAAGGATTGCCCTTAATTCCTCATCAGTTATTGACATATTGCGTGGATTTTCGGCGTCAAAGCTGTAGTCCGAGTCTGTTAGAGTAGAGGGTAGGCCAATCCCCAGTAAAGAACGAGCAGAGCCAGTACGCGGCAAACACTGAAGTTTATTACAGACGAAAACGAGAATCATAGTGCAGTTACATTATACTGTACAGACTGCGATGATTTTCATTTGATCGCCTATCGTAGTTGCTTTCAAAGCAACATTAGTCTTTCAATCAATATCCTTCCGGCGTATTAAAATCCGACCAATGGGCATAAACTGATTTTGACCTTGGGCTAAGCTCGTTCGGGTCTTTGAAGTATGGGATTCAGTGACCACGATTCATGAGCTCCAAGGGTCTGTGCTCGAGAATCCGAACCTTCCGAGCACCTTCCGCCTTAGCTTGTTCGGTGTACAATCTCTTCCTTGGATTAAGCTGAAACGGAAATACTGGCTACCGTATTCAGCTGAATTTACGTCTGGCTTGGAGTGTGATATCTTTCGTTGGCTAGAGGTTAAAAGCCGTTCTGACGTCAGTAGGCCTTTCTATTTCGAACGCCTCAAATCGAAGGTCAAGAATAAGAAATCCATCCCCACTCTTTTGATCACGACAAAAAGTACGACGGAGTTGGATAGCGTGGTGGCTCCACAGCTGCGGACCCACCTTAACGTTGTATAGGACAAGCCCAACACGCCCGTTAATACCGACAGCCCACTTTTGATGACCACAGCGATAGTCTCTGACTAGAACAAGATCTCCTGGTCGCAAAGTCTGTTGTTCTTGAGTTACAACTGACTGATGGCCCGAAACCGGTCGGATAACATCATGTGTTAGACGTAAGTTCCGGTTCTTTAGAGCTACAGTGGGCAAGGAACCGTTCGGACTTTGCGAGTTTGCACTTTCTCAGTATTTTAGTAGGAACGTCTCTCCTCGGATTTCAGTTAGGTACGTTTAAATAGGTCGACCAACCCCTCGACCTGTAAACTCGATAGTGGATGGAAATAAAATGCTTTGATCTGAGTGATCTCGTAGCGTTTTTGAAGTTAGCAAACAACTGAGAAGTGTACTGCGTATCACTGTCGGACACGATTGTTTGAGGAAATCTAGCTGAAGAACGGATGTTGTAATTTCGCAACTGTTGAAGATGCAGTGGTTTGAGTCGAAGATTCCTGGCTTCCGGCACCCACGACGACTAGGAAAATTTGTCCCGTAATCGGCCCGGGGAAATCAATATGGAGACGCACCCATGGTTCCTGTGGTTTTACACAGGGTTCTGCTAGGTGTCCATTTTTGATTGGAGGAGTATCTAAAACAGCTTCAGCACAAAACACTCCAATTATTCATCCATACACAGCCAAGAGAGGTAACTCGTCGTCAAGACGTTCTTTCGGTTTATACGGGGATGTCCAGAATGAAACTGTATCAAAATTCTGCGGCCCAGTCCTGACGGAATGACAATGCGGTTAACGAAATGGAGGTGGTCATCTGCAATAGATAGTGAGATACGTCTCTGGAAAAGTTGTCGCGATTCACCAGTTAGACAATGTGACGGCCAGGTAGATCGGTGATATATCATCGCCTGTTGAAGTGTGTTGTTTGATACAGCCGCTGCACGGATCATATCAACAGTCACCGGTAGTTGGTTTATGGCCTCCGAAACAGTGGCTCTGACATCGTTTTCTACAGCGACATTTGCGATAAGTATTTCTTCTGGTTCTGAGCTGTGAACACTTATTAGCCGTGAAAGTGCATCTCTTCGTCTTGTTGTGGTTTCCGCTGACTGTTCGGATAGCCTTCTGCTACCGCGCAAGCTGACCGGTCGATTTTCCAGATTAGAAGACAATGGCCTCAGGTGACAACTGGATTGCGCACCCGGCAAGCAGTATAAGCAAATCAAATAAGGGGATCGAATCAACAGTTAATAAAGGAATGGCTCACTAGGGAGCTTCAAGGTAGACCGTCCTCATTGGTAGCATTCAAGGTGAAGCACCACCGTTAGTCTGTTCTCATTGGTTGACCAATACGCCTCGGTCTAGGCCATCGTCAACTGTGCCGGGCCGCTAGGAAAAGGGGGGCCTGCCCCGTTAACAAGCCTAATGTTACTAGTGGAGAAGTACTTGATACTGAACCTATAGTTCAGTAATACTGTGGCCGAACGATGTAATCGGTTCACAGTAACAATATTGGAGCCAAAAATGGCCAACAGCGGATTGCGGCGGGTGACAAGGGTGAGCTGCCTCCTGCAGAGTATTTTATGAAACTTCTTTACGACAAAAAATGACAGCCAAAGCTACGTTCTCCATTTACCCGTAATTGCGTGCCGTTGGTGTTAAAGATCGAGCGACATGAGCAATTGCTTTCGTGGTTCCATCAGGAAATTCGTGAGCTATAACTGTTCCCAATCCACGACTTGACGCGTCAGTTGTATGACCGGACGTTTCGGAGAAAAATGCGTCAGCAGAAGTTCAGATTGCATGTATTAAGCAGTAGCTCAAATGTAGTTGGCATTTGCTTGACCACGCTCATGCACAACACTAAGTAAGTAGATGAGTCAAAGGTTCGCGCACTCGATGAATAGTTGGTAAGTATGTATGATAATGACTCATCAATCCGGAAATGACTAAGGTAAAGTAAATCGCCCGCTGTACGCCGTAACGGCACTTCGCTGACACGCGACCACCACCAGTCGCGCGTGTGCTGAGTATACCACGAGGACGCCCGCTCCTACGCGGATTCGAACCGATGACCTGATGGTTGCGAACCAGACGCGCATACCACTCGGCCACCGGCCGACCCGGAAAGTTCGGCAAAATTGGAAGGTAGGGGTATCTTTATAATTGCCTCAATGCTTGAGGGATCGGGTCTGCGGTCACACTTGCCAAAGATGAAACCAAGGTACTTTGATGAATTCAAGAATAACTTACATTTTTACATCTTTAGTGGGAAAAGTTATTTAAGTATTCGCTGCAATACAGTACTTACACGGATGAACAGTTCTGATCTCGTTCGTCCAATGATTATGATATCATGGAGGTAAGCAGTCGCTTCGTAGAATTCGCTAGGCATGGTGTCCGCAAGTAGTTGAAAGATAGCAAGTGACATAAACGACAGTCGAATATGGCTCGCAACCAAAAAGAGATCATCGAGATGGGTCATCTCTATGTGTGGTGATGCTCTATGATATGAGGAAAAGTAACTAAGTGAACAATGTATGCTCGAACAATAAAGATGTGGTCGATTCGACTCTCATAAGCCCTAGTGAGTCAGAGCAGAATGACAATGGAAAGTCTCGATAAAAAATATAAGCACCTGCGTGCTTTTCGCATAGAGTCTCGTGAACCTTCGCGCCGCACAGGAATAGCGATTGATAGCTGCCAGCCGGAAGATACGTCTACAATATCCCACATAGCTTTAGGTATCGCAGCTGGACGGGATACCAGTACAAAGAAACGAATCAGACAGTGCTTGAAAGTGAGGCGTGAAAATGGAGAGATTCACAAGAAAGAAGTGGCCAACCAGTGATTACCTCAAAGTACGCTGATTGGTAGGCCGAGAATAGTTGCAATGAAGCGACGGAGCAAGTGGCATGCACGACAACACTTGACTTAATCTGGGTGCTCCAACTTATAAGCGAGTTAATAACAGTAGGTCGTAGAAATTGGGTGCGCTGTGTGATGGGAGTATACACTCGAACGAACGTGCGGTGCCAGTCCAGCAAGGAAGCCGTTAGGCTGCCGCAAAACGACATCCGAGGAACCACGAACAGTGTCCGGCGTGGGGCCGCATTTGTGTCAAATGTGGGAAGCGCAATCACTTCGAACGCTGCTGTCAGTCGACAGATGTCAGTGCACTCGTTCCAGACAAATCAACAGAAGACACCGAACAATCGATTGGTAACGTGTCTCGGAAAGCGTCGCAGAAGTGTGTCTATGCAAGTCTTCTGATCGAGAGACGGTCTGTGCGATTCCAGTTAGACACAGGCGAGACGATCAATATTTTGCCCAAAAAGCACTGCCGCGGCGTGCAAATTCAATCGGATCAAGATTATTTGCGCATGTAGAATGGTTCCAGACTCAAGCCAAAGGGTTCAGCGACAACTGAAGTTGTCAATCCGAGAGACGGTGTTTCGCATCGTCTGCAGTTCGTGATCGTGGATGAGGATCTCACGCCGATTCTCGGCATTGATTCGACTTTATCTCTTGGCTTTGTCATTTTTAATCATGATCGTTTTGTGTACGCTTGTCAGAGTGAAGCCGATGTTAGTGACCTGTATCCGTCTGTGTTCAGCCCGGATTTAGGGGAATTCGAGGGTATCGCTCACCTGTCGTTAGATTCTTTGGTACGCCCGATTGCGTTACCTGCTAGGAGAGTCCCATTTGCGCTACGTGACCGATTTTCCGCGGAATTGAACAAGCTGGTTATGCAGGGTGTGATTGCAAAGGTTGATGAGCCAACAGACTGGGTTAGCCAGGTCGCAACCATTACGAAGAAAAATGCCGAACTACGCGTATGTATAGACCCGAAGCCACTGAATGAGGCCCTGCGTAGAGAACATTATGCGCTACCGACGTTAGAAGATGTTTTACCGCGTTTGACAAAAGCTAAGGTTTTCACGAAAGTAGACCTTTCTTCCGCATTCTGGCACGTTGTTCTAGACGACGAATCCAGTTTCCTCACCACATTTGCTACACCGTTCGGACGTTATCGTTGGCTGCGATTACCGTTTGGCCTGAAGGTGTCCAGCGAAATTTTCCAAAAGCGTTTGGTGCAAGCAATAGATGATTTAGATGGCGTAACCTGTGTGGCAGATGACGTTCTGATTTACGGTTCTACCGAAGAAGAGCATGACACTAAGCTACACCGGTTCCTGAGGCGTTGCGTGCAAAAGAACATCAAGCTAAAACGCGAGAAAGTAGAGCTGCGGAAAGAGGAGGTGATTTTCCATGGGCATGTGTTAACATCCGACGGAATCAGAGTTGACCCAGGGAAAATTAAGGCGATACAAGAGATGCCGTCCCCTAACGATGTGAAGGCAGTCCATCGCCTAAACGGTATGGCGAATTATTTAAGCCGGTTCCTACCAGGACTCGCTGATGTCATGACTCCGATTAGGCAGTTAACTCACAAAGGAGTAAATTGGAGCTGGGGGAAGGAACAGGATTTGGCTTTTGAAACCATTAAGAACCTGATCAGTAATGCGCCCGTACTCGGATATTACGATCCAGCACAACCATTGGAGGTACAGTGTGATGGTAGCCAGAGTGGAATAGGTGCTGTTCTGTTGCAGAACGGAAGACCTTTGGATTTCCGCAGTCGAGCACTCAGAGAGGCCGAGAAGCGGTACGCACAGATCGAGAAAGAGATGCTGGCAGTGGTCTATGCCATGGAGCGTTTCAATGGTTATACTTTTGGAAGAAAGACAACCGTGTACACTGATGATAAGCCGCTGGTGTCGATAGCCACCAAACCACTGAATAACGTTCCTCGCCGTCTGCAGCGTATGCTTATCCGGCTCCAAAAGTATGACATTGACATTGTGTACACACCTGGCACACAGATGTTCATCGCGGACACCCTGTCGAGAGCACATCCGCCAGAAGAGATCGAGACAGTTAGCATGGTGCAGCATCTGGCAGTGACAGAAAACCGTTTAAAAGACATAAGGCGTTTCACGGAGGAAGACCAAACTTTTGCAGCTTTGCGAGACGTTATCCTCAATGGGTGGCCAGAAACAAAAAAGCAGCTCCCGAAGGAATTAACACCCTACTTCAATTTTCGGGACGAACTCACTGTTTGTGATGGTCTGTTGTTCAAGGGAAGTCGAATCCTAATCCCTTCTTCTCTCCGAAAGGAGATGCTGGTGCATGTCCTTCGCCCTCACCTGTGTGCAAATTACACCATTAATCGAGCAAGAGAACTGATGTTATGCCAAGAAAAACAGGTCAGATCAAGGATCATGTGTCTAACTGTGAGGCGTGCCGTTCTCATGACATTCGGCAAACGAAGGAACCTATGATGCTGCATGATGTTCCGGACCGACCGTGGCAAAAGGTAGCAGTGGATCTATTCTGGGACAACGGAAAGGATTACTTACTCACGGTGGACTACTATAGTGATTACTTTGAAATCGATTTACCCAACACCAATACCACGGAGGCAGTAATCAACAAACTCAGATGTCAATTCGCACGGCACGGGATACCGGAGGAGCTAGTCTCGGACAACGGTCCCCAGTTCAGCAGCAGGGCATTCCAGGTTTTCGCAACCAAATGGGAATTCGCACACCGGCAAACCAGTCCCTATCACAGTCAATCAAATGGGAAGGCAGAGTCGGCAGTGAAGCAAGCCAAGCGACTATTAGCGAAGGCTAGAGATACTCGGGAGGACCCATACCTCATGCTACTGGAGAGTCGCAACACTCCTTCAACGGATATCGGCCTGAGCCCAGTGCATCGCCTACACAGTCGAAGGACCAGAACTGTGATGGCTACATCCGCAACACTTCTGCGCCCTGTCACGCCACAATTTGAGAAAGTAAAGAACAGTTTGAAAAGGCGAATAGCTACTCAGAAACGGTACGACGACAACGGCGCACGGGGATTACCTGAGCTGACAGTGGGGGAAGAAGTGTGGGTTGAACCAATTCCCGATGGACAGGAGCGGTGGAGAAAAGGAATCGTGGCTGCGAGTCGGTGAAAGGTCATACGAAGTAAATGTTGGAGGGAAGAAGCTGAGAAGAAACCGAGTACAGCTGAGATGTCCGAGGCGACAGCATGAATCAGGGAGGGAGCGTTATACGGCGTGCAACAATGAGGCGACATCGGCAGATCCAACAAAGAGGACGCGGAGTGGTAAAGTGTATGGACTATTTAGCAAAGTACAGCAGCAAGAACATGAAAAAAGGGAGGATGTGATGGGAGTATACACTCGAACGAACGTGCGGTGCCAGTCCAGCAAGGAAGCCGTTAGGCTACCGCAAGGAAAGGCGGCAGACGATTGGACGTTCACACGTTTCTCGCATGCACGCTGATTGGCAAACAGTTGGACGCATTGGAGTTTGTTTGACTGAATCAAAGGAAAAATGTCATGCATTCATAAAGGTCGTTAATTATGGATCCAACTAGCTGTATATACCGATATGTTTCACTCGCCCTCTGCCTGCGTTTTCGCCTGGTCCTGTTGTTTGCAGAATATACGTTTTGTCCCTGAAGGACCGACTTTTTACACGCTGTACATGATATACGCAGTGCAGGGGATACGAGAAGCGAGGTAGAGCCCTACAAGATGATGGGCAACAATAGTCATGGCAATTCTATGAAAAACAAATGAGATTGGCGGAATGCGGTTCCGGATTAGCCAGGCACAACAGCTTCCAAGAAGAAATATAGATTACCCGCGTCTACAGAGGGGCCATGGATGGCTAGCGAGACACCACACACAGCTTTACCCACACACTCTATATCCAATGTAAACCGGAACAGATAAAACCAGAAGGAATGTCGATAAGAGCCAGATCTAATCAACGTGCCGCACAGCAGCATTCCTGTCTACCTAAATTGGAAATCATGCGTCATTAACGTACACAAGACAGTGGTTGGGCCCTAGTCCGCTCCACAATGGATGCATGGAACCATTCCTTAAGCCTAGCAAGGCCACGAGGACGGTGCCCCAAGACCGCCCCAGCAACGATTAGCTGACTGCTGGAGATAGCAGTCAAGATGGAGAGTGCTAGAAAGGTAGAGACCTAATGAACATACACATCAAACGTGTCCACACCTCGGATATAAAAAGCGAACACAGAGTTCGAAGGAAAATAAAGGTGCAAAACTGACGAGGCATATAGAGCTGAATAACAGAACCAGGTAGATCAAAGGAAGTAGAATACATGTATGTAGTCTAAGAAAATCTAGTTAAAGTGTAAGTCGGTGCAGCCCAGCAGCAGCAAAAAAGCCTGATGCATGCACCAACAACCTCTGCAGGAGGCATTCGAAACAAATAACAACAGAGTTAAACCTAACAGGTAACTCGGCACTTACCCGAATGAACAACGCGGATGTGTTTTCGGAGAGCATCAGATCGCGAAAGTAATTTGCCACAGAAGCTGCAGATATTCGGATTTTCATCTGAAACAGAAAGCAACCAAGAACAAAGGTTCAGCATTCAGCAAGACAATAAACCATCGATTAGCTGTATATTTCCTCAGTCGCATGTCCCCGAGTGTCACGAACAAATACAAATACCATCGGAACGTAATATTCCCAATTTGTTGATCTACGAAGTAATTGGATCAACGCAATGTAGTCAGGATCCGTGCATCTCATGGCTCCGGACAAAGCGGTACCACCACCAAACACCGACAATTCTTTGCACACCACAAACTTCAATGAGTGAGACCAAGCCGAGGCAGCAGCTGATGACTGAGACACAAGGATGGGTGAACTGCAAATAGGCGAACGTGAACTCCGTGGTCAAAGTGACCAACGGTGAACGTACACGTTGTTGCCAAGCAGACCCAAGACAACATCTAAGAGGCCGCTTAGGGGTCGACGAACGCCAAATAGACAATAGCAATAGATTCCTGCAACTACGCGCCGAACACAATTCGTATGGTAGCAGTACCACTCCAAAGCATAAACGTTCACAGCGTGTCACTGACGCCCCACAAACTCTTCAATTACCTAGTCGGAAATGCATTATGCGACCATAAGCTATGTATGATACACATCAGCCCAAGACTACATGAGAACGTGGAGAAGGCATCCAGATTCCGACCCTGCTCTAGTGCGCGCACGTTTGGCACCAACTATATCCGCTCCAAAGAAGCGCCTAACTTCTTTCTTGCCTGTAACCAGAACACCATGTCAAGTTCGACAATGTCAATGCGAATTGGTCCACCAATTGTCAGCAACGAATGAGGTTGGTGAGTCGAACGTTTACTGTGATCGTCTCAACCGTGCCACGGTGAGTGCTTTTGACGCCTGTTGGGCATCTAAGTTGAATGGATCTCTGAGGCGTCGATCAGTTCGATCGAAGCACGAGAACAGGCGCCAATAAGTCGTGAGTTTCATCGCATCCACTAAGAAAGGTAACGACGTCTGACAAGCGGTTTTCGAACCCACCGGCAACGTCAGTGATTAACAAGGAAATATGAGATGAAGGAAGTCGGAGCTATTGGAAACAGCCGAGTGTTGTTCCCGCTCATCCGGAGCAAGGGCGCCAGGAAGCCCTGTTAGTGAAACGATAGCTGAGATAGATAAACATATGTTCCGTGCTCAGCCACGTCGACTAGTCCGTTGGATGGGATATTTTGAAGCGCATTTCAGTAGCATGAGGCGACACTGCAGCTTGCCGAATCAAGTGAGCCAACGTGGGAAGCTGGAGTCACACCTCCCACTTCAGAAGAGAATCAACATGGTCTTACCACACGGAAAGGAAACAAAGCTCCTGTACCCGATGACCTTCTACCTTCGATGTCAAAAGTTAGAGGTGAGTCTTTGTTGACTGTACTTGATGTTCAGTCGAACACGATAAGGGACACTGAAGATGTGTCTCCAAACTAGCGATAATAAACCGCCGTGCTCATGTTCAAGAACGGTCAGCGTAGTTCATGCGAGAAACATTGAGGTATTAGACGTGTTCCCATTGCTTCCAATGTTCTCACGGGTACCATTCTTTGAGGACTTACTGGTCCCAGTTGGAACTGTATCATTGAAAGCCAGACTGCTTTTCACTCTTGTCGTGGTTATCTGGACCATATATATGCTCTTCGTAAAGTGCTAGAGAAGCTACAATGGACTATGTGGTTTTCCCCTGACCTGAAAGACGCCTACGACTATGTCGATCGCGATAGTTTGTGTCACCGTCTATCCAAAGAGGGCCAGCCAGCTAAACTCCTTTGTCTTCTGAATTCTCTGCGTGAATCGCAATACCGTATAAGGGTCGACGGTAAGCTGTCTTCTGAGTTCCCAAAGAAATAGAAAAACTCACTTTACATGGCAAGTGAATGCTTATATAACGGGCTTATCTACTCACAATGGTTTTGGACTTGCTCATATTTGGTGGGAACAGCGGATAAACCGCACCTTGTACTCCACTTCATCTGACGATGTCAGTCGTGTCAAATGGATGCACCGCACTTCGGTGCTCGAATCAAAGTTGTTCAAGTCAGTGGAAACCGATATTAAGTCTAGTTATTTTCTGACCGTCACAAGCGACTGGTTCCAATAATAATGCCAAAGTGCTTGCTAAATTTATTTTCAATGATTAAAACCAGGTTCTTGAGCTAATTCATAAGAGAAATAGAGCTACTACGGAACAATTAGATGGTTCACGTAATCTGGATTTTGTCAGAACAGCAGTCGGGGGAGCCCACAGAGAAGAGGACTGTGAGTCTCTGAATTCGCAGGCCGAAGCCGGAGTCCACAGAAATGCAGTCGCCAAAAGCATCTCCGAACACCTTTGAATCCTTGTGGCAAGGATCTACATGATTCCAAGGACAATAGACTTCAGAACAGTCAATGAAGACAAAGCAGGATGTCTCCGTGAAACCAAGGGAAGCATCTTGCGGATTGGCCTTTGATGTGGTGACGGTACCACATGTTACACAACAAAGTATTAGGGAGGATAAACTTCTAAAGGCATGTTTAAACATGTAAACAAAAGCTTAAGAAATTACTTTGAAGAAAAGACAGAGACAAACAACCACAGTTTAAGGAGAAAAATTTTGCTAACATTCATTCACTGAGTAGCAAATTCGAGAGCTTTTCGAATCAGGGTTTATATATATATATATATATATATATATATATATATATATATATATATATATATATATATATATATATATAGGGTTGACGGCATCTAGTCTCGGATTTGCCTGCCACTATGGACTTTACAGGGACAGCCACAGGACGCCTGCGCCTACAGAGGGACCATGGATGGCTTGTGCTGCACCACCCACAGCTCCAACCACAACCTCATATTCAGTTTACACCCGAAGGAATAAGACCGGGAGGCACGTGGATGAGAGTAACGTTTCATCAACGGAGCCGGCCCACAATCCCTCACAGTCAAACACAAGCACGCCATATTTGGGTACCATGTGCACACAAGGCGGTGGATGGACCGTAGTCCGCTCCACACTGAGTGTATGGAACCACCCTTTGATCCTAACGCGGCCACAAGGACCATGCATCCCGTCCCCTCCAGCAACGACCAACTGTCTCCTAGAGTCAGTAGGGACGATATACTGGGTAACAGGCAGGCAGGCACCTTGTCAACATGCACATCAAGCGCAGCCACACCGGGGATATCAAGCAACAGCCCATCACTTGAGAGAAAGTTAAGCAAGAAAATAATAATAATAATAATAATAATAATAATAATAATAATAATAATAATAAGGGAACGGTGACATAAATCTTAAATTAATGAGCATATGAAATAAGTTGTTTAAAAAAGTATCCGAGGTCAGAAAGTACATATTTTACGGAAATGCCGCAAACACGAAAATGTTATCGAAATTAACTACAATTGGCTTAGACGACGTGAGCAAGTTTATGGAAGAGAGTACTGGCCCCGAGTGGCCTTGCTCATGTCTCACTAGGCCTGCCTGGCTCAGGCACCTGCGACCGCATGTGCTGCAGTACCATGCGCTCGATTCCGATGGAGTACAACCCCTCGGCTCCTGTCGCTTCCGCAGTTGCTGCTTTTTCTCCTCCTGCACGAGGGCTTTCTCTTGAACCTTAGCAACGGCTTTCAGATAGCGCCATGGACGTCGATCAACCGCCTTCGATTCCCATGACCTACAATCAAGATTTGAACCGGAGAGGCTCACTTTGATCATGTCCTGAGAACGTAACCTCGGTTTCTCCATATGCCGCTTCCCAACATGCAGCTGACCACATAATACCTCCTTCGGTATCCGCATCGAATCCATACGCCACACATGACCGAGCCATCTAAAGTGGCTCAGCAAAACTATGTAGTCCCCTGCATACATTTCACTTGGGCGCAACACTTCCGTGTCTGCAACTCTGTCGCACCAACCGATGACCCAGAATCCGTTGCAAACACTGTAGGTTGAACCGCTCAAATTATCGCACATCCCGCAGGTACATCGTCTACGTTTCGCTGCCGTATAGAAGAAAGGAAAGCACCGTCGATTTGTACACCATGTATACATTTGTATTGCGGCATAGTAGCTGAGGTGTTTCCCACCTTTGGCTAACGTGTATAATGAATGATGATGAATGACACCATCAGCGTCGTGCCAACGGTAAGCTGGTGGTTGTTCTACACTCGGTACTCAAGCTTCCCGAATGCCGACGCGGCCTTCGAGTCGCGGATACGAAGCTCACTGTGTAGCTGCTGATCAGTCGACATCACATTCCCAAGGTAGCAGAAGCGGGAGGTGGTTTCCAATACTTCAGCACCAATACTGATTCGCGGCAATATTGAAGATTGCACCTCCGGTGAAGGCTGAAAGAGACAGACAGTATTGCTTGTGTTAATGGTGAGCTCGAATTTGACCGCTGTCGAAGCCAGAGCACAAATCATGTGCTGCAACTCATCCGCGCTGTGTGCAAACAACGCACAGTCAACAGCAAACAGCAACATACAGATGGTTGTCTCGCCGACTAGGGTTCTCGCACCGAAACGACGGATGTCCACCAAACCACCATCAATACGGTGCTCCACACGAACACCGTAAGCACAAGCGGCATCAAAAACACAAGACATCATTGCATGAAGATAGATATTAAACAGGGCAGGAGCTAAGACACAGCCTTGCTTCACACCAGAGACAACTGTAAAGTCATCAGAGGTCTCTCCACTCAGCTGCACCCTCGCTCGCATACTACGGTGCAGACATTCAATTAAATTTGCAAATTTACGCGGATAACAAAACTTACCCAACACCAGTCACAATGCCACGCGGTTAAACGTATCAAATGTCTTGGTGAAATCAACAAAAAGCGAGTGCAACGGCTGGTGTCGTTCTCTACACTTGTCCTGCAACTGACGAGCCGCAAACACCATATCTATAGTGCTGCGAGTCGAGCGGAATCCACACTGCCCTTCCGCCACGTTAGGTTCCACAACCTGACTGAGGAAGCTGTGGAGCAAGATTCGGACAATCACCTTGCCCACACAACTCAGCCAGTTGATGTCACGATAATTCGTGCAAAATTGTTTGCTTCCTTTGCGCTTGTACAGCGGTAAAACAAGGGCATCCTTCAGCTCAGGAGTCACCTTCATTTCGATCCATATGCATTGCACCAAGTGGTGCAGCGCAGTCACCAACGCTTCTCTGCCGGGTTTTAAATACTTCATGCGGGATCTCGTCGGCACCGGCACACTTGCTATTTCGCAGCTGAGCAAGTACTCACAGTGTCGCAGCCAGTGTTGGAGTGTCCGCCAGATCTGGGCAACTTGACAGTATCGTGCCAAGCAATACAAGGAATTTCTCTCCAAACAGTTTCTTCATGCTCTGGCCACCGCAGAGGATAATCAACGGTGCCCTATCTGCTGCATCGAGAAGGGTGGATAGGGGTTTGGATGCTACTGCTCAAGCCTGCCCATCTTATTCCTCCTCTTACGTTTTTTCGCACTTACCGTCCCGTTCCAGCTTCACTATTATCCCCCATGTTTCAACCCACCAATTCTTGGCCACATGCGAATGCGGAGCGTCACTCCTGTCCTGTCGACAAGCCCATGTCCAACCAAGTGGCCAAGCCCAGTTCATCGACTTCCATTTGGAGCCCTCGATCCTTCTTCAGATTGGCATGCCTTAATGTACGCACATTGTTACAGATCGGTCAACAGGCAGCACTTGCTCGAACATCAGAGACCCTCTCCATCAATAGCTGCTGTTTATCGGAGACCCGCCTGCAAGACTCGAGCTCTGCGTTAACTTTGCGATCCCCTTCAGGAGACACCAGCAACACTTTCGCATTGCGCCTATCCGCTGAGGATGCAGCTTCGAGCACCGGCCAAGCCGGTATTGTTACTGCACTGAGTCCCCGGACTGAAGCTGCTCTGCTTGACTGGATTTCAATCAGTAGCCGGTTGTGTGCAGTCCGATTGGCTGGCTCGTTCAAAGCTTCGAAGTGGCGCGGGACAAACAGGTGTCTATTGGTCATCGCTGCTTACACACCCACAAATTCTACCGATGATTCGGTAAAAGATGAGTTCCATCGCCAATTTAATGAGCTCCTTCGCCACAGAAGAAGCTCAGACACTGTAGTGCTGGCTGGGGATCTGAAGGCTCAATTTGGAAAATTATCCACTGATAAACTGCATCTGTGGCCAATATGGTGTAGGCTCCCGTAATGATAACGGTGAGCGGTCACTTCATTTGTGTGAAGATGCCTGCTTATTTCTTGCGAGCACTAATTTGCGACACAGCACCCACAGAAGGGTGACGGGGTCCAGCAGCGTTAGATGCAAATCGATCATACTGCGATAAGTTACCGATGGAGAGGCTGCGTCCAGAACTGTCGTTCACTTTGGAGCACAGGTGTGGACACCGACCATGGACTTGTATGTGCTGACCTACGGATGCGTTTCGGGGGACGCCCAAGACGACGTTGTGACCGTATTAACACCAGCCAACTGGCGAAACCAGCTGTTCTGAATGCCTATCAAAGTACGCTGTCATGCGAGTTGAATAAGCGCTCACTGGATGCAGTTGAAGCTCGCTGGTCTCATATTCACTAATCCTTACAAGCAGCAGGAAAATCCTCATGTGGTAAGTCTAATCGCCAACATGGACATTGGGTCTCTTCTCAGTCTCTGGAACTTACCGATGATCGCCGGCATATTCCGGCTGGAAGCGAACCCAATGAAACTCGCAAAGTGCTCCGAGCAAAACTTCGTGCTAGCCTGAAGAGAGACCGCGAATCCTGGTGGTCTCATCGTGCTTCAGAAATGAAAATAGCCGCTGCACTTGGTAACCATTGTAAGTTATTCCGTCTGATACGGGAAGCGGGGAGCAGAAGACCTGACGATAGTGAAACTATACGCGACGAGAGTGGACAGCCCTTTCACAAATTGTCAAAACGCTTGGATCGTTGGGCTGAGCACTTTGAAAGGCAATTTAATCGGTCGGAATTGTTTTATTTCTCGCCGAACACTGATCGCCCCGCTCTCTAGGCTGTCCCCTTGGATTCATCCTTTCGCTCAGAATTGGAAAGTGAGATCGTACCGTTGAAGTTAAGTAAAGCCGCGGGACAAGATGATCTACTTCCAGTCCTCTTCAAATTCGTAGACCTTGCTGTTGTTGATGATTAACACAAATTACTACTGGAACTGTGGGAGCAGGAAACTGTCCCAACCGACTGGAGCCGCTCCGTCATAGTCCCAATTTTTAAGGGAGGCTCACGATCGTAATGCGGCAACCATAGAGGAATCAGTCTGATCTCCATCGCCTCCAAACTGCTTGCCACTGTCATCTTTCACAGGCTGAGTGGCACTTGTGAAAGCCATATTCGTGAAGAGTAAGCCGGGTTTCGTCGAGGTCGTGGCTGCATTGAGCACATTTTCACCTTGCGACAGTTGTTGGATCACCGTCACATACATTGGTGGCCCACCGTTGTCGTGTTCGTCGACATCAAAGGAGTATTCGAATCGGTGAATAGACGTGCACTTTGGGAACGTCTACTCAGGAAAGGTGTACCTGAGAAATACGTACCTGAGAAATATGTAAATATTATCCGATCAATACACGCGCGTAGCTCGGGCAAAGTCAGGGCTTGCCGCAAGCTGTCGTCACCCATTAATATCTCCAGCGGTGTGAGACAAGGATGCCCGCTGTCACCTTTCCAATTCAAATTCGCTATTGACGTAATCATGGAAATCATGTTCCCAGGATACGACTTAGAAGATGTGGATCTGCTCCAAGGAGAACGACGTCTTGACTTGGAGCATGCTGATGATATTGCCCTCAACTATGACAGCTCACGAACGTGCCAAACTGCATTGGACAGAAAAGCACATGCTGTAAGCCGCTTCGGGCTTTGCTTTGCATCATGCAGTGCAAAGCGTTCCTCCAAGATTAGCAGGGATCGCCTCCTGCGCTGACCCTTGGTGGAGATTAGCTAGAAGTCGTTTGGAAATTCAACTACCTTAGAAGTTTCACCAGCGCCCGTGGGATTGAAGATGAGATCACTGACCGACTGATGATCACTGACTGACTGACTAGTAAAAGCTCGAAGCACTTTTGCTAACCCTCGCCACTCATGGCGCCGGCGCGACATCACTCTCACCCCAAAGAGCAGATTGTATAATGAGGAGGTACGTTCCATCCTACCGTACGGTTGTGAAACCTGACACCTTAGGTCAGCGGTGTTAAAGAGGCCAGTTACGTTCGACCACCGGTGTCTTCGCAATTTAACTCACGTCTGGTGGAAACACCGGGTGAGCAACGAGCATGTTCGATGCCTTGTTTACGGCAAAGGAAAAGGAAATGCACCGCTCAGCACCGTTATTTCAAGCAATAGGCTCCGATGGCTCGGTCACGTGTTACGCATGCCAGCTCACCGACTCCCGCGATGTATGTTGTTTGCGCGCCGGGGATGTGGATGAAAGAAGAGAAGAGATGGTCAAGCAATGATTTGGTAGAGAGGAATGAAGGTCCTCACTTCGAAGCTGGCCTCGGAGCGTCGCGGCTCCCTGGTTTGGATCCGAAAGACGATGAACTCGTATGACTGGAAACACTTGCTGACAAGGCTAGAAGCCGACCTCAATAGCGTACGTGCTGTGAGTTCCTTTGTTCCGCCTCATCCCTCTCAGCCTCCCCCTCTAACCACCATCTCATTATTTAACATTTTATAATTTTTCATGGTAAATTATATTTTTTTCTGCTGCACAGTAGCCGGCAAGTAGCTTAACAGAACCATGCCCATACGTTAGCCGTAGCTCAGCAGGCCTGCACCTGTTGCATTTTATTACCTTCTTTCTTTTAAGTATTGCGACACAGTACATGAGGTGTTTCCCACCTCTAGCTAACGTGTATAGTGTGTGTCCGACAGACTTACCTTCACATCGTACTGCTTCAGGCCGTTCAAGGTAGGCCAGTCGATCTCTGAACCCTTGTTCAAGAGACAGTCAAAGTGCTTTCGTCAGATTTGCATTATGTCTGCAGTCTGTGTACAGGTAGCGCCTGAACTACTATCGAACACTGTGATCAGCGGCTCCAACCTCGGTCCATACACCGCCTTCAAGGGGTCAGAGAACTCCTTGTGTTGGCGGCGTTCGGCGTAGCATTCCATCTGCTTCGCCCTCTCCGTCCACCATGCATTTTTAATGCGACGTATCTCACGAGTCAGTCAGTTTTCGAAACTGACTATTCCCCAAGTCACTGAGATCTGCCGCATATGCAGCAAATGCTACATTCTTCTCCGACACCAATGCGCCAATAGTCGCATTGTTCTCATCAAACCAACCAGGTCACTTACAGTTTGCGCGCCCGATGGTCTCCTCCGCAGAAGCCGTCACCTAGTCGAGAATGTGGTGCCACAGGTCGCCCGCTGTGGTTATGCAGTCCACATCACACAGGCGTATAGCCATCGCCTTCTCCAGCTCAATACGTTTCGCTACAGTACCGAGGGAGAGAATGTCAAACTTAAGTCGATGCACGGCAGCAATGCAATACATAGATTTACGAAATTATATGTACCGTTAGGTCCGCACCAATTTGTGATCGGTGCCACACTCAGCTCCACGCAGTACACGTGTCATGCGCACTTCACGCATATCACGCTGACGAACGATGACATAGTCGTGCAGGTGAGCGCGACCACTCCGTGGGTGCGTCCAAGTTGCTATATCACTCACACTCAGCGCAAACCGAGTGTTCGTGATCGTCAGGCCGTGAGTGGCACACAAGGAAAGCAGCCTGTCACCGTTCGCATTCGCTGCACCAAAGCCCTGCGGACCGATAACACCTGTCCACACTGATGCATCACGCCGAACGCGCGCACTAAAATCACTCAGCAGAAATAGTCGATTGCTCCTCGGAACACAGACCGTATCACGGAGGATAGCTGAGTGTAGAATTGAGTACCCGTGCCATCAGGATAACACATAGTCGGACCGCAAGTGCGTATAAAAGTGGGAAACTTACCTCTTACGAGTCATAGGCGAACAGACATCAGTCGAGCGTTGATGCCCGTTGGTTCACCCACCAGCTAGCCATGGAGGCGATCGGATATTACAAATCCGACTCCTTGTTCACGTGGTGCTGAGGCGGCGTTGCCCACCCAGTAGAATGTGCAGCCAGCACTGCTTCATGTAAATTACTTTGTTCAGCAAGCCGAATCTCACTGAGCGCTGCAATATTACTTTGGTAGCGCGCCAGTTCCATCGCGACAAGGGCAGTGCGTCGCTCGGAGCGCTCACTCGAGTTCCGGTCCAGTAGTGTGCGCACGTTCCAGCATCCGATGTTGAGTGCTTTGCGCGCAGGCGTACGATTGCATTGGTGGGCTTGCGCTGCACCACCCACAGCCCAATCCACATACCCATATCTAGTGTGAACCCGAAGGAATAAGACCAGGAGGTATGTGGATCGCAGCCACGTTTCATCAATGGAGCCCGCCCACACTCCCTCACAGGCAAACACAAGCACGCTGTATTTGGAAAACAAGTGCACACAAGGCGGCGGATGGACCGTAGTCCGCTCCACATTGAGTGCATGAAACCACTGTTTGAGTCTAACACGGCCCCAGCGACCGTGCACCCCGTCCCCTCTAGAGACGACCAACTGTCTCCTGGAGCCAGGTGGACGAGGTAGTGGGTAATGGACAGGTAGGCACCTTGTCAACATGCACATCAAGCGCAGTCACACCTGGAATATCAAACAACAGCCAATCATCCGAAATGCCGATATCGAATAAAGTAAATGCATATGACGACAAATACTCGCTAAATGAGCATATGGAAGAAATTGGTTATAAGTGAATCCACGATAAGTACAAAATGTCCGAAACTTATTTAAAAAATACAACTCAATAAAATTAAGCAGGTTTACCGCAATTAGCATGAGAGACGTGTATAAGTTAGGAGAAGATTATCATGTAGGCAGAACAAATCAAATAAAGTGGAATGAATTTTATTCACATTAAAAAGACCTAGTTTAAGTGTAAGTTGGTTTAGCCCAACTGCAATGAAGAAGCATCATGTACGCAATATCATGGGTATATTAGACACGGCCAATAATACAATCGGTATAGTTCCAGAACGTATGGGAAATATAAGAAATAAACGAAGGCGCAGGGGAAAACCCAGTGAGCATGGGACTAGAGAGTTAAAACGTGTCCACCATTGCACATGGGTTCTTGTCATATCCGAAAGTGTTTTCAGTCTTGCGTGTTAATGATCCTTCACACCCCGGCTAGGGAGCCGACAGCGCCGCACCACGGCTAAGTTTCACCTTAGCTCCTTTATGCTCCTGGCCCAAGTAATACGTTGGCCACCTTTCTTACGCTTCCAAACAAATTCCGCGTGCGCGAAGTGGGTACGACGAGATAAACGATGAGCAGGCATGCGAAGAACATGTCAAAGCCGCTGGAGTATGCGCAGAGAAATCATGCGGTTCAGTGGCCGGCAAAGTCTGTCAGACCTGAAAATCCTCCGTCTAACATCCTCATTACAAGAGTGATGTTGCCATCGTACACCAGCAATGCTCTGAAGGCAGCGGCGATCCAAAAGAGACAGCATCTCAAAATCCTTCGTGCGAACAGGTCAAGTCTCGCAGCCATAGAGCAGAACTGCTCACACTGTGATATTGTAAACTAGGCCCTTTAGTGATAGACTCAGACCGCCCCGACGCCAGAGATGGTGGAGATTGGCAAAAGCAAACTGAGCCTTGAAGACGTGCAAACAGACCTCATCTGTTAAACTATTAGTGCTAAGGCAGCTTCCGAGGTAAACGAATTTGTCTACCAGTTCCAATGAATGACGTGAATGGATAAGGATAGGAGCAGCACTTAGCTAGTCCTGCAGGAAGACCATGAAGTTCGATGGTGCGAAGGTCATTCCAAAGAGGGAGACAGATACCTCTAACCTACACAGCACATTTTGAGCGGCCTGTGAGGAATCGAAGATAACGGCGATGTCTTCTGCGTACTCCAAATCCCGAAGTTGATTCCCAGAAGCAGCTCGACGCCTCTGGGTTCGCAGTTCTAAAGAGAATCTCTCCAGGATTTGGTCCATAGCGAAATTGAACAAGGAGGATGCTGGGAAACCCCGTCTCGTCCCACTGCTGGTATACTAGGGGACGAAAGTCCGCCGTACACCCGCAATCGGTTAGAGGTTTGAGAGTAGATTGCTTGAAGTAAGATGACATACTCCTCGGGCACTCCCCTTATCAGTAAACAACTCCAGAAGTCAGTTCGAGAAACTGAGTCAAAAGCGGATCCAATGTCTAGGAAGACAACGATCATTAGCCGGCCAAATGTTTGACGATGCGAACTGTAAAGATGTGATCGATGCAACTCCGACCTGGCCGGAATCCAGATTGCTCTGCACGTATGCTCTGTTCGCATACAAGGCTGAGCCTCCCTTAAAGCAGAGGCGAACATTTTGGAAGCAACACAGAAGAGACAAATCCCACTGTGGTTGGCGCAGTCAGTACGGTTACCGTATTGAAGACGGGTACGATATCCGCTAGGCTCCAAACAGATGGGAGAAATTTAGTGACCCAGATTGATTGGAGAGAGAAAATAACTCTTGAACAAATGATGAACATTTTACTTTGAAAAGAGCCCGAGAAAGTATTTTTTGTGCGAGGGTCTTTGTAGCGCTCTAAGAGGCGAAGCTGATCGGCAACCTTAGTCACAGATGGTGGTGCAATGTCTACACACCAGATTATCATCCTCAGCAGTACACGTTAGCTAAGGGTGAGAAACACATCTCAACTAATATGCCGCAATGCAAAATGATATACAAAAAGAATTATACTACAAAAAGATTACAAGCAAGTAATATGATGTTAAATATTACATTGTGTTGTGTAGGAGAATAGAATTGGAGGGGATCGACAAAGAAAGTCACAACACAAACGCTATTGGGGCCGACTCTTCACCATATCAACAAGTGTATCCAATCAAACGTGTTAATCGCCCTTCGGACCAAAGCCAGGCAGTTAGGATGCACCAACCGACGCCAACTTCGAAATGAGGGTTTTCATTTAGCTCGAACAAGTCATTACATGACCTCCCCTCCTCCTCTTCTAATCACACACTAGGCGCGCAAACAATGCACATGGCGGGAGTTGGTGTGCTAGAAAGCGCAACATGTGGCCCAACCATCGGAGCCTGGTGCGTGATATAATGGTGTTGAGCGGTTCATTCGCTCTTTCTGCACCAAATACAAGACGCCGAACACGCTTATTGCTCACGCGGTGCCCCCACAACACATGAGCTAAGCTGCGAAGGCAGCGATGATCGAACGTGACCAGCCTTTTACGTCTGTCGATCTGATGGGCCAGATTTCCCGACCGTACTGGAAGGTTGAACGGACAGCTGCATTATAAACTCTGCCCTTCAGAGCGAGAGTGATGTCGTGCCTTCGCCACGGGTGGCGGAGATTGGCAAAAGCACCTCGGTTCAAACCCTCATCTTAGATCCAACGAGCGCTAATATAGCTGCCCAGGTACTTGAATTTATGAACGACTTCGAGCTGATCACCACCAAGCTTTAGCGCAGGGGTGGGTCTCTATCAATCTTGGAGAAGTACTTTGCATTTCGATGGAGAAAAGCAAAGACCAAAATAATTGACAGTCAATGCTAATCTGTCCAGTGCAGCTTGGCACGTTTGGGAGCTGTCACAGATAAGGACAATGTTTTCCGCATATTGCAAGTCAAGAAGTCGCTTACCAGGAAGTAGCTTCATACCTAGGTCGTGTTCAGCGAATGCTGTTTCCATGACTTCATCAATAGCGAAGTTGAAGAGGAAAGGTGATAACGGACAGCTTGGTCTCACACCGCTAGAGAAATTGAAAAGCTGCGACAGCTTGCCATAAATCCTAAGTTTACCCGAAGTATGCGCATACATCGCATTGATAATGTTTAAGTATTTATCAGGCACAGCTTTTTTCAGCACAGTTGCAAAGGGCACATCGATTGACTGAATCGAAGGTACATTTGAGGTAGAGAAACACGACAACAGTGGGTCGCCAATACACATGGCGGTGCTTCAACAATTGACGCATGGGGAAGACGTGGTCGATACTGCCCTGACCTTCATCATGTAATGCGCGCATAATGTTTGGGACAAAAAGTTTGGCTACGTCAAACCGCTTATGGCGACGCTTCTAGGAGCCACCAAAACGTAGAGCGATCTCGGCACACGAAGGCGCACGATCCGAAGTGTGATTGGTACTCGAGATCGAATTGTAATCCTGTATGCAGCCGCGCCATCGATAGCTAGTGGCGAGGTGGTCGATTTGTGTCCACCGCTGGTCAGGTGACAGGGGCCTCCAGGTGGCGCGTTGGCGCCAGGATTCACGAAAGCTAGTGCTCGACAGAAATGGGCCGTGAAAGGCACGAAACTGAAGTAGATTATGATCGTTGTCCCTTCTGCGAGCACCATGACCGTGTTGAGCACCGAGTTCACATTCGTCAACTTCAAGTCTACCGACTTGCGCGTTCAATTACCCGGCAAGCAACACGACTTCTGTGCGGCGCTTTTTACGGAGGTCGGTCAGTTGAGCACAGAAGTCATCATTAACTGACTCCAGGTTGCAGTCCGTGGGAGCGTACGCTCAGACACGGAATAAGCAACGCCTGCTGGCTTCGCGCCTAGACAATCGCACTGAAGTTTCGAGTCGGATCGCATATAGTCGACTGTTGACATGGATCCAGTCGTGCTAGAGTCCTGCAAACGGATCTCACCGAGACAGCAGACATCAATGGCCGTAGTTCCTAGAGTGTGAACAAGGGCTGCCTGTGATCCAATCTGCATCAGCGTCCGAACATTGAAGGTTGACAGCTTGAGTTGGGAACCTGCCGCTAGAAATGGCTTATCAACACGACTTGGTGCACTCTCTGAACTATGCTCCTGATCCTTGTGGCGAGAACTATTGCCCAAGGCGGCACGGTGTTAAGAAGTCTAAAACGGAAGGGGAAGACCAAGAATGGGGGGTTTAACAAAGGTGGCATAAAGTGATTAAACATGGTTCGATAAAACGTGGTTTGGCAGGTTCAGCCGCCATCACCTCGGCCGAGGAGAGCAGTTCGAGAGTGATGGGCTGCCTTGGAAATCCCTACTCTGAGCGTTTAATCAGGGATCTAACGTACAAAGCAGCAGGGCGATGTGAGGGCGTCGCAACCCGTTGGGAGCCGGTGACCAAACAAGTGGTGTATACGCCTGTAGATCCTGCAACAGACCAGGGGCCAACAATACCTTGAATTGAAATACATCTCTGGGAGAGACAAGGGGCGGTGACTGTAGTTAGTGACGAGGCACATCTGCCACGTCAGAGTTGTTTAACAGACATATGTGGCCTTTTATGAGAACGCTTTACAGGCGAAAATCCATCACGTCCTAAAATACTGCTGCCGAATCATTTGCGAGGACGGGATAATCCCGAACCACTCAGTTGGCACCACGGAGAAGTTGCCAGGCAAAGCGGCCGTGATTGTGAAAACCGAGTTCGTAAAACTATTCAAAGTAAAGCCAAGGTACGAGATTGGAAAACAGTGTGAGAACACCACCACGACATAAGTTAGTGGTTAACCCATCAAGCTAAGCGTCGTTGCTAAACATGCTGACTTTGCGCCACATTCACCGAGAGAAACAAATTCCTCAAGCAGTAACGCACCGGCACCAAGAAAACAGTCAAATAGAAACAAACCGCAAAAAATCGAATGCCAATTTGACGTCGATGGGCATATTTGCATTAACCGCATTCAAACGTAATATTTTCAAACCAATGTGCAGCAGCTTGCTACATGTCAAAATTAGACACTGTTATTTTGTCATAAACAGCATAGAAAGCAGAGTGCAACAACTCATTCCGGGAAGTACTTACTCAAGTGGACGGAGGCTACGTGAACTTGGAGAGGAAACTTTTCGGAAAAAGACTGCATGCAGTACTTACACGTGTGGGTTCGTTGATCTGAAACAGAAAGCAGAACAAATCGAAAAAGTAAACTCATGGTGTAATTAAGAACGGGTCACTGAACATATACCCGCGTTTAGGTTTCAAGGCTGACTAATTCATGGAGAGTAAGAAACAAGCAGTTCCACCGTACCTCGTGCAAAAAGGCCTCAAATGAAGCAGGAAAAGCTATGATGTAAGAAAATAACCAAATATCTGCAGCACGCGCATCAACTGCCTCAAGTAACTGTCTTACATACGGCTTCCGTCTATCTTCCACCTCAGTACATTGAGATCAACTGTACGCAGAAAACAAAAGCAAAACAACGCGAACATGGTACTAGAAACGAATGTCAGAAGTGTGCACAGATGGCTGGAGACGGCGATGGATAATAGAGAAGGCCTACATCGGTAACAATTAAAACACCTTCAGTAAAACCGATTCGAAATTTGCCAACTTCAGAGTCGGTAGACGCTAACAGAGTCAGTTTAGATTTCTGATGGCCATGGGGACTGCAGCGCACATGAAGCGGCACATTCAATGCCAGCTCCAATCGTAAACGTAAAGCGTCCAAATTGTCAGAACTAGTCAAAAAAGCATCACTCCTCGGATGTTAAATCATGGTATATTGGATAATCGGGATTCTAATGAGACAATCCTGCATCTTGGTTGGCTTGCCGAACAACTTAACCGTGTTGCCAGCTGGATGAATCGGTAGTATTCCGTTCCGACGAATGGCTCGGTGGCAGTGTTCCAGGACGCGGAGGTCTTTGGCCAGTCAATCGTACTTTATGGAGAAAAACAGATATGTTCGTTTAAAAATACGGTTGCGTGACGGATGTGATTCACCAATAAATAAAATCACTGTTCTTTGCTTTACTTCAGCGGAGCACTGTATACCCCTTTTAGTTTCCCTCGATTATTACAATAGTACATATGGTTTCTCTCCAAAAGCGTCCACATGCCGCCACATAACAAAATGGAAAGATGTGAAATCGAAAGCCGTGAGTTTCGGCGCCCGTAGTACGAATCAGGATTCAATCTGTTGAATCATATCCCTTTTGATAATTCTTCATCTGGGTATTTCCTTGGCCGTCAACTTCGCAGTTGGTTCCATCTCTAGGATTCGATTTCCCTACATATTCCAAGGTTTTGTCATCTGGTTTCCTACTTTAAGCAATCACGAGAACAATCCGTATCCAAGAAAACAACTGTCAACAAGCATCAGGTAGCCGGCAGTAAGCCGAGAATTGCTATGCTCCATACTCAATAAGGTTTAAATGCTCCTGGAAAAAAATGTGAAGTTGGTTACAGTGGACTGCATGGAAAGCGGCAGGGTTCGGCTGACGAGCTGCCGAAACTAGGAGCAGCGTTTCATTGCCAAATAGTATGCCTGAGGTGGCCATCAAAATTCACAACCTCGAAAAGGAGATGACTATACAAAACGGAAAATTCAAAGGAATCCGTCAGTTGCTTGAGAAACTGGCATCACTATCATACCAGTGTGTGTGCCTGTTAAACCTAGCAGCATCGATGCATAAGTCGCTCACCAGATAAATACCTGAAGGGATAAGTCGACCTAAAAATGTCATCATCTTTAATATGTCAAATAAAATACAACTGGGAATTGTGAAACGTGGCTAGATTGATGTGTGTGGAACAGATTTTCACTTTATAAGCCTTTGAAAAGCAAAGTTTAGATACGAGTGACCATTCCCATTGAGATGTTTGGACAGCTCCGGAGAAAGTCCGGTTCAGCAGGCAGCCTTTACTTGGTTCAAGATAGAACTCTGTCATGGTGTGGTTGTGGTAATAAACGTGGAAATTTTCGGCGGATATGCGCCTTACCAATATTCGCACCAAGTGCAGCCAGACTTTGGATGTCAGTTAATAAGAAGGTGAAGTTTGTAAGTAGTAGGGGGATTTATTAAGTTTTTGCGTAGGTTCGTCGTAGTTAGACACAGACAGACAGCCACCACGCATCCAGGAAAGCGCCAGACGGCCGTTTCGTCCTACTGGGACTCGTCAGTAGCGCGCATCCGCCGAATCCTACCGGATACGAAAGCATGACCTTACTCTTGCGAGTCAGCGAGTTACGTCACTGAGCCATGGGCGACGGCAGCGGACCGCCATGACTGGTATCTAACTGTGATATGGCGCGGCTCATGCTCCACTGTCTTGCATGTTGTGAATGTGCAGAGAACAGGGCTGGCACCCAGAGCCCCTCAGGGTGCGCGTTACTGACGAGTCCCAATAGGACGAAACAACCGTCTAGAGCTTTCCTGGATATGTGGTGGCTGTCTGTCTGTGTCTAACTGCGACGAAACTACACAAAAAGAAGGTGAAGTATATAACACAGGTATACGCATAGCCCAACGACAGCAACAATACGCCACATTTTCCGCATAATTAACATGAGTTAGAGATGACAGTTACCCATTCAATTTACCTGCCGCCTAACCCAAATTGGTTCCTCGAGGCGGCGTGGGTGACCTAGACTGATATGAATGATTGAGTGCTTGAAAATCAGGCGCATTACGCCAATTAGATGGGCTCAGTCGGTGGCCGTAAGAATATCAGATGCAATAATAAAACGGATGCAAAATAAGCAGGATGCACGAAAACCACCTAGCCCACAATAGTATCGTGTCGGATAAGAAATCCAGTCAGTGAGCCGGTCAATCCCAACGTCCCCATCTACACGTCTACTCAAGTGTCGAACGCAACGACTGCATACTTTTCTGCGACATTGACTGGTCACCTAGCGATTCCGATCAATTACATGCGGAGACAGCACATAACGCAAGTTGAGAAAGGCGGACAATGAACTAAAGGAGGGTATGATCAATCTCACGCAAACGGTTCAAGTTAAGTAGACACTCCAATAGGGCGCCAGTAAGCAAATTCACCCGCAGCCCTCACCAGAGAAGCAACACTCAGAAGACACCGGTAACTGATAATGACCAATCGCATAGTGTCTCCAGCGTGAGGTGAGCGCGCCTCTGCTATTTTTTTTGGAGCAGAGTGACCCACCTTTCATTGGCAGCCTGTCCCAAAACCTCCAGAGGGAATATAAATTTTAAGATGATCCAAGAGCCGTGCAGATAAGAGAAGCAACCTTCTCAGACATACAAGTTTGATAAGTGATACAAGTACATTGATAAGTGGGTGTATCGAAGAGTTCCAGTGATTAGTTTGTGATGGCATGAACGCCGGTAAGTCGAACATCATTAGCAACACTGCACATTAGCTGAAGGTGAGAAACAGACTTCAACTATTGTGCCGAAATAAATAAAGGTGAGATACGAAAAAGCAAACACTTAAACGTTATAGTAAAATATTATGCGTCAGGATAGAGAAATGGTTTTTAGATGGGAAGAATCCGCGGTATAGGGAGAAAGAAGAGAAGCACAACAACCGTCACTGACGTATTTTCCTGGTTTTATCAACTAGTGTGTTAAATCTGACGTGCTCATAGTCCTTCGGTACGCATTCGGGCAGTCCAGACACCAACCGACGCCAAGTTCGAAGACATGGCTTTCATTCCCCTAGATCATGTTATCGCCGGGTCTCCTATCGTCTTCTTCCATCTACAGTCCCGGTGCGCAAATAACGAACGGCGCAGAAGTCGGTGTGATAGCATCAGCAACATGTAGCGCAGCCATCGGAGTCGAATGCGTGACATAGCGGTGCTGAGTGGTTCACTCGATCTACCTGCACCAAATACGGGAAGCCGAACACACGCAATGCACACGCGGTGCTCCAACCAGACATAAGTTAAGCTGCGAAGACAGTGATGATCGAAGGTGACTTGTCTAGCTATGTCGATCTGATGGGCCGGATTTCACAACCGTACAAGAGGGTTGAAAGCACGGCTGCGTTGTTAACTCTGCCCTTCAGGGAAGACAGGGATGTGGCAAGGGCGAAACAGTTGGCGGAGATTGGCAAAAGCACCTCGAATTTTGTCATGCGATGTTACAGATACCTGCCATATTCCACATAACTTTAGGTATCGCAGATAGATGGGATACCAGTACATATAAGCGAATAAGACGGCAGATGAACATGACGAGTGAAATTGACGAATTCCTCAAGAAAGAAGTGCCCAACTAGTGATTAGCATAAAGTGCGATGTTTGGTAGACAGTGCAGCCGTGGTGAATAATTGATGAGCAAGTGTAATGGACGATAACATTAGAGTTAAGGTGTGTGCCCCAACTTATAAGAGAATCAATAACAGCAACGCTCTGGAGAATCAAGCGTACTACACGTAAACAAGACGGTTACTGCACCCTGGTCCTCTCCAAACTGGGTGGAACCACGCTTTGAGCGTAGCAAGGCCACGAAGACCGTGCCTCAAGACCGCCCCAGCAACGATTAGCTGACTCCTGGGGCTATCAGTCAAGGTGGAGAGTGTTAGACACGTAGGTAACTTGTCAACATTCACATCAAACGCATCCACACCTCGGATATAAAAAGCGAACACAAAATTTGTAGGAAAATGAACGTGCAATATTGACACATCACATGGAGCTGAATAACAGAAACAAGTGATAAAAGGGTGTGGAATACTTTTTATCTAGATTAAGAAGTTCTAGTTAAAATGTAAGTCGGCGTGGCCTAGCTGAAGTAAAAAAAACATGAGGTACTCAAGGACTATCTCAGCATGAGGAACCCGAAAAAAATAACAACACAGTTAAACCCAATAGGCAACTCGAAACTTACTCGAATGAAGAAAACGAAGATGTCTTCGTAGAGTAGCAGCTCGAGTAAATGAAGTACCACAGAGGTAGCAGACATTCGGTCTGTCATCTGAAACAGAAAGCAACCTTAGAATAAAAGTACTGCATTCAACAAGGCAATAAATCATCGAATAGTTACATATTTCCTCAGTCGCATGTTCCCGAGTGTCACGAACAAATACAAATACCATCGGAACGTAATATTCCCAATTTTTTGATCTACGAAGTAATTGGATCAACGCAATGTAGTCAGGATCCGTGCACCTCATGACTCCGGACAAAGCGGTACCACCACCAAACACCGACAATTCTTTGTACACCGCAAACTTTAGTGAGTGAGACCAAGCCGAGGGAGCAGCTGAGGACTGGGACATAGAAATGGGTAAACTTCAAATAGGCGAAGGTGAACTCGTCAGTCAAAGTGACCAACGGTGAACGTACACGTTGTTGCCAAGCAGACCCAAGACAACATCTAAGAGGCCGCTTAGGGGTCGACGAACGCCAAATAGACAGTAGCAATAGATTCCTGCAATTATGTGCCGAACATAATTCGTATGGTAGCAGTACCGCTCCCCGTGTCACTGACGCCCCACATAGTCTTAAATTACCTAGTCGGAAATGCATTATGCGACCATAAGCTATGTATGGTACACATCAGCCCAAGACGGCATGACAACGTGGAGAAGGTGCCCAGATTCCGACCCTGCTCTAGTGCACGCACGTCTGGCGCCAACTATACCCACTCCAAAGAAGCGCCCAACTTCTTTCTTACCTGTAACCTGAGCTTGCTGTCTGAAGTTCGACAATATCATGAATCACTGGTTCACAAATTATCAATAACGAATGAGGTTGGTGAGTCGAACGTTTACTGTGATCGTCTCAACCGTGCCATGATGAATGCATTTGACGCCTGCTGTGCATCTAAGTTGAGGCGTCCTAACTATGGATGCATCTCTGAGGCATCGGTCAGTTCGATCGATGCACGGGAACAGATGCCAATATGCAGTGAATTTCATCGTGTCCACTAAGAAATGTAACGACGTCTGCAAAGGAGTCTTCGAGTCTACTGAGAGCGTCAGTGGGTAGCCAGGCCATATGATACGGAGAAAGCCGGTGCCTTTGGGAACAGCCAAGTGCTGTTCCAGCTTATCGGGAGCAAGGGTGCGACGAAGCCCTGTTAGTGAAACAATAGCTAAGAATCTACGGTGGGCTATCGGATAGCTTTCCAACCACAAGTAGCGTTCGTCCCGGTTGTCCGATTTGCCAATTTATCTTCACTTTCGTCGTGGATTCTATCATGGAGTGTTCCTCTGCGGAATCTCATGATGTAGGCGCTGAAGTGTTGCCTGTTGAAAGACTAGTTGGTCTTGATAATGCGGACGATATCGTCTTGCTTTTCGACCATGTTGCGGCCAAACGATCAACCTTAAATTGCCTGTACAGAGTGGTCCCATTATTAGGTACGCGCTTCGCAACTTCAAAGTGCAAAGTGTTCCTGCAGGACCACTTGCCATTTCATGAGCTTTTGACCCTTGCTAACGAGGAACTCGAAGTGGTTGATCAATTCACCTATCTTGGCAGATGCATCAGTATCCATGCGTACATAGAAACTGACGTCAGCTCACGCACTACAAAGACCAGAGCTGCCTAATTGAACCTGTGGCATCTTTGGTGACAGAGGGAAATTTCCCTCCCTCTGAATGGTCGTGTATACAAAGCCACAGTGATGGCCGTTCTGTTCTATGGTAGTGAGACTGGGCCTACTTAATCTCAAAATCTGATGCACCTTCAAGTCTTCGATCATCGTGATCCGCGAAGCGTTATTTGTGTCGGATGGCACCAGCGTGTCCGCAACGATGATGTGCGTAGGCGAGTACTAGGCAGTGTTAATCATTCTAGCTCCCTAGAACAACAGATAGTACTAAATAAGTTGCGTTGGCTCGGGCACGTGCTACATATGCCTGGTCAGCACTTACCTAGGAATGCCTCATTCAGTCTACCAGATGTAGGGTAGGGTAGGGCTGGAGGAGGACGGAAGTTGACTTGGCAGCGGGAAATGAAGTCACTGACGACCAAACTGGGTGCCGTTGGTCCGTCTCGTCTTCCGGGCTGCTGTCCACGTGACTCGCCTTGTGGTTGGCTCGAGACTTTACAGAACATGGCTCGCAACCGACACAAGTGGCGCGTCTGCTGCCGTCTCCTAATCGGATTGCCAGTTTAAAGTGTGTTTGGTGCTGAATTATCGTCGGGGTAATGGCTGGTTATGATGTGGGGCAGTAAAAACCGCAACGAAGTTGTCTAGCCGATGCCACTTTATCTTTGCGCGATAGCCAGCTGTTTGTGACGGTGTGTTGTCTATAAAAGGTGAAGGCGCGTTGACCCTGAATGTTTGCTTGGGGCATTACGGTTTTCAGATAAGTCGCTCTTCTCTCCCTCATATTATTCTTTATTTCTAGATCACTATGGTTGTATGGCAGTGAAGCATCAGTTCAAATGGCTGATGTACTGCTGTTGTTGATGTTTATGATCCGCGGAGCTGAAAGCCTTCTACTAATCACCTGGTTCAGATCAGACTGATACATCTATGATTGCCGCATTCCGAACGGGAGCGTCTCACGAATATTGGGACCATGATGGAGCGCATCCAGTATGTCGGGACAGTTTCCTGCTCTCAAATTTTCACTAGCGACTCGTGTAAATCCTTTATTAGAGCAAGTCCCCGGAAGTTGAAAAGGGCTGGGGGAATTCTATCTGCCCCTGCGGCCTTACGCAATTTCAACAATCTGACTTCACATTCGACTTCTGCGCGTGAGGACGGATCCAAGGAGACGGATCAGGGAGAAGGGCACTCAATGGCCGAGAAAGAAAGTGATAACTCAGACTGGTTAAACTGCTTTGCAAAGTGTTCGGTACAACACACCAAGTGTTTTGACAAGCCGTGAATCGGCTGTCAAGTTTATATTTATTTATGCTCAGTTGCTTCTGTTCGAAGTTTATCTACTCAGTGAATTGGGGTGCCGACTTTTGCGACTGCTCGCTGTACCCACAGTTACATTCCATTGCGTCACTCAGGTACATAATAATAAGCTGTGTTCCACTTAACTCCCTTTCTGACATCGACTTCCACTTCAGTGTTTAGGCATACTATGTATATATGATGCATTCGTGGCTCGTAAAGTACCCGAACACATGGTATTCAATGATGGGGATGTTGGGAAACTAGGCCTGTCCAACAGCACAGCGTTTTCATTCCGCTTTGTTGTCTACATTAATTCAAATTAGCAATCTGTAAATGGTCAGGTAAATTCGCAAGCGTTAAATGACACATAAACAAGCGTGCATGGGTATACTGTAAACTTATACCTTGTTGGAAGGGAAGTGGTACCGGCACCACATCAAGCGTCAATCCGCAACGTGCTTCCAATGGGTTCACAGAGTCATACTGTCCAGTTTCAAGTGATCTGGAATCCCCTGAGTCCTTTTCCGGAGGACATAAAGGCGTATCAATTCGTTCCCCGTCCGGAGATACCATTGACGATTGCATTTCTGTAGGCTCAGGCTTCGGTCTCAGAATGCAGAGACTCAAAGGTTCACTCATCTGTGAACTCGGGCGACCACGGTTCTGAAAAACAAAAACCAGACTAGGTGAACAATCTAAGCCCTCGGAAGCAGCTCTAGTTATGGCATGAATTAGGAGAGCACAAATTGATATGGAGTTCACAAATAGACAGTATGTTTCGTTAAAAACAAATTCAACAAGTATCTTCACATCAGATTTCAAGTAGTTGCTTCAAACGGCCAGAAAAATAACTAGACCCAGTATCAGTTTCCGCCCAGTTGAACAACTATGATCCGAGTACCGAAGTGTGATAAATTCACTCGCCATGGACTCAAATTGCCAGATTAACAAGAAAGAACGGAAGTAAGAAAGCGAGGCTAAATACAGATAGAATGTAAGGAAAATGAAATCAAGGAGTGGCGTCAGACTAATCAAGATGAAACGAGAATCAACAACCAGATGCGATAAACTGAAGGAACGCCAATGACTGAGCGACTGTGCCATGTCTGATCCAGTTTAAAAGCATAGATATGGATCATTGCGAGGCCCCGATCCACGAAGACTGTAGGCACCAAACTGAACGCCTGGAGCGGTCACTCTGACCGCTCAGCATTGCTGAATGTGCATAGTTACTACGTTTTTAAACATTTTTCAAAGATATTTCGTGATTGTTAATATTTTAGACCTCTTTCATAACCGTGAAGTTTCATTTTCACTGTTATAGTTTTTGAGAAAAGAAGTAGTTGTGTTCGTGCTACCGAGAAAGCCCGTTAGCGGACAAATTGACCACTTTCTTTTAAGCCAGTTTCTGTTTTTATTTTCAACCGCCACCACTATTTCTGACAAACTTACATGCAATAGCAGTAAAAATTGGTGTGAAAACTGGTAGATGCACGATTTCTCAGTAATATTGTGTGTCGGTCTGATAAATTTCAATACCAATGATACACAATGGCTCGTAGGAAAAAAATCGCTTTTGAGGTTTTGTGAATAATAGCTATCAATTATAACGAGTCCGATGATGAGAATGAACATGAGGTTGATGGAGACTTCATCTAGCAGGAGCCGGCAGAAGAACACAGCAACCCTGATAGTCAAAGTTCAGACAGTGACACACATCATGAAGACAGTAATGAGAGTGTAGCAACCGATTCTGCATGTTCCGGTGAAGATCACATATCGAAAGATGGTACATGGTGGACCGCAAGGAAGTTCCAGACAACTACTGTTGATAGGATGCCATCACAGAACGTTTTCAAAGCTAGACCAGGTCCGACTGTCTACGCTAAGAAATGCGAGAAATATGGTAAGCTCTCGAGCGCTTTTGACATCATAGTCACATCCCAGATGCTGAAACAGATATAAATATGTACTGAAACTGACGCCAAGAGAGCTTAAGGTGTCAGTTATCATTGGAGCAAAAGTGTTTCTGAGCGGCGTGTATTTATTGGGCTAATTTACATCAGGGAATTTATGAGCCTGAAGGACATGCCATGTAATACACTGCGGTGTGATAAATACGGATTGCCTGTTTGCAGGGAGACAATCGCCAAAAACAGATTCAAAGAAATAATGAGGTTCCTCTGTTTTGGCAGGCCAAATGCCAGAAGTGGAAGACTGCAGACTGACAAGTTTGCTTTGGAATACATTTATTCGCAACTTTAAACAGTGCTATGTGCTTGCGAAGAACCTCACCGTAGACGAGTTATTGTTTTGCACCAAACCCAGCTGTCGTTTTCGTCAGTACATGGCCGACAAACCTGATAAGTTCGGTATCAAGTTCTGGATTTTACCAAAAGTGGACAGCAAATATCTCGTGAATGGATTTCCACATCTCGGTAAGAATGAATCTCGGCCATGAGACTGTTCCAGAGAGTGTGGTATTGAGTCCAGCCACCCATAGTGGGAAAGAGTTACAATGTCACATGTGACAACTTCTTCACAACTGCAGCATTGGGAGAAAGATTCGCAAAGAAAAATATCACCAAGAAGGGTATCAGTTGAGCTAATAGAAAGGAAGCATCAATGATTTTGAAGCAAAGAAGCAGAGAGCTGTTCAGTACACTTAATATGAAGAATAAAAATAAGCACACAGTAATATCCTACCAGTGTAAAAGGAATAAAAATGTTTTGGGTTTCAGTTCTTTGCACAGTAACTCTTCAATTAAAGACTCAGGAAAGAAGAAGCCCGAGTATGTATTGTTCTGCAACTCCACGAAGAATGGGGTAGATGAAGTCGACCAAATGGCAAGAACACTCCCTGTCGTCATCTCGACGGAAGCAGTCCAAGTATCCTTCAAGGTGCTGGGTTTGGCTGGCATTAATTCCTGGATAATTTATAATACTCTTCGGAAATTATCCAGTCGGTCGTGTATGAAGAACTGCGTGGAGCCATATATCATACAAGGAAGGTAACAACTGAACAACTCAGCGAAGTTGGACAATTAAACATCGGCAGTGTCTATCATCATCATGATTATACACGTTAGCTAAGGATGGAAAATACCTCAGCCACTGTGGCGCAATACATAAAAGAAAAAAAGATGCGACAGATGCATGCCAACTGAGTTGCCGAAAACGGATGGCCATCGTTCCGGAAAGTGACCAGCCGGCTACTATGCAGCAAAAAAAGTTATTATGCAAAATTATATTATGCTAAGGAATGAGATCTTGGTTGGAGGGGGAGGCTAAGAGGGATGGGTAGGGACAAAGAAACTCACAATACGAACGTCCATGAGATCCACTCCTAGCCATGTCAGCTAGTGCATTCAGCCAAAGGTGTACATCGTCTTTCAGATCTCAACTAAGGAGCCCAGACGTTCCAACCGAGGACAGCTTCGAAGTGAGGGCCTCCATTCCTATCGACCAAGTCATTGCTTAGCCGACTCTCCTATTCTTTCATCCACATCCGCGGCGCGCAAACGACGCACGTCGCGGGAACCGGTGGGCTGGCACGCGCAAAATAACGGTGCTGAGCAGTTCAGTTCCTTTTCCTGGGCCGTAAACAAGGCATCGAACACGCTCGTTGCTCACGCGGTGTTCCCACCAGATGTGAGCTAAGTTGCGAAGGCACCGGTGGTCGAACCACTTTGTGTCGGCCGGCCTAAGAGGCCAAGTTTCACAACCGTGTAGTATGGTCGAGCGTACCGCTAGATTGTATACTCTACCCTTCAGGGATAGAGGGAAGTCGTGCTCGCGCCACAGGTGGCAAAAGATAGCAAAAGCGCCTCAAAGATTTGCAATGCGGTTCGTGATCACATCTTCGATCCCAAAGGCGCCGATACAACTTCCAAGGTGGTTGAAGTTTTGAACGACTTCTAGCTGAACCCCACCAAGGGTCAGCGCGGGCGATTCCTGCAAACCTTGGAGGAAAACTTTGCACTTCGAGGGTGCAAAGCAAAGCCCGAAGCGGCTGATAGCCAGTGCTAATCTGTCCAGTGTACCTTGGCACGTCTAGAAGCTGTCACAGATAAGGGCAATATCGTCTATATTCTCCAAGTCAAGAAGTCGTTCGCCTGCGAGCAGCTCCACACCTTCGAAGACGTGTCTTGTGAACGTGATCTCTATAACTTCGTCAATCGAGAATTTGAGGAGGAAATCATTATCATCATCATCAACAGCAGTACATCAGCCATTTGAACTGATGCTTCACTGCCATACAACCATAGTGATCTAGAAATAAAGAATAATAAGAGGGAGAGAAGAGCGACTTATCTGAAAACCGTAATCCCCTAAGCAAACATTCAGGGTCAACGCGCCTACACCTTTTATAGACAACATACCGTCAAGAACAGCTTGCTATCGCGCAAAGATAAGGTCGCATCGGCTAGACAACTTCGTTGCGGTTTTTACTGCCCCACATCATAATCAGCCATTACCCCGACGATAATTCAGCACCAAACACACTTTAAACTGGCAATCCGATTAGGAGACGGCAGCAGACGCGCCACTTGTGTCGGTTGCGAGCCATGTTCTGTAAAGTCTCGAGCCAACCACAAGGCGAGTCACGTGGACAGCAGCCCGGAAGACGAGACGGACCAACGGCACCCAGTTTGGTCGTCAGTGACTTCATTTCCCGCTGCCAAGTCAACTTCCGTCCTCCTCCAGCCCTACCCTACCCTACATCTGGTAGACTGAATGAGGCATTCCTAGGTAAGTGCTGACCAGGCATATGTAGCACGTGCCCGAGCCAACGCAACTTATTTAGTACTATCTGTTGTTCTAGGGAGCTAGAATGATTAACACTGCCTAGTACTCGCCTACGCACATCATCGTTGCGGACACGCTGGTGCCATCCGACACAAATAACGCTTCGCGGATCACGATGATCGAAGACTTGAAGGTGCATCAGATTTTGAGATTAAGTAGGCCCAGTCTCACTACCATAGAACAGAACGGCCCTCATTGTGGCTTTGTATACGCAGCCATTCAGACGGAAGGCAACTTCCTTCTGTTTTCAAGGATGCCGCAGGTTCAATAAGGCAGCTCTGGCGTTTACAATGCGTGAGCTGACGTCAGTTTCGATGCACCCATCGATGCTGATGCATCTGCCAAGATAGGTGAAATGATCAACCACCTCTAGTTCTTTGTTAGCAATCGTGAAGGGGTCATCAAATTGCTGTTGGTCATGCAGCAACACTTTGCACTTTGAAGGTGCGATTCGCCCACCAAATAATGGGACCACTCTAGAGAAGCTATTCCGGGTTGATTGTGCCTCCGCAACATGGTCGAAAAGCAAGAAGATATCGTCCGCATAATCTAGGTCAACTAACCGTTCACCAGGCAACATTTCAGTGCCTACATCATGAGATTCCGCAAGGGAACACTCCATGAAAGAATCCACGACGAAAGCGAAGAAAAATTGGCAAATCGGACAACCGGGACGAACGCTACTTGTGGTCGGAAAGTTATCCGATAGCCCACCGTAGACCCTGACGCGGCCTGTAGTGTTCGAGTATATCGCAAGGAGAATGTTCACATTTTTCGTGGGAATACCTTTCCGCGCAAATATTTCGAACAGAATCGATCAAACGACTGAATCAAACGAACTCGTAATCCAGGAACACAGCTTCTGTCGGTCTGTGGTATGAGTGGTGCTGCTCTAGCACCTGCCGCAAAGTGAATATATGGTCTATACAGCCACGTCCTGGGCGGAAACCTGCCTGCTCTTTCCTAATCCGAAATTCCCGTTGCGCAGTGAGGCGACGAACGAGAATCGCGACTAATAATTTGGTCACAACTGACGTTAGGCTAATACCCCTGTGATCAGAACAGTCTATGCGACTGCCCTTCTTGTAGCTTGCCAGTAGAATCGTTTCGTTAAAATTAGCCGGGACACTCTTTCTTCTAGATACGTTCGAATAGGAATGTCAGTGCTTTGCAAAGGACCTCACTGCAATCCTTAAATGGTGCAGGTGGGAGGGAATCCGGGTCAGCGGCACGAAAACGATTAAGGATTGTGATCGCGTTACGGACATGGGCCTACGACGGAGTCTCTAAACTAACCGTCCACGGCTCGTCCTGCATCACCTGAGTAGGAAGAGGTCCGGGAGCAGGGGCATCTTTGTCTCACACCGCTACAGATATTGAAGGGCGACGAGAGGTTGCTGTCGGCCTACACTCTGCTCGGATAATACTTACATTTCTCAGGCATACCTTTCTTGAGTAGACAGTCCCAAAATGCACGTCTATCCACCGAATCGAATGCACTTTTGATATCTAGGAACACGACTACGGTGGGTCGCCAATATATGTGACGGTGATCCAACAACTGTCGCAGAGTGAAGATGTGCTCAATGCAGCCCCGACCTCGACGAAACCCGACTTGCACTTCATGAATATGGCTTTCACAAGTGCCAGTCAGTCTGTGAAGGATGACAGTGGCAAGCAGTTTGGAGGCGATGAAGATCAGACTGATTCCTCTATGGCTGCCGCATTACGATCGTGAGTCTCCCTTAAAAATTGGGACTACGACGGAGCGGCTTCAGTCGGTTGGGATAGTTTCCTGCTCCCACAGTTCCACTAGTAATTCGTGTTAATCATCAACAACAGCAAAGCCCCAGAATTTGAAGAGGGCTGGAGGTAGATCATCTGGTCCCGCGGCCTTATTCATGATCAACAGTCGAATCTCACGTTCGACTTCTGACCGAGAAGGTGAATCCAAAGAGACAGACCAGAGAGCTGGACGATCAGTGTTCGGCGAGAAATCTAATAATTCTGACCAATTGAATCGTTTTTAAATTGCTTAACCCAAGCCTAAGGTGTTTTGTCATGTTGTGGATAGGCTGTCCACTCTCATCACGCATAGTTTCACTAACACCAAGTCTCTTGCTGTCCGGACGGAAAAACTTCCCATGGTTACCAAGACACCGACCATTTTCACCTCCGACGCACGATGAAACCACCAGGATTCACGGTCCATCTTCAGGCTAGCACGGAGTTTTGTCCGGATATTTCTGCGAGTCTCATTGGGTTCGCTTCCACCCTGAAGGTGCCGGCGAGCATGGATAAGTTCCAGAGGCTGCAAAGAGACCCAATGTCCATGTAGGCTATTAGATTTCCCACATGAGGACTTACCCGCTGCTAGTAAGGTTTAGTGCACATGAGACCGGTGACATTCAACTGCATCCAGTGAGCGCTTACTCAATCAGCATGTCAGCGTACTTCTACACAAGTTCAGAACACCTGGCTTAGCCAGTTGGCTGGTGTCAATGCGCTCACAGCGTCGTCGTGACTATCCGCAGAAACGCATCCGCAGGTCAGCACATACAAGTGCATGGTCGGTGTCCACATGGTCGGTGCTCCATATCCAGCGAAAGTTCTGGACGCAGCCTCTCCAGCGGTAACTGATCGCAAGGTGATCGATTTGCGTCTAAGGCTGGTGGACGCCAAGTTACTCTCCAACAGGTGCTGTGTCGGAAGTTAGCGCTCGCAAGAAATAAGCAGGCATCTTCACACAAATGAAGTAACCGCTCAACGTTATCACTAAGGGATCCTAAATCGTGCTGGCCACCTAAATACAGTTTAGATCACCAGCCAGAGCTATAGTGTTCGTGCTTCTGCTGCTGTTCAGTTGGCGATGGAAGTCATCTTTTAAGGAATCATCACTAGAGTTTGTTGGCGCGTAGGCAGCGATGACGAATAAATAATTATTAGTCCCGTGCAACTTCGAAGCTTTGAAGGAGCCAGCCGATCGGACCGTACACAACCGGCTACTGAGTTGGAATTAATAAACTATAGCACGGGGACTCAGGGCAATATCAAGATCGGCTTGGTCGGCGCTCGAAGCTGCATCGTTACCGGATAGGCGCAGTGAGAATGTACTATTAGTGTCAACTAAAGGAAATCGTAGAGTAAGCATAGATACTGAGTCTTGCAGGCGGGTTTCCGATAGATAGCAGATATCGATCCAGAGGTGCCTAATGTTCAGACAAGTGCTATTTGTTGACCGGCCTGTAGCAATGCGCGTACACTGAGGCATGCCAATCTGAAGCAAAATCGAGGACTCCAAAAAGAAGCTGATGAACTGCAAGGGACCGCTTGGTTGGACATGGGATTATCGACAGGAGAGGAGTGAGGCTCCGCGTTTGCATGTGAGTTAAAACTAGAAACTAAGCGCCTATCAAAGCATGGTGGAGGAGGACCAAAAATTGAGGGTTGAAAACTGGAGAGACAAAAGTGAAGTCGGGATAGGACGATAAGGGTGAGGAGCGTAACAGGGTGAATAAGAAGACGGAAAGGCTAGAGCAGTAGCGTCCAAACCCCTATCCACCCTGATCGATGCAGCAGATAGTGCCTCGTTTATTATTTTCTGGGACGGCCAGAGCACCAAAAATGGTTTAAAGAAGGTATCATATTGAGTGGGCAAGATACTGTCAGGCTGCCCAGGCTTAGACAGGACAACGATTAGAGTTCTCAACCTGATCGCAAAGGCAGCAGGTTTGGCAGTGGGCTAAAAGGAGTCCGACTTAAGGAATAAGGAGCCACCCAATCCCAACCAGGAGGCTGAGTTTGTCTAGGCTCTAACAATTGGCCAATCTAGTATGAGTGGCTTTGAAGGCGCAAAAAGGCACTACCCAGCATAGTTCAATGGATCTCTGAGGCACGCAAACCATCGCAGCACGTTAAGGTCCAGCCTCATTGCGATGGTCAGTAGTGTCAGATTGGTTACTCTGTAGGCAACAGGTTAAAGAGCAAGTGTTCTGTATGTGAAAAGTAGATTGTGGCTCACGTGGACAGACAGAGAGTTATCACCTGTTTCATTTGTAAATATAAATAAGCAAGCACAATTGTTTTCAGGTTTTGAAAAAATTAAATTTCGATACAATAATGCTTCAGTTACAGATATGATCTACACATAGTTTTTAGTAAGAATATTGAGAAAATTATAAAAAACTTAGGATAAAAAATAGAGTAATGCGGTCATAATGATCGGTCCCCGACTTTCTAGGTATAATGGTGGAGCGGTCTTCCTGTGTTAAGTATCGCAGTTAAGTTCTTCATGCTTTTATGCCACGTAACGGACTAGCCACCTCGCGTTTTCTCCCAACACCGAGGAAGCCGGTCAACAGGCATAAGAAGGACATAGCTTAGGAAACGGACGAAGTTAAAATTCAGCAAGCACTCGATTGAAGTGCCAAAATGCTTCTTACCAAAGATCAACAGTTGAAACTCAACTGATAATTTGTTGTACCCATTAAATGTGAATACCACCCACACAATTATGAGCAGAAAAGCCCCGTTATATAGGCATCAATTAGGCATTTAGTGAATTTATATATACAGTGGGGATCTCAGAAATAATCTCTCGATCACAGGTGACGATACGTCGCGTTCACGAGAAGAGAAGAGTACAGCGATCGCTGCCGCTATTCTACTGTGATTTATGGCGGCAGAATAGTAAACCTAGGAATATCGATGTATGCACGAGATCGAATAATGTGCCGTCGCTGGCGCGGCAGTATCCTGGTAAGCGTGGGAAAATGTGCTAAGTCGGAATGGAGGACAGACACACACAGACTCAGGAGAAAGTCCGCAGCTAAACCGAGTCCGGTCAACATCTACTGCAATTAGGCAGCCCCTACCACCTTTCATAGATCTTAAGTCTAGAACGCCATTATCATTACCCGATAGAGCTCTGTACACCACACAAACAATAATGGGGTTTGCATCTATGCAGAACTCTACACCAGAGCATAGTCGTACGGTCATCATTAATTGTCTCGACGTCGGCCGGTGGCCGAGTGGTCTGCGCGCCTGGTTTGTAACAATAAGGTCACCGGCTCCAATCCGCGTAGACGTGGGCGTCCTCGCAGTGTACTCAGCGTGCGCGCGACTGGTGTGGTCGCGTGGCAGCGAAGCGTCGTTACGGCGTACAGTTGGCAATTCGTTCTTTTATTTTATTTTAGTTTTGTCTCGACAATGTGCGCCTAAAGTCTGTACTCTAGTAGAGGACAACAACTTCCCAGTCTTCGATCCACAGCGATCACCTAGGGAAAGTTGGAGTCGAGGAACACGAAGCTTGCCATGGGGGTACCCAGAGATAGCCAAGTATCAGTGAAGGCTGTTAGGTATGGGCAAGAGAAAGGATCTCATCCCGTTTGTTTCTCTTGCTGCAAACGGTGGTAAATATAAAGATCCGGGCAAGACTATGATCTAGCTCCAACGAATTCTCGATATTAGCAGCACAAGACGGAAATCCACAATACAAAAATTGATTTCGCCATCTTATCCTCGAGTTCTTAGCTCATCAACGGTCATCTTCATTGTAACACAGTCCTCAGTTCAACTGTCCTCAGAACAGAGAACGTTTCCCATTTAGTGGTCCGCCGCAGGATATAGTAGCAGCGATAGTGGACCCTAACGTGGTGCGTTGGTTTGCGTACCCCCGTGACCCATTGAGCTATGCTGGGTGGCACTTTCCAAAGACCTTCAGAGCCATTCATATCAGACAGGTCAATGATTAGGGGGTCAGACAAACTCAGTCTCACATACCAACCCTCTTCGGAAGTTAGGGAGAGGTCAATTGCCCTCATCTTTTAAAACCTAGCCATGGAAGTCAGCAGGTTTATGGGTTATAAGTTCAGCACGTGCTGTTCATTCATTTTTCTGAGATGAAAGGCGGAAATAATGTGAATTCTCGGTTATTCGTCACACAAAATAGCAAGAATCACAAGTGACAAACAGATAAATTAGAGCAGCAAAATCAAATATCGGGAAAAACAGAAAACTGTGAGGTTAAGGACCGTTAACATTATCTAAAGTTAACTTACATCAAATCCGTGACTCGTTGGCGTAAACGCCTCACTCTTAATTACATTGGCTTCAACAACGTAATATCAACTAAAAGACAGTTACTTTCTGGTCCTCTAGATTGCTCGAAACTTTCGAAATCTTGCTTTAGCACGTGAGTTTCCATCTGTATTATGCGTCCGGTGGAGGATTCATATGGCGTACATAGGTGGTAATAGACCGAGGCGGCTGAAAAGCAAAACAGATAGTTAGCTGGATAATTTCACCTCAAGCGCTTACTATCAGTCGAAATAGAGTGGAGGGTGCGCCTGACTTACGCATCCAGCCGAGTCGGATGCCGTTGTCATAGAGAACCGAGAACCGGAGCTATAGACGCCCCCAAAAAACATGTATCACGACAAATGATGTGCTAGCATTTTTGGCATGAAGCAGGTTTTTCAACCTCCTTGTTGAGAAGCATCATAGCCTTCCCCGAGTCTATTAAAAACGAAAAGGATAGTCTACGCCGTCAAAGGAGTGCGCGCATTACTGAGCAATTCCAAACACATGTCGAACACTACACAGCAGTGTTGAGCTGTGTCAATCAGAGTTTTGCAAGCAACATTCCGTCCCACAAGGATTGTTCAAGAGTACCAGATTCCACCGAAAGCGAAGCAGAGCCTTGAAAGCGATAGGTATGTTGAACAGAAGCGACCAAGTTACTTAAGTACTTGGTGAATTCGGGGCAGATACGACCTCGCACACACACACACACACACACATATATATATATATATATATATATATATATATATATATATACCTCTGTATACAGACGATGTGCCATCAGAACCATGGCAAAAGAAAAGACAATAAGTGTGTAAAAATAAGAAAAAAGTAGTTCTTTGTTGGGTTTCACACACGCCGTTCTTTTTGATAATGCATATGAGATTAAATAAAACGGCACAACAATCCTGGCGCCACTGATGTCTGTTAGGTGCCATCACATCCCGCATTGGCAACCACAGGAATGCTGGATCATGTGGTCCCCAACCTGAGAGGCGCGCTGATCCGAGTGAACCTAGGCTTGAGGCTGCTTTCTGCATGCTCCTTTTCCACGTGATTGGATGTCCGTCGCGATACATTTTCCAATCACTTCCCAGAAGCGCAACTAACGCTCGCCGGGGAAGACGATAGACTGGCATCCGCAGTACGTGGTCGAGCCAACACATGCGGTGTCGGAGAACGACGTTTTTAAGACTGGGTCTATTCGCTCCAAGCACTCGCTCACGAACGTCCGTATTGATTATGTGATGTTGCCACCCCACACGAGCGATCCTCCACAGACTACGGTTGTCAAAACCTGACAGTTGTCGCAAGTCTTCGGAGCGAACAGGCCAGGTCTCACAACCGTACAGCAGGACCGTAGGGATGGAAGCACTGTACACCCTATGTTTGAGCTTGACACTGACGTCACGACGATGCCATAAGTGTTGCAGTTTGATGAAACCAAGGCGATCTTTTGCAATGCGCTGTGAAACTTCATCTCCAACACCGTCACCAGTCGTGATGTGAATCCCTAGATAACTGAAGCGATCCACTTGTTCCAGAATGTCGCCAACAATGGTGAGCGCGGATGCAGACCCCTGCCAATCCTGAAATAGCACTTTACATTTGGCTGAAGTGAAATACAAACCACAATTGGATGCCTCAATCGCTAAGCGGTTCAAGATGTTTTGGACGGTTTGCAGGTCGGCAACCAGCAAAGAGATGTCATCGGCGTAGTACAAGTCTGCGATTCTTGCGCCCAAAAAAACTTAGCACATTCTGGCGCACGTTGCACGACATCTTAGATGGCAAAATTGAAGATAAAAGGTGAAATAGGGCAACCTAGGCGAACGCCGCTGGTGACAGCAAACGAATAGTGGATATTGAGAAAAGAGAGCGAAAAGATAAAAATCTGTGTTGCGGCATCGCAGGTGGATCGAACACATGCGCGGAATAACGTCGCTGATTCCTGTGCGGTGGCAGCACATTGCAGCTGCACTACATCATATCAGGGTGCGATGCGCTCCCTACACCTGTAGTCCGCAAAATAGGCATCGACGTATATCTCAAATTCCGACGTCGATTTCGCTTCGACTAACGTCTCCGGCAACTTGTTCCAGAATTTCACCCCTCCACACTCGAAGCACAGAAAGTGAACGATGCGATTTAAATCTAGTACCAATAGTCTGTATCGGTGTCTGTGAGTGCTGCTTGGTGCGGGAACGTGCATCAGTGGCCCCAAGATGGGGAAATGGTCCATGTGCAGTATACGATACGTTAAAATGTGATCAACTCGAAAGCGACGATATGACAGAGTGTACAGCCCTAGTCTCCTACTTCGGTCCTCGTATGACACTTCGTAAACTGGTGATGAGCCGGGTAACTACATGCCGGGCCCGTTTCAGTCTCTGCACCAAACCTATTATGATCGGGCAATACGTAGGTGAGCAGTACTCCAGCACCGGTCTTATTTTGGAAGAGAGCAGACTGTGGCAATCTCTTCAGACCAAGTGCAGAAGCTGCGTCTAAGTGCCCAAAGCAGGTGTACTCCGTTTGCGTAAAGTCTGTTCGTGTTGTCAACGGACTTCAGATCACAGCGTAAAGATCCTTTACGGAACTGGTGAGATGCAGCGGGTGGCCGACCAAGGTTTATGCAGGGCCATTACCACCACGCCCCAGGCTCATAAAATGGGGGCTTGACCGGGGTGATCGGTAGGTCAACTTCGGCAGACCACCGGAATAGGCGGTCGAGGTCCTGCTGAAAGAAGTCACAGTCGTCGGGAGAATCAATAACCCAACAAATCTTTAAGTCGTTCGTAAACAGTGCACAATGCGATCGAAGAAGCACTACGTTTAAGTGTATCAGGAATAAAATTGGCCCCAGCCCTGTACCGTGGGGTACACCGTTAGTGGAGAGTTACCAATCCGGTAGTTGGTCATCCACCTGTACCCGCCATGTTCTCCTGATAAGGAAGTCACTGATCCACTGGTGCAATGTGCCCCCAACACTACACATCCTTAGCATGTGGAGCAGGACCTCATGGTTCACTTTATCGAAAGCTGTACTGAAATCAATGTAGATAACATTCACTGACTTCCCCAGCTTCAACGCTTGCAACCATTACTACTGTCAACAGCAGGTTGGTGAAGCACGAGCGGCCCTTCACGAAGCTGTGGTGTGCCGGCGTTAGATATTCAGACACACACGTTACTGCCGTGCAGAGGACAGGGTAGCCCCTTCACCAAGCGACGAGCTTGGTGTCCTCGGCACGGCAGTAACGTGTAAGTCAGTGGATAGTGAGCGGCGCTATATCACATCTAGTAACTTATTCACGATGGTCGTTGTCGTCCCCCGTAGCTCAATGATCTCAACCACGGACTGGCAACAGTCGAGTTGCGGTTTCGAGCCCTACCAAAGGTCCGATGGAATGCGCACTGCTGATGATTCCCGAAAGGATGAAACGCGCGTACAGTGCTTTTCCGGGTTTGTGGCCGCTGTCTGAGTGAGCCTAGATGTGACGAAATTCTACCTATACCATTCAACTCCCCCTACTACTCTTCTGTAATCAGTACGCAGGACAAACTGCTTATAATGCCATAAGATAATTGGCGGCTTAAGTTTGCTAAGCTCGTCGCTTGGTGAAGGGGCTACCCTGTCCTCTGCACGGCAGTAACGTGTAAGTCAGTGGATAGTGAGCGGCGCTATATCACATCTAGTAACTTATTCACGATGGTTGTTGCCGTCCCCCGTAGCTCAGTGGTCTCAACCACGGACTGGCAACAGTCGAGTTGCGGTTTCGAGCCCTACCAAGGGTCCGATGGAATGCGCACTGCTGATGATTCCCGAAAGGATGAAACGCGCGTGCAGTGCGTTTCCGGGCTTGTGGCGGCTGTCTGAGTGAGCCTAGATGTGACGAAGTTCTACCTATACCATTCAACTCCCCCTACTACTCTTCTGGAATTAATAATAGGTCCAAGCACGATGGAGCGGAACGTGATGTAACGCGCGTCGGTTGCCAAACGTGTTGTGCTGACCCAGTCTCAAATATCACCTCTGCAAATTGCGCTTCGATTTCACAGTGCCCAGGGAGTAGTTAGGCCTCAGTATCCGAGGGAAATTAAAATCGCCCATAAGCAGGAAGCTGGGCCGACTCATGTAGTTTCTTACATGTGGCAACCAATGCAGACATCGACTTCGCGGAATGCGATAAGCTGCACCCACAAACAATTCACCCTGTCTCAAGCGGATCGAACAGCATAGTTGCTCGCACAGGCTATCTTCGCTGCGGTAAGAGTGTAAGTCTTCCGCATAACGAAGACCGAATGAATAACAGCACGCCATTGCGCTCGTTTGATAATCTGTCGCACCGGAACCACGAGTAGTCACTAAGCTGGAATTCCTGGGAAGTGAGCTCAGGATTTAGCCACGTTTTGTCCAGTCCCAGGATGTCCGGACGACGCGAGGCAACGAAGTGAGATACATTGTCATGTTCCTTCATTTAAACTACAAACATTTGTGAAGGCTAGGCGCAGGTCGCGGTTGAAACCGTCGGGTCTGCATGAAGTGTCATCGACCAGTTGATCCGGGTTAGGCGGACCCGGACAACTACCCGAATTGTTACAATGTGGAGGGTACTTTCTCCACTATCGATAAGCCGCTTCAACTCAATGATAGCGAATTTCAGTTTCGCTCGGTTCAACGGATCCAAATCTGTACGAATATGGATCTGCAACCCTTTTAGCCCACCGAGGCGGGATAGTATCACCCTGGGACACGCGTCATTTGCAAAGCTGACTCGTAAAGGCCGGCTGACTTGCCGAACAATCTCTTCGTGGTGCCAGCTGGGTGGTTCGGGATTTTCCCGTTTCAGCAAACGGTTCGGCGGCAGTGTTCCAGGAAGTGGTGGGTTTTCGCGTAGCAAGCGTTCTCCCTATAAAAATCCACATGTCCGTTTAACAACACTGTGAGGTGGCGGACGTGATTCGCCACTAGATAAAGTCACTGCCCCTTGCTTCATCCTGGCGAAGCACTGTATTCCAGAAACGTTATGCTGTAGTTCTGGGGAGCATTGGGCCCCTGCATGACAAAGGAACAAACGAAAGGCGTAAGAACTGAGCAATCAGTCACCGGCTCCCAATGGGCGCGATTCCCTGAATTCGCTCCGCTGCCTTGCGGACAGGCTATTCAGCCAAAGGCTTGGGGTGGTGTCCCCTAAGTCAACACCCTACTTCGGCCTGGGCAACCGCGTAGTATCTCGCCCTCTGATGAAACCATGGACATTGTTGTGTTGTTTTATTTTACTATTTCTGTACCTTCGTTTGAATCCCATCGTTTCAGATGGCATTATGTCTATTTGTAGACTTTTGCAAATATATATATATATATATAATCTTACGTTTCTCTTTCCAAGACGGGTGATTTGCTTCACCCTCAACCCCTGTTCACCCATGTCGAGGAGCCTATCAATCAAGCTTTGTAGAAATTCAATGTTGTGACCATAACGAGTCTGAGGATTCATATCCGTTGACTCAGGCGCCGCTGGTCGCTGGCATCTGCTCTCTCCTTCTTAATTCGCCATGTGCCTCCTTCGTTGGAGTTATCGCACACCAGGTTGATAGTGCCCGTCGGATGCAACACAGGCACAGAGAGACCAGCTTAGACACCAGAAACGGATGGATACCGCCCTGGGGAGCTCGCAGCCGGCAGCCAAGTGAGCTCGCTCCGAACTAGGGATGGCTCAGTTTCTGACGCATGGGATGAACCCACGAAGTTCCTCGTTTTGAAACATCTCGCCCGTATTCCTTGCTCGCGACTGCAGATGATCGCACTTTAAGTTGACACTTCCACAAAATTTGGAGAAAATCATGCTGGATAGCATGATTGTGGTTGTACATTTCTCACAGAATGGCGACAAACTTGTTAGGCACACCCCACTTTAGTAAACAATTTGCTGTGGAGGTTAAACTCCCTTGAGTGATTCACATTTCTAGACGTTTAGCAAAAGTGGAAAAACGCACATCTCATTTATCGCTGGTGCCTTTGGTCCATACTTTGGGAAACGTGTTCTCTAACGCCGTTTCCGCTGGTTGTTCCATGTGTAACATTTACATCATCAGTCTTTCTCATTCTTTTCAGCCGTTGCACTTTTGATCTGGCAGTTGGGCGATTGTTAATTGTCGGTTTGTCCCAGAATTGAACTTTTGCTTGAAAGTCTGGCGTTTTGCTTTGGACTTCTGGAGCCGTTGCGAAGCGTGTGATTTGAGCGATTTTTGAAGCGATTCCAATACACAACATATCCGGCGTCGGAGGTTTTGGTTTACTATCCTCAACCACGGCTGTCGATGTGACTTGAAGCAGATAATGCAAGCTCAGATCAAGCGGATGGAGATGCTGATCTCAAAATCCTCGACTATGGGTTCACCTTCTTCCGCAGAATTATCATCAGTGGGTCAAATCGCCAAGTACATGGCTGATTTCCAGTATGACCCGCGCGCTGGCATGACGTTCGAGTCATGGCACAAGCGGTACGAAGATGTCTTCTCAGTTGAACTGGCCAACCGGGATGACGAGACCAAAGTCCGTCTACTTCTCCGGAAATTGGGCCCAGCAGAACATGTCCGGTACACAAACTTCATCCTCCCTGCAGAACCGCGATCACGCAGTTTCAACGATATGGTGCAGATGTTGATGTCGATTTTCGGGGACACCTCATCCTTGTTCAATACTCGCTTCCAGTGCCCCCAAATAGTCAAGCGGGATGCAGACAATTTTGTCACTTACGCTGGCCTCGACAATCTTGTGGCCGTTTTAAGCTCAGATCTCTTACTGAAGATTAGTTTCGATGCCTAATTTGCGTCTGTGGTCTCCAGTCACCACGCGATGAAGATCTGTGAACCAGATTACTGGCTAAGATCAACTCGGAAACCGACATTACACTAGCACAACTGGAGCACGAATGCGAGCGGCTACTCAATCTGCAACACGATTCTGAAATGATTTAGCAAACTGACAGACCTAGTTCTATGCCCGTGGTTGCTACTACCCAAATCAAGCAAAAATTACCATCACCATCAGCCGCTGCTAGCCACGCTAGTCCGAAGAAACCCCCCTACGCCTGTTCCTACTGTGGTTCGTGACACTACCACAAACGCTGTCTGTTTAAACAACACCGTTGCCGACGGTGTCACGCAGTCAGACATAAAGGTTTGTCAGCCGAAGCCAATTAACAAGAACAGGCAAGCCCAAGTACATTAGTCTCGCAGGCGGAAAAATACCAAACGATCGATAGATCATCTCGTTTATTCGCCATATTCCAACTCAATGCCGCCAACAACCGGAAGTATGTCTCGGTTCATATCAATGGACATCCAATTCGTCTGCAACTTGATGCAGACTCTGACATCACCCTTAACTCGAGGATGCCCTGGCGCTCGCTTGGTAGTCCTACGGTAGAATCATACAACCAAACCACCAGCAGCCCTTGTGGTGACTCAGTGCATTTGACTGGAAGCCTACATTGCTTAGTGTCCTTCCGTGGAAACACCATCGAGGCAGTCTGCTAGGTTTCCGAATATGATATTGACCTTCTTGGATTAGACTGGCTTGAACTTCTTGATATCATGGATCTGTCGATTCGTTCCATCTGCAACCTAGTGCAGTCCAACATCGTATCTTCGAACTTAACAAAGCATCCATCAGTTCTCCGACGTTTTCAAGGAGGGATTTGGTTGCGGCACTCGCACTAAAGCTACGCTTCAACTGCGAGCCAATTGCCAACCTGTCTTCCGCTCGAAAAGTCCGGTACCTTATGCTGCCTTGTCGATTGTCAAACAGGAGCTCAGGCGGTTGGAGGAAATTGAAATCATACAGCCTGTCACATATTCCGCTTGGGCCGCTCCTATTGTTGTGGTCATGAAGCCAATCCGGATATGTGCCGATTTTGAACGGACTCAACTCCGCTCTAGAACACAACTGCTATTTGCTTCCGATCCCAGAGGATTAATTCACCATACTTAATGGGGGCACTTGCTTTGCTAAGCTAGACAGCGCGAAAGCGTACCTGCAAATCGAAGTGGTACCTGAATTCCGTGAACTCATTAGGAACAATAACCACCGAGGGCTTTTCTACTAAACCAGGCTTCCATTTGGTGTCAAAACCGCCCCAGCAAGCTATCAACAATTGGCTGGTACCATGATTGCTGGCCTACCAAGTACAGTGGCATATCTAGACGATACTGTCATAATAGGTAGGTCAACGGAAGAGCTCCGAGATCGCATCGTCGCTGTTCTCAATTGCACCCAGAAATTTGACTTCCGTCTCCGAGCTAAGAAATGCCACTTTTCTTCTCGTCGATAAAGTGCCTCGGCTTCATCTTCGGCACTTACGGTCATCACCCAGATACTGAAAACATTCGAGCGATTCAGCAAATGTTTGCTCCGAAGGACATCCTATGCAAATTTTGCAGATGACTCGACTAGCCAACTGCCGCGCCAACCGCAAATTAGCCTTGCTCTCTCAACCACCTCCATGTCCACAGCAATATCTGCAACCACGAATGACATATCACCCATAGCACCATGTCTGCTAAGAATAGACTCGACACCAGTACTCCCACTCACATCTTCTGCGTTCATAATACCTGATTACAAGAACGCCTATAACAACGAACCGCAGCACAACTCCACACTTAATAAACCGTTTTCTATACTTTACTTAACGCCAGATCTATTAACAACAAATGTTACTTCCTAGACATGCTTGCGCATATCAACGACCCACAAGCAATCCTGGTTACTGGAACTTGGTGCTCTCCCCGATACATCAGACTCTACCTCAATGATTTCTATTTATCAGCTGTTCCGAAAAGATCGCGGCACAGGCAAAGGAGGTGGGTGCATGATATACCTACGCTGTACATTGGCGACAGAACATCTTGATCATCCACAGCCAACAAATGTTCCACAATCTCTGGTTGTTCATCTCAGAAACCGGTTCTCCCATTCTACTCGGAGGTGTTTACAACCCGGCAACTGCATCAACCGCGAGTGTTACCATCATCACTTCAGCTTTCGAGTTTGCTGCTGAGATGCCACACAGACAAGATAAATGCTGGTGATTTCAACCTACCAAATATTAATTGGTCCTCCCGACCATCCTCGTCTACACATACAGCTTCCCTTTCCTCTCTCAGAATTATTTGGTGCACACAGTGGGTTACTGAGCCAACAAGAGCGACCAGGGTAGTCCACCTGACATTCACTTTGGGGGTCACAAATGCACAAACTGAGGTGTTAGACAAACTCACTGGTAGTGACCACAAGGTGGCACGATAAACTTTCTGCGTTAAATTGGCTACCAAACACGCCTTTATTCCGCAATATGCAACCCATAGGATAAACTGGAAGCAATTTCAACAATTTATCCGATCATCTGATTGGGATGCATTCTTTCTTTCTAACAATGTGTGCAACGCCGTGGACTATTTCTACCATCGGGTCCATAAGGTCATTGCTGTCCTTACTCCCCAAGCCAAAAGGAGTAGATGTATCCAAAAAGACGCAATCGTGCGTTCAGTTGGTCGGAAACACAGAAGATTAATTGTCGGATATAGAAAGACGGAAAATTTCACCTTGCTTTTACAGTTGCACATCATTGATAAGGCCATACAGTTGACGAAGAGGATACACGAAGAACACAGCTCTGCGAACATGTAAAACGGAAGAACTTGTTAAAATTCTACGTCGCAGAACTAATTACCACTCCCCCTTTAACGATGGACTGGTTAATGCAGTCCCTTCATGATCCAGCCGATATCTTCGGAGTTTAGCTCATCTTTCGCTACCTCCATGAGTCTGGAGACGACCTCGTTAAATGCATGCATTGGGATACAAACAAACAAAGCCTTGTGTAACGTTGAATTTCATATCAGTACTATGCAACATGTAATGAATTTTATTGAACAGTGCTCCCATCTGGATTCTGATGGTATCCCACATGCCGTCATAAGACTGGGAGGGCCTGATATGCCGTTACTATTGCTGAACATGTTTAAGTTAAAGTTAAAGTGGGACCGGAACAGTAGGAAAATGCGGTGAAAAAGTCGCGCTCACCCGGTAGAAGCTCTAAGCCAAAATGTTGGAAACCTTCGAGAGCATTCCAGAGAACGTATTCAATTGCAAAGTTGAAGAGGAATGGGGACATGGGGCAATCCTGTCGCACATCGCTAATGATAGCGAACTGCGAGGAACGCTTGCCATAGACCCTCACTCTGTCGGAGGTATGAAGGTAAAGTGCTCGTAAGATGGCGGTATATTTCTCTGGCATCCCATGCTTTAGTAAGCAACGCCCTAAAGCAGGTCAGTCAACGGAGTCAAGGAGTCTAGGAATGCGATGATAGTAGGCCTGTGATAAATGTGGCGATGTTCAAGGAGCTGGCGAAGCATGAAGATTTGATCCATACATCCGCGGCCGGGACGGAAACCAACTTGTTCATCAAGGTAGTATGATTCACTTACTGAGGATAGTCTGCGAAGAAGTATGGATGCCAATAGCTTTGAGGCAACTGAAATAAAACCGATCCCGCGATGATTTACACATGAAATGCGAGCGGCTTTCTTGAAAATCAGGACCATAACTTATTCACCCCAAGAGGAAGGCACTTTCTTTCCACGCCAGGTTTTCGCGAACAGCGCGGTCAGCTGGTTAATGATCACCACACCGCCGTAATTGAACAAGTCCGGAGGAAGTCCGTCTGAGCAAGTAGCCTTGAACCGCTTCAAGTGTCGAATCTCGAGGCAGATTTCCGCTTCGCTAGGTGGATTGAGTGGGACGAGCCAGGGTGGACAACAAGGTGTACTGCATGTACTGATGGATGGTGGAAGCCAGTTGAACTGCGAGTGAGTGTTCGGGCCCAGCGGTCCATACACCTCTGCTGGTTGGTAATCGGAGACTCATCCACCTCACAAATGACCTCACTAACACCAGGCTTCCTGAGGCCAGTGGACCGAATGAGTTGGAAAAGCCTGCGGGTGTTGCAAGAGAGGACAGCGGTCTCCATCTGTAAAGCATGCTCAGACCACCATGTTTCGCGATTCTTGCGTAGGCTTTGCTTAATCAGCCGGCTGGCAGAATGGCGCCGCTCGGGGCAATTTGATTCCGCCGGGATATCTTTGCGACATTCGAACAACTCCAGAGAACGAACAGAGATTCAAAACTTTAGGGGGGCGTCGAGTTAGGCAGGAGCTTGACGGTCCGAAAATCGTCATCGATTTCCGTACACAAGTCCAGTGCTGCTCCACGTCTTGCGGTGGACTGCAACTGAGTGCATATGCCAGTGAAGAGTGATAGCTCGGCTGGACAGAGGAATCAGTTAATCTGTTTACATCAACCTTGCGATGCTTCGTGCTTCGGGACCCCCCGAAGCACGTACAGATTTTCGCGCAGACCAGTGCATGATCTGAGTCAACGAAGGTGGACCAAGAGGACCTGCACTCCAGTAAGCTGCCGCGCCATCTGAAGCTAATTGTAATGTGATCAATTTGAGACCACGGTTGTGTTGACGTAGGGGGACGCCGCGTTGCGGAACGCTTCTTCGTACACCTGAAGTTAGTGTTCGAGAGAAAAAGAGGATTGTCTTCGCACAATGTGAGAAGCCGTTCTCCGTTATCCGAGCGGTTCTTATCGAGCGCGTGGTGACCACCAAGGTGGGGTTCGTATGATAACGGGCGGCCAACACATTTATTAAAATCCCCAGCAAGGACAACGACATCCGGTTCTGTAGAATTAATCATGAGCTGATGTGGATCCCGGTAGAATTCGACCTTGACCGAGTCGCCACTGCGGTCAGTTTGAGTGTCCACGGAGATCACAAACAAGTTGCATCTCTCTTCGCGGTGCTTGTTGATTCTAAATGAACCCCGAAGCCGAACTGCACATAGTCGGCTGTTAATCGGGAACCAGTCCAGTAGTGCCGCCTCAGCCTTGCCACTTAGTGCTATACCTACACCAGCCAGACCCGCTGAGTGTGCTTCTGGATTTTCAGAAAGACGCACGCGATATCTGGCTTCGCGGTCACTGGGGGATGTCAATGTAAGCACAGTGCTGGGATCTTGCAACCGGGTTTCTGAAAGACAGCAGGCATCAATGTCTAGGAACTCTAGGGTGCACGCTAGACCAGCTTGCCGTCCAATCTGTATGTGTGTCCGAACGTTGAGGCACGCCAAACGGAACGAGGATCGGGGACGAAGGAGAGCCATAGGTTGTACTCCTTGGTCCGTGGCGCCACCGGAATCGCAGCCAGATTGTTGAGCACATGAATCGGGTAACGGAAAGTGAGAATTGTTAGCAAACAAACAATTGGCGTGTGATGAAGTCGCGTGAATGTGATAAGCAGAAACGATAGATGATGAGCACGTTGTAGTCCGGTCAATGGTTCTGTGAGAGGGCGTGATACTACCCGGTTGCCTGAGCCGAAGTAGGGAGCTGACTTAGGGGACCCTACCCCGAGCATTTGGCTAAATAACCCACCCGCAAGGCAGCGGGGCGAATTTAGAGAATTGCGTCATTGAGAGGCGCTAACTGAACGTTCAGTTCATAAGTCTTTGTTTGGTAGATCACCAAACAGGGGCCCAATACTCCCCATAAAACCAGCACAATTGCTGGAATACAATCCTCCACCGAGGTGGAACGTTGTCGCCGAACACTTTGATGAAACGGGGTACAGCAGAACCAACCAGCTGGTACCACGAGGAGGTAGTTCGGCAAGCCAGCCGAGCGTCTCCTGTAGTCGATCAACATCGTCTAGAGAGGATACCCCTTCCATATCTTTAGATCATCCCCATAAAGCAAGCAAACCGATAGAAGCTCAAACGGCAGATCGTTAATAAAGATGTTGAAGCGTTCGGGGCAGTGGACAGAGCTCCGTGGGACACAACTGGTCACAGGTACAGGATCGGAATAGGTTCCGTTCACTCTTACCAGCATAGTTCAAGTTCAAGCGGGACTGGAACGATGGGATTATCCCCTGAGTGTTCCTTCTTCAGCGGGTCGTTGAAACAGGAGTTGGCAGACGGAAATATTGATGGACCTAAAACAAAGACCGCATCACACCCTGTCCAACCAATTAATGCCCAAGTATTCTGTCCTAGCAGTCCCTACTGGGCCGGTTACGTGAAGTAAGAGAAAAAAGTAAAATGGGAAGGCAAAAAGGGAAAGTGGAAAGAGCTAAGCAAATAGAATACCAAGATATTTGAGTCTTTACAAAATGAACTGAAAAGTGAAGGTCAGTCAGTTAGGAAAAAGGAAAGGTTTGTTGCTGCCACCCAAGACCATCGAGATGGCGCGCAAAACCTTTGACCGTAGGCTCCCTAACCACGTGATCTGGAAACGAATTCCAGCCATCTATAACTCGACGCAACAGAGGAGTTTCCGTCCTAATCCTATCAGACCGTGGTTTATGTAGTTTCAGTGGGTGACCGCGGAGATTAGGTAACGTAGCGGGACTAAATAGCCCTGACAAGTCCGGTCCGATATTACCCATCAAAATACGAGAAGTGAGAATCAAGTCCCCTCTTATCCTTCGGTAGTGCTCTGAGTACATCCCCAAACTGAGCAAGCGTTCAGGATATGTCTATCCACGTAGACCCTGCACTAACCGAGTGTCCACCCTCTCCAAGTCCATTTTGTCCCGATTAAGACATGGTGGACAAGCCTGGATACAATACTTCAGGTGGGGTCGGACGAATGCTGAGAATAGCTTCACAAACAAATAGGCCGTTAGGATTCGGAAAGAGCGGCGGATAAACCACATCATACTAAACCCCGACAAGCAGTCTTCTTCCAATTGTCGCCAAAATGAAGTGCTGAGAAGTGTACGACCCCTAAATCAACCTGCTGAGTGACAACAGGGAGTTCACAACCGCCGACATATTGAGTGGGAGGATTAGCAGCTCCGATTCGGAGAACACAGCATTTGGTCCTATTTACGGGCATCAATCATAAGGTAGATCATTCCCAGAGCTTATCCAAGGCACGTTGAATTGCCTCAGGACCCCCCCCCCGGGATATCTACAATATCCTAAAGCTTAAGGTCGTCAGCAAACATTAGTGATTACACTCCTAGCTCCCCCGGCAAGTCATGTACATAGATCGCGAACAACAACGGCCCCACAACCGAGCCCTGCGGGACGCCACTAAGGACAGCTTGCCTGAGAGAAAGGCTATGCCCCACCCGTACGCACTGTTTCCTCCTCTCAAGGAAAGCAGACACCCATTGAAAAGCGCGACCAAAGTTACGGTAAGATCTCAACTTTAGTGAAAGTCGAAGATGAGGAACAGTGTCAAAAACTTTCGAAAAGTCCACAAATAGCACGTTTACAGCGTGGCCACTGTCTACCGCTTCGGCCCAGCTTTCACGAGCAACAAGTAAAGTAGTCTGACATGAAAATCCCTTGAGGAATCTATGTTGCGCAACACTGAAAAGGTTGAATCTATTCAGGTGGTTCACCACTGAATCCCTTATCAGCTTTCAAACAACTTGACCACTACGCTTGTCAAATTGACAGGCCGGTAGTTCGCGGACAGAGCGCTGGCACCGCTCTTAAAAATCGGACAGATGATGGCATTTTGCCATTCCGGAAGTAGGATGCAGCTGTCAAGCGATACTTAAAACAAGCACACACAGCTAAGTGGCCAATTCATGCAACAGCTTCAAATGAATTGAGTCAGGACCGGAAGCTTTAGAGGGACTAGTGCCTTGCAGTAGCTCGAAGACCTGAGTCTGTTATGTTAAACTCAGCTATGCAAGAATCCTCTGGAACTCTTGAAACCAATTCAACCTGTGGTAAAGAGGTCTCCCCAGTAAAGACCTCAGTATACTGATCATTAAGTATGAAAGCCTTGTCATAGTCAGTTTGCGCACGGGTCTCGTCTGCTCGTAATAACCCTGGTATAGACAGTTTTGTCTCGCTGCGGCTTTTAAAGTAGGCAAAAAAACGTCTTAGGTTTAGTTGCGGCCGAGTCCGCTAAACGCTGCTCGTACTGGAGACGAGCAGTCTTGAGATGTTGCTTACATTTATTTCTAATCTCTCGATAACTATCATAGGTACTGGCTGATGGAGCTGCTTGGTAAGTTCGCCAACATTTAGACCGTTTTTGGGTAGGTACTTTCCTGTGGTATCTATACATTGAGGCTGTGTCCGTAACGCTCTTTTCCTCGTGAGTGGAATATAGGGAGTGGAAACCTCCGTAAGGTATGCCTTAAATTGATCCCAAGGTAGCTGAACAGAGTCGGTCATCGAGATCTTACAGTTCAGTACTGAAGCCTTAGGTAGCATGGCACTAAAGTCCGCCCGTCAAATATTCAGAAGTAATCCAACAGCGGTCTGTTGGTGCCTTGAAAGAGCACACAGAAAGGATATGCATGCGTGATCGCTGGACCCTAGAGATGCACCGTATGAAACGTCAGTCACGAAGTCGAGGGACTTAGCGAAAATCAGATCTAAAGTAGATGGCATTTGGTTGTCCATATACCTAGTGGGGAAGGGCCCGAACTAATGCAATGGCACTTGGAGAGTAAGGTCAAGAAAGTCTGCACCGAATGTTCCTGACGCCGCATTGCAAGGAAGATCAGCCCAACAGACTTCCGAGAGGTTGAAATCCCCAAGAACCAAACACTTATTCGCGGACTGAGTGCGAGTTATCTGCCTGGAAGAACTCCCAGGACTCTTGTATATCACTATAACTGTAAACTGGGTGGAGAAAGTGCACAAAACAGCAGATAAGGCTTCAACAGTGTGACCTGACGACTGGAATGAGCAGGTCCTCAACACATTTCAGCTATAGCTCACATACAGTGCAACGCCTCCGCCTTGGCGATCAACGGAGCGATCAGTTCTAAGCAGCGCGTAGCCAGGTAAACTTAACTCACCGTCCGTGATATCCGGAGACAACCACGTTTCAATGAAAGCAAGTATGTTGGGACTAGATTTGTCTACAAGTAGACCCAACTCGTGCACCTTATTCCTTAGGCTACGCACGTTGCTAAGTACTACCTCAAGAAAGTCGGCATGACCATCCTTGAATCGTGCGCCATCAGGATGGGTTCTGATAGAGCGGAAAATAACTTCCGGCTGACAACCTGAAAACCTGAAAATCTACAAGACGGAAGCCTTGCTCACCAGCCGCCCGTCTAGTTTTGAGGTATCTGATAGCCTCCTTTAACTTTTATCTATGTGCAAGTGGAAGTTCTGGCTGAACACTGACACCACTATCCTTAAGTTTGAATGTAAACCGCAGTAATGATTTGCGTTCTTCCGGGGTAGAAAGGACCATGTGAAGTAGTCGGGGTCGCGGATTTGGCGTACCGATAGGGACGTTCCCCAATCTGGTCAGCTTTCTGACAGTGACACCAGGGAAGCCAGGTGGAAGCAGCTTGGTGAAGCAGTTTGAGCCACCTGATGTCATCTAAGATGCGTTACCTTGGGAGAGCAGCCGCAGATTCAGTCATCATCATTATACACGTCAGCTAGAGGTGGGAAAACACCTGCGCTATTGTGCCACAGTACATGAAGGAAATACATACATACATACATGTAATACAATACACAAAAGAAAAACAGATACAACAGTTACATGTCAGCTGAGCTACCAGCAACGGATAGGCATCGTTCCGGTAAGCTACCAGCCAGCTACTAGGCAAAAAGAAAAAAACATTATGTTTTACCCTACGAAATGAGACCGTAGATGGAGGGGAGGCTAAAAGGCATGGGGAGGGACAAAGAAACTCACAGCATGAACGCCACTGAGGTCGGCTCCTTGATATGTCAGCAAGTGTATCCAGCCAAACGCGTTCACCGTCTTTTGGACCCCAACCAGGGAGCCGTGACGCTCCAACCGAGGCTAGCGCCGAAGTGATGGACTTCATTCCCCTGGACCAAGTCATCGCTTGGCCACCTCTCCTCTTCTTCCACCCACATCCCCGGTGAGCAAACAACGCAGGTCGAGGGAGTCGGTGGGCTGGCATGCGTAACACATGGCCGAGCCATCGGAGCCTGGTGCGGGAAATAACGGTGCTGAGCGGTTCAGATACTCTTCCTGGGCCGTAAACAATGCGTCGAACACGCTCGTTACTCACGCGGTGTTCCCACCAGGTGTGAGCCAAACTGCGAAGGCACCGATGGTCGAACGTAACTAGCCTCTTCATGTCCGCCGATCTTAGGGGCCAGGTTTCGCAACCGTACAGTAGGGTCGAACGTACCGCTGCATTGTACACTCTACCCTTCAGGGCGAGAGTAATGTCGCGCCGCCGCCATAGGTGGCGAAGGTTAGCAAAAGCGCCCTGAGCTTTCGCTATACGGTTCGTGATCTCGTCTTCGATCCCAAGGGCGCTGATACAACTTCCCAGGCAATAGAATTTCTGAACGACTTCTAGCTGATCCCCACCAAGGGTCAGCGCAGGAGGCAATCCAGACCAATCTTGGAGGAACGCTTTGCACTTCGAGGGTGCAAAGCAAAGCCCGAAGCGGCTGACAGCCAGTGCTAATCTGTCCAGCGCCGTTTGGCACGTCTGGGAGCTGTCACAGATGAGGGCAATGTCGTCTGCATACTCCAAGTCAAGAAGTCGTTTTCCTGGGAGTAGCTCCACACCTTCTAAGTCATGTCCTGTAAATGCAAACTCCATGGCTTCGTCAATAGCGAAGTTTAAGAGGAAAGGTGACAACGGGCATCCTTGTCTCACACCGCTGGAGATATTGAAGGGTGGCGACAACTTGCCGCAAGCCCTCACTCTGCCCGTGCTAAGCGCATATAATTCTCGGATAATATTTACATATTTCTCGGGCACACCTTTCCTGAGTAAACAATTCCAAAGGGCACATCGATCAACCGAATCGAAGGCACCTTTGATGTCTAGGAACACGACAACGGTGGGCCGCCAATATGTGTGACGGTGCTCCAATAACTGACGCAAAGTGACGATGTGGTCGATGCAGCCACGACCCCGACGAAAACCGGCTTGCTTCTCACGAATCTGGCTTTCACGAGTGCCAGTCAGTCTGTGAAGAATTATGGACGCGAGTAATTTGGAGGCGATGGAGATCAGACTGATTCCGCTATGGTTGCCGCATTCCGAGCGCGAGCCGCCTTTGAAGATGGGAACAATAACGGAGCGGCTCCAGTCGGTTGGGACAGTCTCCTGCTCCCACAGTTTCACTAGTAATTCATGTAAAGCATCAACAAAAGCAGAGCCTCTGAATTTGAAGAGGGCTGGAGGAAGATCATCTGGTCCCGCGGCTTTGTTCAACTTCAACAGTCCGATCTCACGTTCGACTTCTGAGCGAGAGAATGGATCCAAAGGGACAGTCCACGGAGCAGGGCGATCAGTGACCAGCGAATCGAACAATTCTAGACGATTAAATTGCTTTTCAAAATGCTCAGCCCAACGCTCCAAACGTTTTGACAAACTGTGGATAGGCTGTCCACTCTCATCACAAATTGTTTCACTAACACCAGGTCTTCTGCTGCCCGTTTCCCATATCAGACGGAATAACTTACGATGTTTGCCAAGGGCAGCGGCCACTTCCATCTCTGACGCACGATGAGACCACCAAGACTCGCGGTCTCTCTTCAGGCTTGCGCGGAGTTTTGCCCGGAGCTCTTTGCGAGTTTCATTGTGCTCGCTTCCAGCTAGGATATGCCGGCGAGCGTCAATAAGTTCCAGAGACCGAGAAGGGACCCAATGTTCATGTTGGCTATTAGACATACCACATGAGGATTTGCCCGCTGGTCTGGCGAACATGTGACCAGTGACCATCAATTATCTCCGGTGAGCGATTACTCAGCTCGCATGTCAGTGTACTTCGATACGCATTCAGAACAGCTGGTTTCGCCAGTTGGTTGGTGTCAATGCGCTCACAGCGTCGTCGTGGGCGTCCGCCAAAGCGCATCCGCAGGTCAGCACATACAAATGCATGATCGGTGTCCACACATGTGCTCCAAATCGAGCGACAATTCTAGATGCAGCCTCTCCAGCGGTAACTAATAGCAGTGTGATCGATCTGCGCCCAAGGCTGGTGGGCGCCAAGTCACCCTCCGGCGGGTGCTGTGTCGGAAATTAGTGCTCGCAAGAAATAAGCGAGCATCCTCACACAAATGAAGTAACCGCTCACCGTTATCATTACGGGAGCCTACACCGTGCTGACAGCCCAGATGCATTTCATCAGTGGACAACTTTCCAACTTGTGCGTTCATATCCCCCGCCAGCACAACAGTGTCTGTGCTTCTTCTGTGGCGAAGGAGCTGAGTCAGTTGGCGGTAGAAGTCGTTCTTTACCGAATCATCGCTACAGTTTGTGGGCGCATAGTCAGCGATGATGAATAGACACCTGTTAGTCCCGCGCGACTTCGAAGCTTTGAACGAGCCAGCCAATCGGACTGCACACATCCGGCTACTGATTGGAATCCAATCAACCAGAGCAGCTTCAGCCCGGGGACTCAGGGCAATACCAACACCAGCTTGGCCGGTGCTTGAAGCTGCATCGTCACCGGATAGGTGCAATGAGAAAATACTGTTAGCGTCACCTGAAGGGGATCGCAGAGTGAGCACAGAGCTCTAGTCTTGCAGGCGGGTCTCTGATAAGCAGTAGATATCGATCGAGAGGGTCTCCAATGTTCGGGCAAGTGCTGCCTGTTGACCGATTTGTAGCAGTGTGCGTACATTGAGGCATGCCAATCCGAAGGAGGATCGAGGGCTCCAAATGGAAGACGATGAACTGGAATGGACCGCTTGGTTGGACATGGGCTTGTCGACAGGAGAGGAGTGACGCTCCGCGTTCACATGTGAGTTGAAATTAGAAGGCAAATGCCTAGCAAAGCATGTTGGGGGAGGGCTAAGAATCGGGGGTTGAAAACTGGGGGGGGGGGGTAAAAGTGAAGTTGGAAGGGGACGGTAAGAGTGAAAAAGCGTAAGAGGGGGAATAAGAAGACGGGAAGGCTTGAGCAGTAGCATCCAAACCCCTATCCACCCTGCTCGATGCAGCAGATAGGGCACCGTTGATTATCCTCTGCGGTGGCCAGAGCATCAAGAAATTGTTTGAGGAAAGATTCATTGTTTTGCGTGGACAGGATACTGTCAGGTTGCCCAGGCTTAGACAGGAGAACGATTAGGCTTCTCAACCAAAGCCTTTGGTTCAAAAACCTGACCGCAAGGCAGCGGGTTTGGCGGTGGGCTAAAAGGAGCCCGTTTTAAGGAACAAGGTGCCACCCACATTCCAACCCCCAACCTGGAGGACCAGGAGGCTGAGTTTGTCTGGCCTCTAACCATTGACCAATCTGGTATGAGTGACTCTGAAGGTGCAAAAGCACCACCCAGCATAGCTCAATGGATCGCTGAGGCACACAAACCATCGCACCACGGTAAGGTCCAGCCTCATTGCGACGTTACGGAATATAAAGCTACTATCCATGAAAGAGTCGCCACGACGGCAAGTGTTTACCCCACGTGCCTTGGATTTGACACTTATACTAGCTGTTTTCACCAATGACGGTGGGACAGTCCCTGTCTCCGCAAACGATGTCGAAGCAACGGTAGCGTAGGTTCGAAATAATTTGGAACACTGGTAGCCCGGCTTGGTTGCTCACCAGTTGATCGTCTTTCCGAGCTTGATTAAGAAATCCCATACGTTTCACGTATGCGATTTCTTAATCAAGCTCGGAAAAACGATCAACAGGTGGGTAGCGTAGGTTTTCCGCTTTATTGCCGGCCTCTTACTAGTTCCCGGGTCTTCAAGCCCCTTTGAAGTTTTACGGGCAGATCTAGTCAGCTACTTCTTTTGGCTCACGGGAGCAAGGGCCGTTAACCTGGTGTCGCATTGAGCAGTTACCAACACTTCATCAAAACGGGCCGGTTCAGTGGCAGCTGAGACGGCCAGCATCTTCGGAATGTTCTGTGCACAACCGTCAGATGACTATACGACTGTCGAAGACAGCATCTTTCTCGATGCCGTGGCAACTAATTCTCTAGGTTTAGCAGAGGGATTCTGGTATTTCCGCACCCTATTTTTCTTCACTTTGACAGGTTCATGAGGAGAGTCAGTAATGTTACCAGGAGTGTCCGGTAGGATGTGTGGCTTATTGACCGAGTGACAGCCCCCAACGGATGGATCGTCAGCAATGTTACCGTCTATTGCAGTGTCCTCAATGGCAATATTCAGGGATTTCAAAATCAGATCCATCTTCCCATCGAGCGATGCAATAGAGGCGAGTGTGGTTATCGCCTTCTCAACACCTACCAACTCTGAAGCCAGCGCTGAAAGTTTAGCACCGGTAATAGCCGGGCGCGTCGAGCTCTGAGCGCAGCATTCAGCACAGATGAAAAGAAGTGAACGCTGGATAAAAGCATTTTGTACTGGTTTGTTTGCAGGTCGGTACAGCTTTCGTGATACCAGCAGCAGCAGACGTCACACTGCATACCGCCAGACAAATTGTTTACTGGCTCTGAAAAGTGAGACTGTCCGCAAGCTGCACTAGATTCATCAAACGAAGACCCCAGGGGTCCATCCGCCTCGGTGTTTAGCGAGACAGCATGGTGACTGTGCAGGAAAGCGGAAATTAAAGAGAGAAAGTTTCTAGCGAGGCCGATTCCTCGGTTTCAAGAGAAGCTGTCCATGCGGGACCTTATCAAAAGCATTACTGAAATCCATGAACACAAGATACAAGCGTTAGCCAACATCCAATGAAGTTGCCCATTTCTCTTTAGCCATATGCAAGTTAATAGAACAGAAGCGAACTTTGCGAAAACCGTGCTGCTCACCGGATATCAGATCCAACCTCTCGAGATAAACCCAAACCAGCACACCCCAAGAAAATTCGTGGTAAATCCTTTGAAAATCGTGAGGCTCTAACAATTTGGATATAAACCTGTGTTACCAATTAATGTCCAAGCTCCAGCGGGACTGAGACAGTGGGAAAATCCCGTGAATGTTCCACCTTCGAAAAGATCGTTGATTCAACAGGGAAACCGGTGCATTGATGTGCCAAAGGAGAATCAAATCAACACAGACGATTCACATGGTCAACCAAACAATGCCCACGTGCCCTGCACCAGCAGCCCCAGCTGTGCCGGTCACGTGAAGAATAAAAGAGAACAGTAGTGTCAATAAAGGAAACAGAGAAGACAAGCCCATGGAATTCCGTAGGCCGTATTAAGATTTAAGTTGAAATGAGTTAAAGAAGCGTAGGCGACAGCAGACGAGTAAAAATTTAAGACATGAAGCGAAGACTTTAGACTGCAAACCCAGAGCGTCAAGTCGATGCTCGAAGTCTTTCACCGTCGGTGTCATCACAACGTCAGCAGGCAGTGCGTCCCAATAAGCTATGACCCTACGCAATAACTGAAAAGCTGCCCAAACCCGGTCAGACCGGGGTTGGTGCAGCTTTAATGGGTGGCCAGGAAGGGTTGGCGCTCGAGTTGGGCGAAACAGTCCAGTCAAAGCAGGAGCAATCTGACCCATCAGTAGACGATACGTGAGGACCAAGTCGCCCCGAAGCCGCCTGTAATACATGGAAAAAATGTTCAACTTACATAGCCTCTCCAGGTACGTCGGCTTCTTTAATCCCTGCCCCATTTTCGTCCCGGACCGCAGGAGTCGTTCAACTGCCATCTTATCACGAACCAGGCATGGAGGACAAGCTTAAACGCAGTATTCCAAATGCAGCCTTACAAAAGCCTAAAATAGTCTAACGAACATTTCGGTGGTCATGATCCCGAATGACCTGCGGATTATCCACAACATGCTGAAACCTTTGCGAGCAGCTGTCGTCCAGTGTTCACTGGACTTAAAGTCTGATGACAGCAAAACTCCAAGGCCAGATTGGAGTTGGTCTCGCGGTCCCTCATTGCCGCCAAGCAAATAACGCGTCGGCGGGTCATTCGGACCAACGCGTAAAACTGAACATTTCGCTAAATTAACGGGCAATTACCACAAAAGGGACCAATCCCAAAGTCTATCCAGAACGCTCTGTAGGATCAGTGAACCAATCGGATCGTCTATTGTGAACCAGAGTTTCAGGTCATCCGCAAACATCATGGATAGCACACCTAACTCATCGGGTATGGCATTAACGTAAAAAGTGAAGAGTAGGGGCCAAGGACTGAACCTTGTAGGACGCCATTGAGAACATAGTGGTGGAAGGACAGGCTGGAACCCACCGGCACACATTTCGCTTCCGATTATTAAAGCTGAAATTCATCGTAAGACTGGTCCAGATATACCGTAGGACTCCAGCTTGTACAAAAGGCGCGAATGTGGAACGGTGTCAAAAGCTTTTGAAAAGTCAATGAACAGCAAGTCCACTGCCTTCCCGCAATCATCGGCTTCGGCTCAGTGTTTGCGAGCCGTTAACAAGTTAGTAAGGTAAAAATAGCTCTTACGAAAGCCGTGCTAAGAGGGAGTAACTCAAACGCTCTCAAGTGTCCTTCGAGAGCGTCGCTCACGAGATTTTCCAATAACTTGAGCAACACACTCGTTCAACTGTACGGTCTATAGTCATCAGGGAGGTGTTTGTCACTTTTCTTAAAAATGGGATAAACAACAGCTTCCTTCCAGTCAGTGGGTAGACAGCAGCTGAGTAGAGACTTCGCAAAAGTTGTGTAATCGGACGGTAAAGTTCATCAGCCAACTCGTACAACGGTTTGGGATGAATAGCATACACACCGGCAGCTTTACTGGGATTTAAATCCCACAGAAGCCGGAGCATTTAAGTCTCCGATATTTGGAAACTTCCTCCAAGAAGTCCTTAGGAACTACTGTCTGCAGGCTGATATGCGGCAGCTCCGACTCTCGAACATAAACCCCAGCATAGTCCTCCTGGAAAACAAGCTTGTTCGTGATCTGTGACAGCAGCAGAGTAGAATCAAACCAGGGTGGCTTTGCCCTAGTTTTATTCCTGCCAGTGGCATGTGGGGGGAGAGCTCACTCAAGTATGATTTAAACCTGTCCCAGGCCGTTTGAATGTCGTCACTCTCCAAAATGACGCAAGGCGACTTTGAAACTTTGGCTTTCATCGTCTGAAAGTCCGAGCGCCATATATTTGGAAATCGGTCGAGACGATCATCATCATCATCAACAGCAGTACATCAGCCATTTGAACTGATGCTTCGCTGCCATACAACCATGAGGACCTATGAAATAAAGAATAAGAGGGAGAGAAGGGGGACTTACCTGAAAACCTTAATGCCCTAAGCAAACATTCAGGGTCAAGCGCCTACACCTTGTGTTAACAACATACCGTCACAAACAGCTGGCTATCGTGCAAAGATAAGGCGGCATCGGCGAGACAGCTTCCTTGCGGCTTTCACTGCCACGCGTCATAATCAGCCATTACCCCGCAGATAACTCAGCACCAAACACACTTTAAACAGACAATCCGATTAGGAGACGGCAGCAGACGCGCCACTGGTGTCGGTTGCGAGCCATGTCCTGCAAAGTCTCGAGCCAAGCACAAGGTGAGCCACGTGGACTCCAACCCAGAAGGCGAGACGGACCAACGGCACCCAGTTTGGTCGTCAGTGACTTCATTTCCCGCTGCCAAGTCAACTTCTGTCCACCTCGCGCCTTGCGCCATCCCACACCTGGTAGACTGAACAAGACCCTCCTAGGTAAGCGGTGACCATGCATGCGTAGCACGTGCCCGAGCCAACGTAACTTATTCAGTGCTATCTGTTGTTCTAGGGAGCTAGCATGATCATCACCACCTAGTACTCGCCTACGCACATCATCGTTGCGGACACGCTGGTGCCATCCGACACCAGCAATGCTTCGCAAACAACGATGATCAAAGACTTGAAGGCGCCTCAGATCTTCAGACCGAAGGGGCCAAATTTCACTACCATAGAGCAGAACGGCCCTCACTGTGGCCTTGTATACACGGCCTTTCAGACGGAGGGAAACTCCCTTCTGTCGCCAAAGATGACGCAGGTTCAAGAAGGCAGCTCTGGCGTTTGCAATGCGTGAGCTAACGTCAGTTTCTATGCGCCCATCATTGCTGATGCAGCTGCCAAGATAAGTGAATTGATCAACCACCTCGAGTTCCTCGTTAGCAAGCGTCAAGGGGTCATCAAGTGGCTGGTGGTCCTGCAGCAACACTTTGCACTTTGAAGGTGCGAGGTGCATACCAAATAATGGGACCACTCTGGATAGGCTATTCAGGGTTGATTGTGCCGCCTCAACGTTGTCGAAAAGCAAGACGATATCGTCCGCATAATCTAGATCAACTAACCGTTCACCAGGCAGCACTTCAACACCTACATCGTGAGATTCCGCAAGGGAACACTCCATGGTAGAATCCACGACGAAATTGAACAAAAATGGGGAAATCGGGCAACCCTGACGAACGCCACTTGTAGTCGAAAAGCTATCCGATAGGGCACCATAGACCCTGACGCGGCCTCTAGTGTTCGAGTATAGAGCACGAAGGATGTTCACATATTTCGTGGGAACACCTTTCCGCGCAAGTATTTCGAACAGAATCGATCGATCGACTGAATCGAACGCACTCTTGAAATCGAGGAACACAGCTATTGTCGGTCTGCGGTATGCGTGGCGCTGCTCTAGCACCTGCCGCAAAGTAAATATATGGTCTATACAGCCACGTCCTGGGCGAAAACCGGCCTGCTCTTCTCTAATCCGAGATTCCCGTTCTGCAGTGAGGCGACGAACGATAATCGAGGCCAGTAATTTTGTCACAACTGGCGTTAGGCTAATACCCCTGTGGTTCGCACAGTCTGTGCGACTGCCCTTTTGTATATTGCCACTATAATCGATTCGCTCCAATTAGCCGGCACACTCTCTTCGTTCCAGATACGTTCGAATAGGGAGGTCAGTGCTTTGCAGAGGACCTCACCACCATCCTTAAATAGTGCAGGTGGTAGGGAATCCGGGCCAGCGGCACGAAAACGATTAAGGGCTGTGATCGCGTTTCGGACTTCGGCCTCCGACGGAGGCTCTAAACTAACCGTCCATGGCTCGTCCTGTATCACCTGAGTAAGAAGAGGTCCGGGAGCAGGGGGGCCAGCTGAACTGATGTTCAAAGTGCTCAGCCCAACGAGCCATACGGCGCTCCTTATTGTGTATCAGCGCACCCGCGCTGTCCCTGATTGTCTCACTGACGCCTGGTTTTCTCGGACCAGTGGTGCGTATTAGCTGGAAGAGCTTCCGGTAATTGCCTACTGCTCTTGCCTCCTCCATTTCTTGAGCCCGACTGGTCCACAAGGCTTCCTTGTCAGCACGTAGGCTCCGCTTTAGTTCACGCCTAATAGCCCGTCTGGTCCACACTGAGTTCAGAACCAGCCGGGAGGTGCCTTCTAGCTTCCAAAAGGTTCACGGACCTCTCGGATATCCAGTGACTGGTGCGGTGACGACGGATAGTGCCACAAGCAGAAGCTCCTGCGTCGTGCATAGTGGCCGAGATCTATTCCACTGAAGTTCAGTATCATTAGGACAAGACAGCGAGAGTTCGCTAAGCAGTGCTTCTTGATAGGCTTGCCTGACAGAGGGCTAGGACAATTTCTCCGTTGCCAAGCGGGGGAGAAGCTTTGTGCGCCTTCCGGTAAAGTTCATGGAGAAACGACAGCGCACCAAGGCACGGTCAGAGTCGACGCAGGTACTCCAGTACGAGCGGCAATCCAGAATGGAACCGCGCCACCTGTAACTTATGGCTATGTGGTCAATTTGGGTCCATCGCTGACCAGCTACAGGTGGACGCCAAGTGGCACTTCGGCGCCCAATGTGTCTAAAAGCAGTGCTAGTAAGAAACAACTGGTGCTCCGCACACAGTTGCAGCAGACACTCGCCGTTGTCAGTCCGTTCGGAGTTAAGTCCATACTTAACCACCCAGCTGAGCTTCTGAAGAGCTCAGACGCCCTACTTTGTGCGTTCATATCCCCAGCAAGTACTATAATATCTGAACTAGTAGCACTGCGTAGCAGCGTGTTCAGTTCGTGATAGAAAGTGTCCTTGACTGCGCTGAAGATTCGTCATCGACAATACAGCGTGGCGGATGAGGTTGGTAAGCCGACGGCGACCACTACAAAATATCTAGTATAGGTTTCGAACAACACCAGCTAACAGCTGCCACCGGTCGCAACAGCATAGTCAGTGTACTCTAGAGCATGGATTTAATGTCCGTTGCCAAGGCACTGGTGGTTGGTGTGGTGGAATTATGAATGTCTGTTGACATATTGAGCAACACAGCGAACTAAGTCTTCAAGGTCATTGTGGACACCGGGCAAATACACATAGCTACGGCCCGAACAACTTCATACTGTTCATACCAAGGTGAGCAGAATGAACGTAGTAGGGCTTGCGGGAGAGTGGAAGGAACGACGACTTGATCCGCAGTCAAGAGGTAGGAATCAAAATCGAAATCAGTGTGGTGGTGCTGATACAGTTGCTTCAGTTCTCCAGCTAATGCAGTGTTACCTAGTTGTTCTTAACTTAGGTGCCAGCGTTCTGAAGGATAGGGTCTTCAGCAGTTGCGCGGTGTATGTAATCTGGAGGCCGGACAGAACACAACGGTAACAGCGAGATCACCGTGTTTTCTTCTGTACCATGTTGGGAAATGAAGCGCGAAAGTCTGTCAGTTTGACCGAAATCCTGGGTGCGACAACAGCGACTCCAAAGTCGCAACCAAGAAGAATGGCAGCCCAACGCTGAAGTCGACTAGCTGGGTATGCAGGAATGCCCTTCTTTCAGTCGTAAATTGAAACTAGAGGCTTGTGATCGGTCAACAACTTGAAAAGCCGGCAATATAGCATCTTGTGGAACCTGGTGACGGCAAACACGATGGCCAGGGTTGCCTTCTTAGGCTGACTATAGTTCTTCTCCCGTGGCGTAAAAGTAAGTGAGAGGTACATAACCGCTTTTTCGGAACCATTTGGAAACGATGGGTTCTCCGATCCCGATAAGTCGATATGCTCCGATCCCGTAGGCAGAGGCGCTAGCAGCGACCAAAATCAGTAAGAATGGGTAGCAATCAATCAGCAGTGGTCAGAAATCAGCATGGATTTCAGACGAATGGAAGCATTCTCACAAGCTGCAGAACAGTGTCAAGGAACCGCCATGTGCAACAGGTGATTGAGCGGAGTTCGAACATCCTATGGTGACGGCAGGAAGGCAATGCAGTAGCTACTGAGACCATGGAGAGACCGCAGTTGTGACACATTTACTGGAGTTGGCATCTGCTGGATGGCTTTGACGTTCTCAGGATCAGGATGACGGGCACTGGCATCGAAAAACGTAACTACGATATTTGATCGACGGATGAAAGAATCGGCAATTCGCTGCGTTCAGGCGGAATCAATACTCCTGGACAGGTTGAAAAACTGCGACCAAGCGCTCTCAAAGCTCTTCTGGGGTGAGACCTAGAATGAGCAGATCGTCGAAATAAGCGGCAGTACCGGGAATGACAGAGATCATAGTGTCCATCGTCTGTTAGAAAAGAGCCGGAGCGGTTTTGACACAACACAGGAGCTTGGTGTACTGAAGAAGACCATGATGTGTGTTGACCGTTAAAAGGGTTTATGACTCAGTGGAAACTTCGATCTGCAGGTAGGCGTCTGCCAGGTAGATTTTGGCGAAAGACTTGAAACCGTTGAGTATTGTGAAGAAGTCTGCTGGGATCGATAGTGAATAGTAATTTGTCTCCAGCGCAACGTTGAGACCGGTTGAAAAAGTAGCGCAGATGCGAAGGTATCCATCCGATTTCTTGACTACGAGGATCGGCGTTGCCCAGGTGGAATAGGAAACGGGCACCAAGAGTCCCATGTCTTCCAAGCGTTTGGGTTTTGTATCAACGAAGAGTGTGGCTGCGTATGGAACAAGCCGTTTGGGACGGAATACCGGTTAAACCCAAGGTAGGAGCTGTAACATGGCAGACGTGCGTGTACAGCGGTCAAGACCATCCTGGAACACTAAGCGAACTACCGATGATGTCGTCAGTTTGGTCGTTTGGTATTGCCGGAGGATGTAAAGCGTTGCAGATGGCCTGAAGAGGCAAATCGGATAAGCCAACGGTATAGAGCCAGGCGAGACCAAGTAGACTGAGCTTCGTCTTTGTGATGTAGCAGGTCGTTTTAAATGCGGCGCCTCGAAAGGATACGGAGAAGTGCAGCTGCCAAATAAGCTTCACCCGGCCATCAAAGGTACTTGTGCCTGATTAGGTGGTCGGTTCAAATGGAGGTTTGTCGATGGATCGACAGAGATCCTGGGACATTACGTGATGTTGGATGTGGTGTCCAATTGCAACCGGATGGACTGAGCGTTGCACATGACGTCGAAGAATTGCCTGCGATCCGCGGCGTTAACTTGGAAGGCGGCCAGCAGACTACGGGGAACTGCCAAGCAGACCAGGTTAGATTTGGCGTCCAAATCAATCTCTTCTTTTAATCGCAGGTGAGGGCAGCACAGCTTTGATCCGTTTGGGAGGTGTGGGATGACAGTAACCATCCCGGTGCCCCACGCTGACACAACGTTGACATCTGTGCTGGTGGAAACTGCAGTCCCGGTGGAAGTGCCAGGCATCACGAAAACGGAACACGTAGGGAAAGGGAATTCGCTCGATAGGGTAGGGCGCACGGACAACTGCGCCCAGATGCTGCGACTGTGTGGACCATACCAGGTGTGCTGGCGTTCAAGATCATGGCAGAGTCACGTTTCAGATTCAGCAGCATCTGACACTCATCGGCCATGTACGGAAGTGTGACAGTGGTATCCTGTAGTAGCTTGGGCAGGAGCCGCGTCCGGATATCGGCATCAAGTACAGACTGGAGACCAGAGATGGAAATCAAGCAGTTGAACTGGTTCGCTGCGAGCAAACCAAGTAGAAAACGCTCGCCTTCACGGCTGGCCAAGTCAGCGTAGGGGACGACGTCGTCGGCGTCACGCTTAGTTAACCGTAGGTATTGGAAACAAACAATGAACAGAAGTTACTGCACCACAAAAGTCTGCGACAACGTTTGGAACGTCTTATTGGAAGTAATGTCATGTAGATTAGTTGGCAAGATGAAATCGGTATAACGTTGATACTGGACCGCACAAAGTTTGCGCAGAAGTAGCCATGACATCCAAGCGTCACGCTAGCAGGCCAGGCCAACGGTGAATAGATCCTCGTATAGTTTATACCAAGAATCGGACGTTACTCCAGCATTGGAGTTGAACAGGAATTCACTGATGCTACTAAAGACATGGTCCACTGATTGAAGATTGTCAATCGGACCTATCCGAAGGCGTTAATTATGGGTGTTGTCGAGAAAAAGGCACAAGAGCAGCTGCTATCCGAAGACGAAACGTCCACGACTTAGGGAAACGAGCGCGATATAGCCAAGCAGCTAACTATATTACCTTAGATCAGTTGATCTCAAAGAATGTAAACAAAGTATCACAGATTAACTGTGGTCCAACTGCAACTAAACTTGTGCAGGGTAGAGAATTTCACTGCGGTGAATACTGAATACTGTACACTCAGATTGGAGAGCGAGAAGAGAAAACTCTGAGTTGCTCCATCGGAGGTGGATCAAGCACATGTGCGGAAGCATGTCGCTGATTCCTGCGCAGTGGGAGCATATTGCAGCTGCACTACATCTTATCCGGGTGCGATACGCTCCCTATACTTGTAGTTCGCAAAGTGAGCGTCAAGGAATCATTTAAATTCCGACACCGATTTCGCCGCAAATAGAGTCTCAGGAAACTTGTTCCAATATTCCACCATGACGATCGAAGCATAGAGGTTGAGCGACGCGCTTTAAATCCGGTACCACAATTTTGTACCCTTGTCTGCGTAGGCTGCTAGGTGCGTGAACTTGCAGCAGCGGCCTCAAAATAGGAAGTGCCACAAGTGCAATATGCGGTGTGTCCTTATAAGATCAACTCGAACGCAACGATATGATAGGGTATACAGCCCTAGTCTAATACATCGGTCCTCGTACGACAAGCCGTAAACTGGGAAGCTAAATGCCGGACCCGTTCCATTCTCTGCACCTGACCTATTGTGATCGGACCGGCCTTACCCTGAAAGAGAAGAGAGGTGTGGTAATCTCTTCAGACAAAGTGGGAAAACTGTGTCTAAGTGCACAAAGGAGGTGTAATCCTTTTACATACAGCATGTTTGTGTTGACGACAGACTTGAAATCATAGCATGAGAGTACGCTTAGATTCGTTACAGAACTGTTGGTGTGCTGCGGGTTGCCAGTTAGGGCGTACGCTCACCCATTAACACCACTCGACAGGCTTAAAAAACCATGGAACGCTTCACGATTTTGAGTGTTATCCTTGCGTAGGGGCCCTGAAAATCTTCTCTGCATTGCACTAATTTTATTACATGCGCCACCGAAGTGAGTGAACGTCACTCATCCCCAAATGACTGCCAACAACTTCATTCAGTGTGCAGAATTTCTGGCAAAAAATGTCATTTACAGAAAGCATGTTCTTCCAAGCGCAAATCATTTGTATCTAAGCAACTTAAAACTACAAATGGCATCACCGAGAATACACCCTAGAATCGGATCAATACCACAACTGTTTTAATCGCAACATAACGTCGGAAAAAGCATTCATCGTGTATGTCAAGGCAAAGGGCCAAATTGCGGATTTTGAAATTGATACCGGTTCCCCACAAACAATAGTATGATCGGATGCCTTATCACAACTCCGCAAGTTAGATCCACCAAATATACAATTGCGATCTTACATGAGACAGATGGTGAAGGTGCTGGGCACATATATTGCACGCATCTCTTACCGTAATTCAACGAATCGAACGTGGGTGCACGTTTCTAGAGAACTGGAGATATTTGGTCGCGGCGGAATGAAAATTCTTCTCAGCATCATATCGAACGACAACTTGGTGGAAATCCATGCACAGTTAACTGATATCTTGCAGAAACATGTGGTTTGGTTCGATGAGCCTAAATAAAGCCTTTTGAAAAATTACGCCGCGCATCTGGTGTTGAGACCACAGGTTTCGTAAGGCACGAGCTGTTCCCTACGCACTTCGTGATAAAATCGAGAGTGAGCTGAGGATACGATTAAACCCGTTCACTATTAGAACTGGACAGCCCCTATAGTGCCAAGATTGAAGAGTGATGGAGCCATAAGAATGTGAGGAGTAGATATACCCTGACAACAATAGAAGACATTTACGCTTCTCTTTCCGGTAGCGAGCTTTTCATTAAACTAGATCGGAGTGAGGCCTAGCAACAAATTGAAGTCAATGAGGAATCACAGTCGTTTGTCCTCCACGGTTGAGAAGTGCTCTGATGTTTTCCTTCGTTATATGTAAGTTGATGGAGGTGAAAAGTGCGGTGACGTCAAAGGATACCATCACTTCTTCATGGTCTATCCGCATGCATTTGAGCTTTACTAAAAACTGATGATCATTATTGATTGAGTATTGTGATCCAATGGTCGGGTGCTTGAGGTATTTCCGTAAATCCTTAGCCAAGTTATAAGTTGGTGTAACTGGAAGTGATAGGATTCGTCGTAGCGGAGTACCCTCTGTGTATACTTTCGGAAGCAGCAGATACCACAGAATCCGTACTTTGTCGGTGGGGGAGGAGTATGTTCAGTTGGTGACGCCGATTCAGTGTTACGATTTGTATGTGCACACGTCGCAATGACGAATAGGCGTCATTTATCTCCACGTGAGTTGAATACTTTGAACGAGCCAGTCAACCTGATAGCGTTGATTCGGCTGTTCATTGGGATGCAATCGATCAGAGCAGCCTGGGGGCTCATTTCAATGTCCATACCGGACTGACCGGATTGGAAGCTGCGTCATCTACGGACAAGTGCAATGAAAAAATACCGCTGATGTCGAACGTTAGGGCTCGCAAGGTAAGCACAGAACTCGATTCTTGCAGGCGGGTTACTGTCCATTAGCGAATATCTCGATAGGACTTCTAATCTTCGGGCAGGAGATGCTGTTAGCCAATCTGTAACAAGCGACACACGTTGAAGCAAGCCAGTCTTAGAGAGTATGGAGGGCCCTAAGTAGAACCGGAATAACTGGTGTTATCGGTTTGGCTGAACATGGACTTGTCGAGTGGATTGGAGTATCGCCCTGCGATTGCGTACGAACACTTATCGGAGCAAGATGGAAAGGGGCCAACATTTACGGGATTAAAAGCATAAGGTATAACGGTGAAGTAGAAGGGGGACGATGAAGATGAAAAGACGCAAAGACGGGAAGTCCTAAACAACAGAATCTTTATCCTTATCCACTGTGTTCGATGTATTAGACAGGGCAACGCTGATCATCCCTTGCGACGGCCAGAGGCACGTAGGAAAACTGATCTGATATTGCGCACACGAAATCCTGGATTTGCCAATACTACTAGTGGCCGATGTTCGATCCGTGTGGTATAAAAAACTGCAATATATATTATAGGCCCGTACGCTAATGCACCAAACCATAAATGAAATTTGTCAGCTATCAGTTGCTTTCACAGCAGTTGGTAGGAGACCATTTAGTGCGGAGACGTCATCAAAGCCAACAAAATACAGTAGCCCCAGTGTTTGGTTGAACAACATGATTTACCAGAAAAATATACTGTTACTGTTTCGCAGCAGCAAGTGTGACAAATTGCTTAGACAATGATATCAAATCGTCAAGTAATGTACCACATAATCCGGCTGTTAGTGTGTTGGTAAAATCAATTAACCGTAATTTAAAGGAGTTATAACAGGTCCTTCAACTTTCGGGAGTCATTAGGCGATGCATTGGAATCAATTCCGTAGATTTCCTAAAAGACACTGCATACTACAACTGCAGAAGCGCGCTCAGAACTGGTACTTGGGAGGATAGCTTGAGGTCGGCTGAACACAGCATCACCGTATGAACAAAGTACTGCACGAATGAAGTATAGTAGGCATGTCGCTTTCAAGCACAGAAGGGAAAAATACTGTCACCTCTGTCGTGTAGTTCGCTACACACAAGACTCGCCCTTGTCGCTGTTTCGCGGACTCTCAAACTTTCGCCTATATTGTGAGCATTATATAATGCACGTTTGTAGTTGCTTACAACTGGTCTTCTCCGTTTGTCGCTGCCTTATACTATATATATATATATATACATATATATTCAACACTTTATTAGTTACATTATAATTGGCTGTGCCACAACACATAAGGGAAAACAACAGTTAGAGAAGAGCCTCAAAGCAAGTGCACCATTGTGTACGGTCCTTGGCCATATGCAATAACGTTGGCAACCAAACGCGCACGAGCTTCTTTAGTCCACAAGTCAGGAGTCGGTAACCCTAAACAACAACTAGCTTCGACGATTGCACCTCCTTGTTGTCGCTCGCAAATAAGATGCGTCGTGGTAGCCACTAGGCAGGCATGCGAAGCACATGCCCAGATCAGCGAAGTCTCTGCAATGAAATAACGCTGTCAATCGGTCGACGGAGGTTGTCAGATTTGAAGACTCGCCCACGGACTTCTCAATCACTGGTGGGATGCTGCCATCGAACACCAGCAATGTTTCGCGTGCAACGGTGATCAAAGACAGGTATATGCTGAACATGACTTATGCGAATGGGCCATAGCTGTACAGCAGAATAGCTCGTACCGCGGCATTGTAGACACGTCCCTTGAGAGTGAGGCTGAAATCAAGACGAAGCGACAGGTGACGGGGACTAGCAACAACTACTCTAGCCTAGGAGACACGCAAGGAACTCTCATCCGTTAAACCGCTAACATTAAGACAACTCCCAAGGCAAATGAATTTGTCGACCACTTCCAGTAGATGCCACCGAGAGTGAGAGAAGGAGATGCACTTGGCAAGTCCTGTAACAGGGACTTACAGTTGGAAAGGGTAAAGAGCAACTGAAATCGGGAGGCGAACATTCCTACTCTAAGCAACATATGCTAGGCAGTTTGTGAGAACTCGCAAATCCCAGCGATGTCATCTGTGTACTCCAAGTCCTGAAGGCGGTCACCCGGGAACAGTTCAAAGCCGCAGGACTCAGTTTTCCAGGACAGTATCCAGGATCTCGTCGATGGCGAAGTTGAACAAGAATGGGGATTTCACATTCGGTCCTTGTGATCGGAATGACCGAGGTCCACCTCAAGTGAACCGAGGTCTCAACAGAGGTTGCTTGTAGCAACCCAACCACAACGGATTCCAAGTGGTGCTCACAGATCTCAGTGGCATAGTGCTTATGACTTCAGCCATGAACCACTAGGCTCTGATTTCCACCCCAGCTCAGGCTATCTCCACCTGATGAGTCCAAACCAAGACGAAACCGCGGTCGTCGGGTGCCAGTGTTGGAATGAGCAACACCATAATATTTCCAAGAATGAAGATGCTTGGAAACACTGCAGAACATCACTAGTGATATTGAAGGAGAGCGAAAAGTTCCCACATACTCGCACGCGGCCCGAAGTTTGGCGGTAAATGGCACGGAGAATGCTGATGAACCTCTCAGGTACTCCTCTCCTCAGTAAACAGTCCCAAAGAGCCAATCTGTTAACAGAGCCAAACGCGGCTCGAAATCCAAGATTATGACTATGCTTGGTGGGCTGAACGTATGGCGGTGTTCAAGTAGTAGACAGATCGAAAAGATGTGATAAACGCAACTGCAACCAGGGAGAAACCCAGCTTGCTCTTTACACAGGTACTGTTCCTGTACACAACTGAGCCTCCGCAGGAATAGTTTGGATGCAACGCAAATGAGACTGATCCCAAGATGACTGGAGCAAACGGTCCGGTCTCGTTTTTGTAAACTGGTACCCCATCCGCTAATTTCTAATCGGACGAGATGGTTTCGGTAGTCCGAATCTGATGAAAGGAGATGTCAATTCAGGGGTGACAGCAGGACCCCCATATCAAAAGAGGGTAAGAGGAAGTTCATCTGGACCAGATGACTTGTGATACTTTGACAAGCGAAGCTCATGGGATATCTCGGCCTATCGGTGGAGAAACATGCACGCACCAGGGAGCACAATGAATCCCGAAAGATGGACTCGGTTGTGCTGGTGGCCAGTTAAACTGATTTTCGAAGTGCTCTGCCCAGCGTACTAAACGACGATGACGATTGTGGATTAAAGCACTGAGTTTTCTTTGTCATTCTAAAAAAGACAATAAGAAAATTGGTACTGCGAGATGGAACCATTTCGTGGTATCTGCTCACTCGCAAACTAACAACTTAGATCGGAATAACGTGACAGAAAAAGCAAAGATTTGAAACTGGTCACATAGGAAAATTATGTAGACGCAAGATTAACAGATCAACGAGCTTGATCTTAGGGTCATGAGCCCCAAGGAAGCTTTAGGAAGACTGTTAATTGTTTTGGTACACAAAGGATAGGGCGATGCCGGTTAAGTGCCACCGCTTCGGCAAAGCTTAAAACTTTGGGATTGTCATTTCGTTAGATAACTGTAAATGTTGATCTAGGATCAACCCTATGGCCTGTTCCGAGTAGATGTCTGGCGATAGATGATGCCGGCAGCTTAGACACCTTTTCGCGTTCGGCTGCTTGTTGTGTCGATAGTTCAGCAATCCGTTTTGGGATTTGCTCTAAAATTCGTGTACCCAAGGATCGATCTGTTCTGCCAATGTAAATACTACCGCAGTTACAAACAAAATGGTAAATACAATGGGTTGTGGTGGAGATCGATTGAGTAGGCTTCACTGGAGTCATAGGCAACTTCCTGGTCTCCCAAATGGGGTAGAATTTGGCGGCACTGATTGTCCGACGAATCGCTGTATGCAAAGGTTTTTCAAGTTGGGCGGCCACAATATCACCTTTAAAAGGTAATTGAAGGTAGACAGACAGTTTGGGCACAGTAAGTACCTTCGACCTGTTTTCCTTCAGTTGACTGGGGAATCGAATAAACGCCCCTGGATATCCGTTGGCCCGTAGCGTCTGTGTGATAAACAGCAATTCCGATTCCAAACAGTCGTCAGTGCATATTATGCGGGCTCGACTAAATAGCGTCTTGACAAAGCACCGCTGGTATTGGATAGAGGCGAAGCTGTTGAAGTGTTCATACAATCCTGTCCATGTAGCTTTCCTGTGAACAGAACGCTTTATGGAGCCGTCTTCTCGGCTGGTCAACAACACATCCAAAAACAGAAGGCAATTGTTATCCTCTAGCCCACAAGTAAAGCTGGCGTTTGGATGTGCGTTATCGAGCACATTGAGAAAAGATAGAACAGCGTCTCCACTTCGGGCGAGCACTAGTGTGTTATCTACTTATCGCCTGTATAAACACGTTTGATTGGTGTGTGACTCACATCGCATTTCAACCATCGTTATGAAGATGCCAGCCAATACCGGGCCAAGCTGACTTCCCATGGCTACACCATCCACCTGTCGGTACGGCTTGTCTTCAAATAAGAAATGCACATTTTCCATGCATAGTAGCAGCAAATCCCTAAGATATTCCACGGGAATCGGCAACACTACTTTATTACTCATGATGAACTCACGTAAGAAATCCAGTGTTTCTTAATGGAATGTTAGTGAACAAAGACTGTACGTCCAGTAAACACATTACCTTGGCAGCAATATTCATGTTTTGCACAGTCAATCAGGTCGAATGTATCCTTCACCGTCACTTTCACGCAAAGCCACAATCACTGTTGGCCTTCTGCCTCCCGTACGATTACAGTGCTTCCCCACACGTTCAAAGTGTTCGATATATTGCTATCTCTCTGTGCTACTCATCTGCTTTTTAGGACACAACAGAGTTCCGAAACTCCCAAAATCAGCAACGTTTAACATACAGACGACAGCTAGCGAATACCCGACCGAAACACTTCATTGCAGACAAGAGCGGTATAAGTGTATGTGTCCCAGCTCGACACAGTCCGACTGTACAATAGTTTGCGAATGTAGCTTCTTCAAATGATCCCGAAGGATGACGTGAATGACCAGAGCCCATGTGGCAAATATTGTTCCCTGAACCAGGTCGTAAGGGCTGGTTGCTGTCCGATCATAAGTAACGTGAACAAACGTGAACGTGACAAAATAGACGGTTTAAAGCATGGTATCACTGAGTTGAATGTTCCTCAATGCGATTCAGTCTTGTACATACTGGATAGACTCCCGGCGCATTAATGACCAAATCAATCAAGGTTAAGATTGGACGCATGCACACCTAGATGTCAACTAAATTGCCAGTCATAACATTACACCCTTTGCATCACAAAAGGACGGAAGGAGTAACGCTCAGAAATGTTCGCTAGGTGTTTATTCGGCTAGCCTAGTTGGGCAATGTAACTTCTTTCGCAGGCACCGAGCCATTCCAGGATAAAACAACGCTTATCACGAGCCATACTACATTCGTTGAAGAAACTCAGACGTCCTGAAGGATTTGCTGACTTCTACAACTATCGTGTATCTAAGGGAGCGTCATTTAGGTAGCCGTTCCTGGAACAGTCAAGAGAAGATCGGAAAATCCGAGTTTCTAAACACTGTCCGCAACACACAAACCTCCGCCATGATTGTTGGGTCTCAACCTCAGCACATACGCTATATTAGAATTATAAAGCCACGATCAGCTTTCTCAGAAGAAATGTTTAGTGATCGGGAGGGCACCGAACTTTTTACGCACACAGGTAACATAGTTCTATCATATAACCTTACTTGGTTGACTCCATTCGAGGTTAATCTACTCAGTGAGATGGTAGGCTGACTTTTGCGACTGCACGCTACCCTCGTGCACATTCCACTGTATTGCAGTGTTCCACTTAACTTGCCCCTTCTGACATCGGCGTTGGATTAAGTGTCCACTTATGGAATTTTGTTTACGTCGCGTATATCATGTATCGCTGGAGTCCGGAAAGTACTCACACATGACAGAAAAGGGTAGAAAGTTTGAGAAAGAATTTTCATTCCGTTGTGTTATCTTTATTAATATGTAGTAGCAAGCAGTAAATCATCATGTGATTTCTCAAGAGTCGAATTATATGTGAAAACATGCGTGTATGAAGATAGTGTAGACTAATACCTTTTTTAGAAACACAAGATGCCGTCGCCACAGAAAGCGCCGGTCGACAACGCTCTTCCAATGGAATCACAGGGACATCCTGATCAGTTTCCAACCTTTCAAAAGTACACTGTGCCTTGGAATCCAATAGTTCTTTCTCCCAAGGCACATTCATTCTTTCCCAGTCCGGGGATGTCGGTGGCGATCGAGTTTCTGTAGACTCGGGTTTCGGCCTCAGAATACAAAGACTCAAAGGTTCTCCCATCTGTGGACCCAGCTGAGCGTTGTTCTGATAAACAGAAGATCAGAATACAACAATAAACACCTCCAATTATTCTGTGAATTAAACAACAACACACTAGCACAGAGTTTAAAAACACACACAATTGGCTTTTCATTAGAACTGAAGTAGCCAGAAGAAGAACCAGATTAAGGTCGATACGGTTTAACGCAATCCACTCTCACTGCCAGGTGTTCGATATAATGGCGTTTCACTCCCACGCGACCAACAGCAGTCGTGCTAGGCTGAATATACCGCGAGGACGCCTTCCCCTACGCGGATTCGAACCGGTGACATTACGGTTCCAAAGCAGCCGCGCAGACGACTAGGCAACCAGCCGATGAAGGTTGAACAAGCGGTTGCTTCAGCAAACTGCCACAACAAAAGCAGCAGTGTCAAAGCTTTGACTGGCACCAATCGGCCACCCAACTCGGCTGAAGGCACAACAAAAATGATAGGAGCTTATGTAATATCGCTCCCGTCGAGCTCTTCTGCCTAACTTACTGCGACGAATCCAGCCTATTTGATGAGCGTTGTGACAACACAGGTGTCATCATGAACAGCCATAAGAGTACATCGGGATTTTGCATCGATGTACTGCTGCGGTTAAAGAGTTCACTGTGTAACTTTGGTCCGTCCGTCCATTTACCTACACACACACACACACACACACACACACACACACACACACACACACACACACACACACACACACAGAGTATGGTACAGGAAGCGACAAAACGAGCTTCATGAAAATGATCACCAGCATTAGCCACAGGATCAAAATTTGACATTCCAGAAGGGTACGTGAACATGGTGCTTTGTGACGTGAGAAAATAACCATTCAGGGAAGTGAACATTCACTAGATGAATTGAGCAACGCTTGAGTTTGGCTGACTGACGGCAGACGTCCGATTGCTGCTAGTTGAAAACGGGTTGTGCACTATCATATATGCAGACTTCGAGATGATCATAAGGCAAGCAGTTCGGTAAAAGGTCTTGATGCACTAACACAACTCACTATGTTCATAATCATCAGTATTATAGGCATTGGCAAAGAAATTTGTATGAATCTGCCTATGAGAGCAAAGGCAAATTACGCGCTATGGTTCGATGCCGGCCTGCAATGGTATATAAGTGGAAGAAACATTCTACACTGTGGCGTACTTCGAGCACACGCATATTGGAGGATGGCGGTTGACAGGGAGAGGGGGCGATTACAGGCAAGCTTCGTTTTCACCTGCGATACGGAAAAAGCGAGAATCTGTGTCAGAAGGAATAGCACGCAGAACAAGCATATGCGAAGGCTGACATTATGGGCTATAGGCTAAGCTAGCATGCAATCACCCAAATACGCGACTTTTCTTAGATGGGATCAGAGATGACATTTCCGTTCAAGTTGCCGCCATTTACCAGGTACAGCTGGCAGTCAGAGACCAGCTGAAAAGTGTGCATTCTGCCACAACAACGGGTACAGCAACCATTGGATAACTATCATCGAGCAAGCCGCATAACGTATATGAAGGCTTTGGGCCCCATCTTACATTTCTAATAGTGTTTACTTTATAAAGCATTTCTTGCCCCTTGAAGTTAGTCATATTATTTTCCTGCAAATACAAGAAATGTTTTATTACAATAACATACTACTAAGGCGGATGGAAGAGTTTTGAAAAAAAGTGGTAGCACTAATGGGGGCTGATGTAAACCGGTCAAATTAGGTATATGATAATAATAAAATCAGCCAGGCAATGAATGAATGTATGAAACGACGGGCCTGGGGACGAGTGGACTCAGGGATGTATCGGCCGGGTACGAAAGAAACGAGATGAATCGACCGGCAATCGAACTTGGCCAACTTCGGATAAAACACGGGGATTAAATATATTTGACCTCTAATCCCTGACCAAACTGGCGTAAGTAGCCTTAAATGCGCGTGGAAAGTTTGTCATCAAGCTTAACCCAAACCAACGCTGAGGCATGCAAGCCATCGTCAAGTGAAGACCACAAATCCCCAATCGTAATAGAATACCAAGTGTCGGGCACATGTCAATTACGAGAAACGGCAAAGACAAGCTTCTATTGAACATTACTTAGAGCACAGTCAGGCAGTTCAACAATTCGGAGAAAGAGGTCTCGATGAATTCACAAGTGCCTCATATTCGCAAACGTCGACCAGAAGCAGAAAAGTAGATTCCCAAGTAAACAAAGTCGTTTACCGATTTGAACCGTGTGCCATCAAGAAGGAGTATGGAAAAGAATGACTGCGTCAAAGTAGCTCTGGGTCACTATTCTTTCAGGGTCAACTGGAAAACTGCAGAGGAACGGTGCACTTCTTTTCCACACCACTATCAATAGCGAATAAGCAAGAAAAGATGCTGCAAAACGTTACTATATTGCGTGAGATGGCAGTAGCCCAATGTTAGATTGTCTCAATGTGGGTGAACAAGTGGCTTCAGGAGGCTGCCTTATAAAAGAGGGTGCAGCACGAATCAGAAACCCAATCGATTCGTCTGCTTCGTTAGACAGGGTCACCTGGGGTAAAATGAGTTTAGATTAGACATATCTTTTTCATGCCATAGCTCTAAGCACTGTGATGAGAGTTTATTTAAGTTCTGTCATAAATTTTACCTTAAGCTTATAACCACCGAAAACCAGGTCAATGAATTTATTGTCTATACGCATTTTCCCGCACAGCATACCTACTTCCATCATGGCCGGGGAAAAATAGGTATACTCCTGGGTACAGTTAGCATATCGCTTTCCACCACTATCAACGTCATCTCACAGTAAAACAATAAGGGCACTGGCTATAGAATTGAAGAATGGTAGCTCAGGTTGCGCAGATTGCGACTGAACTGTTCGCTGAGCATGGCAACTTTGTTGCAAACGTTTCGTCACCAATCAAGGTGACAGCATCATTGCATAGTTGAGTGGCGTGAGCTTCGGTGAGAGTGCTCTGAGCGTGGTGTGCGTGCTTTTTTATACCACCGTGGTTTGCATTGGATACGAGTAATCCTATTGGTTAGGAAGTCTATCCACGTTTAGCTTGGTTGATAGATGTCTTTCGACCTTGACCACTTGTGTTTCGTGACGTTTGTCTGTTAGCTCTTGTGAGCGAGTCTGTCGTCAGTCCTGGTTGTCTAGTCTCATGATTCACCGGATTCAATTGATGGAGTTGGCAGTCGTTCGCCAGTAGTGTTGCATATCCTGCGTCCAGTTCGACGTGTCGATTGAGTGAATGTGTTGTAAAGTACCAGGATTCCAAAAACTCCCTCGCGAGTTTTGTCCTTCCACGTGCTAAGATCTTTACATCCTCCAGATCGAAATGGTGGCCTTCTGGATCTTCAAGCGCAGAAACCAACGAGTGTGGATCATGTCTTCAAACGGCCGCTTGTTTCAGTGATTCTTGTAAAAAAAGCTTTCTTCCAGTCTGTCCGTCGTAGTTTTTACAGCAGCCGCTGAATTTTATACGCTAGACGGCGCCGCATGCATCGGCTTGATTGACAATTCTTTGGGTCTTGAGAACAATTTCCTTAGGTTGGCACTCGGCAGGTGAGCCACAAATATTCCATGTGACTGTGAGACGTTCTTGTTGTAGGGGAGCACTATCTGTTTGTTTGCTTGCTCAGCTGACTACCGCTACTACTGAGACATTCGTATCGTAAAGCTTTTCTGAAGAAATTTCATGGATAACCATTGTTTCTGAACACGCAATATAGGTGATTGACTTCCTCTTTCCCCGATTCGGCAGCGCAGCAGTACATTTCCGCTCTTTGAACAGTGTTTGAATGCAGCTCTACATGAGATTCATCGGGTAATTGCAGGGGCAATTTATTATCTGCCTATAGGCCATCAACCAAGCTGAACGTGGATCGAAGTCCCAATCAATAGGCTTACTCGTCTCCAAGGCAAACCACGGCGGTATAGAAACGCACACATACCACGCTCAGAGCACTCACACCGATGCTCCTTTAAGCTACTGCAGGACACTCAACTATGCATTGATGATGTCAAATCGATTGGTGACGAAACGTTTGCAACAAAAATTGCCAAGCTCAGTGAACAGATCAACCGCCAATATGGGTTTTAACAAGTTTCGTACAAAATCATGACATTAAGCAAATTTTGATTTTAGGGTAAATTTTGGTAAGTGCTATTGCAAAAACATGTAATCATGATATTACGGTTTTTGTCAAGGCTGATTGCGGTATAAACTTTTTATTAACCGCGTCTGGCTGACGAAATCTATATTGTTCACGGCTAATGCGGGCACGTTGGGACATTTTTATGGAGGTAGTTTTAGTTAAGCACCATCAATGTCAGCGTTCTATGAAAAAACCTAGTAGGATTCAATCAGCGATTTGGTCAAAAGGTTCGCCGTGTGTGAGACTTCGTCTGGTGTTTTAATAGCAAGTCCCAAAAAAGTATGCACAATTATTTTACCTTCATATTTAACAGAAACCCAAACCACAAGAATAATATTGCATGTACCTCGTTTGTTTACTTGTTCCAGTCTGCTCTTTATTTGCTTGACAGGCAAAGATGGAATTGGCATCCTTTTAATTTGTATATGTAGATACATTGGCTTTTTTTACCATTTCTTCGTTAAGAAACCTTACTGATACCTCCTCTGTCGTAATATCTCTCCAGGCAGTTTATTTTTGAGCACTGCCCATGGCTTCCAAGTTAATGGGCGAACACCTCGGTGAAATCATTTTTATTAGTGCCTGTTGCAGTAGTTTAAACGGTGATAGTCCAACAGTATTCGAAACAGGTTGTGGCGTCTCAGAAGTACTTGGTTGATAACCATCAACTACATTCCTTCATCGTTCTGGTTTCACTGTTGCTGGGACTGAGTATTATCCACAGAAGTTACAATTCTGTTCTAAATGCCTGCATAAATTCCACTGCCTGTAAATCCACTGACAACATTACTGTGCGGCAATCGGTCGAAGAGTTTTAACCAGAGTAGGTGGAACTTCCTTGCAATCTTTCTGGACTCTGCTTTCAGGAAACCAGACAGACACAATGAGGTGCCACCGGTGTCGCAAGCGTGGATCGCACGTGAAGGACGGAGCTCGAATCATGCAGGCGGCCCTCGGATAAACAGGAAATGTATATCTAAAGAATCTCTAGTGTTCAGGCAAGTGCAACTTGTTGACCAAGCTGTAGCAAAGTGAGCAGATTGAGCCATATCAGTCTTAGCAAAGATCGAGGACATCAAAGAGAAAAGGATGAACTGGCGTTGTCCGCTTGGTTGAATATGGACTTGTAGAGTGTATGGGAACGACGCACAACGATTGTATGACTTGAAACTAGAAGACAAGCGACTATTGAATCAACATGGGAGAGGGCCAACAATTGGGGGATTAAAAACAGAGAAAAAGGTGGAGTTGGTGCGCGACGACAAGGATGAAAAGGCGTGTGAAGGGAAATAAGAAGACAGGAAGGCTTGAGCGATAGCACCCAAAACCCTATAGATACTGTTCGATGCGGAAGACGGAGCGTCGTTTTTTATCCTCTGCGATGACCAGAGCATCAAGGAGTTGATTAAAGGGAAAGTCAGTGAGGTGTATACCGTGAGAAGGAGACGGTCAGATTGTCCAGACCCAAACAGGAGAACGATTAGGATTCTCAATCAAAACCTTTAGTTCGTCAACGTGACAGCGAGGTAGCGGGACTTTGGTACTGGGTTACAGAGAGTCCGATAAGTGTAAGGAAACACCCTCACTTCAACCCCAACTTGGAGGATCAGAAGACTGAGCATGTTTTACCTATAACCACGGAACAGTTTGGAAGGAGTGCCTCTGAAGGTGCAGAAAGCAAATATTCAGCGTTGCTCAATAGATCTTTAAGGAACACAAACCATCGCACTATTTAAGGTTTAGTATCGATGCGATGTCATATATATATATATATATATATATATATATATATATGTACTCGCCTTTGTTGATTTCGCCAAGGCATTTGCCAAGCTGAACCAAGAAGCATTGTGATTGGTGTTGGGTACGTTTGGTTGCCCGCGTAAGTTTGTAAGTGTAATTGAATGTCTACACAGTGGTATGTGAGCGAGGGTACAGCTGAGTTGACAGACCTCGGATGACTTTGCATTTGTCACTCGTGTGAAGCAACACTGTGTCTTAGCTCCTGCTATGTCTAAAATTCATCTCCATGCAATGATGTCTAATGCTTTTGATACCGCTTGTGCTTTCGGTGTTCTTGTGGAGCACCGTATTGATTGGGAGTTGTTGAACTTCCATCATTTCGGTGCGAGAACTCTAGTCTGTGAGACAACTATCCATATGTTGCTATTTGGTGACGAATGTGCGTTGTTTGCACACATCGCTGATGAGTTGCAGCACATGACTAGTGCTGTGGTTTCGACAGTAGCCTAATTCGGGCTCACTACCAAAACAAGCAAAACTGTCTGTCTCTTTCAGTCTTCATCAGAGGTGCAATCTTCAAAATTGCCGAAAACCAGCATTGGTGCTGTGGTATTGGAAACCACCTCCCGCGTCTGCTACCTTGGGCGTGTGACATCGACTGATCAGCAGCTTCACAGTGAGCTTCGTATCCGCGTCTCGAAGGCAGCAGCGGCATTCGGGAAGCTAGAGTACAGAGTGTGGAACAACCATCAGCTTACCATTGACACGAAGCTGATGGTGTACAAATCCACGGTGTTGTTCGTTCTTCTATACGGCAGTGAAACGTAGACGATGTACCGGCGAGATGAGAGACATCTCGAACGGTTCCACCAACAATGTTTGCGACGGATTCTGCGCACCGGCGGATGCGACAGAGTGGTGGACACGAAAGTGTTGCGCCAGAGTGGAATGGATGCAGCAGATTACATACTTTTGCTAAAATACGTGACGTAGCTCGGTCATGTGAGCCTTATGGATTCGATGCGGATACCGAAACAACTACTATATGGTCAGCTGTGTTGGGAAGCGGCATGCCGGGAACCGAAGCTTCGTTACTAGTAAGTGTTAAAAGTGAGTCTCCCACGTTCTAATCTTGATTGCACGACATAGAAATCGAAAGCGGTTGATCGGCGTGCATGGCGCGATCTAATCACGAAGGCAATTGCCGAGGTGTTGGAGAAAGATCTCATACATGCAGAGAAGAAGCGGCATGCGCAAGAGCGACAAACGCCGATGGGTTGTACTCCATCGACATCGAGCGCATGGTGCTGTAGCACATGCGGTCGCGAGTGGCTGTGTCAGGCAGTCATAGTGAGTCATGAGACAGGCCACTCGGGACCACTACCGAAGCGACGATGGGTCCTGCAGAGAACGTAGGCGGAACCAGCGCAGCGTTTCTAGGCACGCTGCATTCGTGTTACTAACCGCGTGCTTGCATGCTGAGTCTGTGTATTCCAGGTGGAGGGTTAGCTATATTGTGCTAATGCTATCGTATCTTATATTAATGTCGATCTTAAGTATCTTTTGTAGACTTGCACACCTCACTGAAACTAATTGTAGTTAACTTCGTTAACACTCGCGTTTGCGGTATTTTCTTAAAATATATTTTCTGACGCAATGAAACTTTCGCGAATTTTTTCCAATCGATTTATTTCATACTCCCATTTAGTGAAGGGTTATGTCACCGTAACTGTATGCATTATGCCATTTATTTCATTTGATCTCGTCGTTTCAAGTGAATGGCCGCTGCTTGATATCCCCGGTGTGGCTGCGCTTGATGTGCATGTTGACAAGGTGCCTACCTGTCTATTACTCACTACCTCGTTCATACTGGCTCCAGGAGACAGTTAGTGGTTGCTCGAAGAGACGGGGTGCACGGTTCCTGTGGCCGTGTTAGACGCAAACAGTGGTTCCATGCACTCAGTGTGGAGCGGACTACGGTCCAGCCACCGCCTTGTGTGCGCTTGTTTCCCCAACTACAGCATGCTTGTGTTTACCGGCCCCGTTGATGAAACATGGCTCCCATCCACATGCCTCCCGGTCTTATTCCTTCGGGTTGACACTAGTTATGGGGGAAGTAACTGGAACTGTGGGGATGCAGCGCAAGCCACCCATGGTCTCTCTGTAGGCGCAGGTATACTGTGGCTGGCCACAGTGAGCGGCAAATCCGAAACTGGATGCCGCCATTACAGAGGATCTCTTTTCCGTCCTTATATGGTGCTACTGCGAGAAAATTCGGGCAGCAGCTCGAAAACGATTGGAAACTGTGATCGCGTTTCGGACCTCAGCCTACGATGGGGCATCTAAACTAACTGTAACTGGCTCAGCCTGCCCCACCTGAGGAGGAAGGGAAGCGGAAGCAGGACAACCGAAGAGCTCTCGGAAGTGTTCCCCCCAACGTGCCATTCGGCATTTTTCATAGCGAATGATGTCAGCCGCGTTGTCTCTGATCCACTCAATGACGCCCGATTTCCTAGAACCAGTGATGCGGATCAGCTGGATAAGTTTGCGATAATTGCCTACTGTTCCCGCCTTCTCCGCCAAACTTACATGCCAGCGCAGAGGCCCCGGTTTAATTCGCGCCTAAGAGTCCGTCTGTAGACATTGTGTTCAGAGCCAACCGGAAAGTTTCTTTTGGATTCCAACAGGTTCACCGACGTCTTGGACAGCCAGTAACTCCTGTGGCGGAACCGTACGTTAACGGGCGCATGCCCAGCTTGCGGACCGCGGAATGCTTTCTTTGTAAAGGTAACTGTGAATAAATTCGTTTAGTTCGCAGGCGAGATGAATAAGCAGTCGCGGACAATCTGCGAAGGAGCTTTAGGGGGTGGGGAGTTCTGGGCTGGTCACCCGGTTCCCTATTAAATATAACAACAGTTCGTACGATGCTGTGTCAAAGCCAATGTGATCGGTTATAGAGTCAATGACCACTCACTTCTGCAATCGGAGATGAGTACCTAATGGAGGGCGGATTAACAAACTTGTAGATCAACGGCTTCTATGTGGGCTGCTACCGTAAACTGAGAAGACGTAGAAGCCACATGGCTGGCAACTGACATCTCTGACGGCAACGGGAGGTGCTCATCGCCACGCTGAATGATTAATTAAAAGCCATTTAGATGTACTTGTAGGCGTCACAGATGGCATGAGTCATATGGCATTACGGTTGCTATTAAAGGTATGCCGGTACGCAGTAACGACACTTCGCTCCAGCGCAACCACTACCGGTCGCACGCGGGTCAAAGATACTGCAAAAGTCGCTCCGCCCACACGCAGACTGGAATCCTCGCAGCAAGAATACAAGACAAGCTCCTTACCTTTACGCTACGTGCCGTCGGTTGCTGTTAATTAAACTGGGGATCAGAGAAAGAAGACTAGTAGTGTAGATTGAGAGGAGAGAAAGAGAAATAGGTGGAAAGGAAAAAAGGAAGGCGCCAGTAGTAGTATGTGTTCGCTGATTCGTACAGCTGTATACAGCAGTTAAGGTGACCCTCGATAAGCTGCGCGGAAGCCCATGCAGAATGTGACTGAAGTTCAAATAAATAGTCATGGTTTTACTTGGGGTGAAGTACTGCCAGCACGCCCAGATCCAGGCAGTAGAACGATGAGGTACCTCAAGCAAAACCCTTGGCGTAAAAGCTCGTACGCAAGGCAGATACAGCAACGATTCGGCTTTACAGAAATGGACGCCATACCACTCCAAATCCCCTACCTGGAGGACCAGGAGACTGAGTTCAGCTGACCTTTACTCATTCATCAATCTAGTAAGATCAGCTCTCAAGGGGCCCAAGCTCAGTGGGTCGATGAGATACGCAGAGTCACACCACGTTAAGATACAGTCTCCTTGCGACAGCAATGGGTTATGAAAGCGCGCAAACGACCTGCTAGTCCATCGTTGACAAAAGCTGACGATATTTGCACCCAACATGAAAATGGAATGGCAGATTGCTTAACGTTAATCCATGATTCCATCTTTTTAATGAGAAAATTGTAATCAACATCATTTTCTTGTCGTTGTTATAAACTATTACTCTATAGGAGTCCTAACTACGTGATACAGCGCACCTCGGTGTCCAGATCATACCTGATGAACTGGACTGAACGGCGCGGAGACCAAGTCGCAGCTCGCCTCACCTTCGTGCCTCGTAAGTCTAGTAATGACTTAAATAATGAACATCCAACCCTGTTCAACACGTTATACCTCCATTGTAAACAGTGTCGACGCGACATATCAGACAGGTAACAACAAAACAACAACAACCACAACCACCACCACAAAAACAACAAGAGCAAGCCATTCGAACTGATGCTTCGCTGTCAAAAACTATGATGACCTATGAAACATACAAGAATAAGAGAGAGAAGGGGGACTTACCTGAAAACCTTAATGACCTAAGCAAACATTCAGGGTCAAGACGCCTACACCTTGTGTTAACAACATATCGTCATAAACAGCTGGCTATGGTGCAAAAATAAGGCGGCATCGGCGAGACAGCTTCCTTGCGGCTTTCACTGACCCGGGTCATAATCAGCTACTACCCCGCAGATAACCCAGCACCAAACACATATTAAACAGGCAATCCGATTAAGAGACGGCAGCCGAGGCACCACTGATGTCGGTTACGAGCCATGTCCTCTAAAGTCTCGAGCCAAGCACAAGGCGGGTCACGTGGACTCCGGTTCGGAAAGCGAGACGGACCAACGGCACCTAGTTTAGTTGTCAACATCTTTATTTCACGCTGCCAAGCCAACTTCTGTCCACCTCGAGCCTCGCACTACCTTACACCTGGCAGACTAAACAAGACCATCCTCAGTAAGCGGTGACCAGGCATAAGTAGCACGTGCCCGAGTCAACGCAACTTATTCAGTGCTACCTGTTGTTCCAGGGAGCTAGCATAATTATCACTACCTAGTACTCGCCCACGCACATCATCGTTGCGGACACGCTGGTGTCATTCGACGCCAGCAATGCTTCGCAGATAACGATGATCAAAGACTTGAGGGCGTCTCAGATCTTCAAAGCGAAGGAGCCAAGTCTCACTACCATAGAGCAGAACGGTCCTCACTGTGGCCTGGTCTTTCAAAAGGGGAGAAACTCCCTTCTGTCACCAGTGATGTCGCATGTTTAAGAAGACAGCTCTAGCCTTAGCAATGCGTGAGCTGACGTCAGTTTCCAAATGCTTATGGTTGTTGGTGCAGCTGCCAAGGTAAGTGAGTCGAACAACCACCTCGAGTTCCTCGTTAGCAACAGTCAAGGGATCATAAAGTGGTTGATGATCCTGCAGCAACGCTTTGTACTTTGAAGATGCAAAGTGTACACCAAATAATAAGACCACGCTAGACAGGCTGTTCAGGGTTGACTTTGCCACCGCAACATCGTCAAAAACCAAGACGATATCGTCCGCAAGGCCTACATCGTGAGATTCCGTAAGGGAACACTACACAACGAAAGCGAACAAAATGAGGAAAAGGACAACGCAGACGAACGCCACTTGTGATCGGAAAGCTATCCTACAGATCACCGTAGACCATGACGTGACCAGTAGCGTTCGAGTATAGAGCACGTAAGAAGTTCATATATATTTTGGGAACACTTTTCCGCGCAAGTACTTCCGCAGAATGCATCGATCAACTGAATCGAACGCAATATTGAAATCGAGGAACACAGATATTGTCAGTCAGCGGTATGTGTGGCGCTGCTCTAGCACCTGCAGCAGAGTGAATTTATGGTATATATATCCACGTCCTGAGCGGAAACCCGCCTGCTCTCCCTTAATCGGAGATTCTCATTCCACTTTGAGGCGACGAACGAGAATCGAGGCCAGTAATTTTGTCACAACTGGCGTTTGGGCAATACCCCTGTCGAAAGCACAGTCTGTTCGACTGAGCTTCTTGTATATTGCCACTATAATCGATTCACTCCAGTTAGCCAGAACAGTCTCGCTTCCAGATACGTTAGAATACGTCAGTGATTTACAGTGGACCTCACCTCCATCCTTAAATAGTGCAGATGAGAGAGAATCTGGGCCAGCGGCACGAAAACGATTAAGGGCTGTGATCGCGTTTCGGACCTCGGCCTCCGACGGAGGCTCTAAACTAACCGTCCATGGCACGCCCTGCATCACCTAAGCAAGAAGTGGTCCGGGAACAGGGGGTCAGCTGATCTGATCTTGAACGTGTTCGCTCAACGAGCCATACGGCGCACTTTATTGTGCATCAGTGCACCGGCGCTGTCTCTGATTGTCTCACCGACGCCTGGTTTCCTGGGACCAGTGGTGCGGATCAGCTGGAAGAGCTTGCGTTAATTGCCTACTGCTTCTGCCTCATCCATTTCTTAAGCCCGACTGGTACACCCAGCCTAAATGTCAGTACGCAGGCTCCGATTTAGTTCGCGCATAATAGTCCGCCTGGTCACATTGTGTTCAGAGTCAGCCATGAGATTTCTTCTAGATTCCAACAGGTTCACCTACCTCTCAGACATTCATTGACTGGTGTGGTGACGATTGATAGTGCCGCAAGCAGATGCTCCTGTGTCGTGCAAGGCGACCGAGATTCTATACCGCTGAAGCGCAGTGTCATTAAGAAAAGACAGGGAAACTTCGGTACGCAATGGGTCTTGAAAGGCCTGCCTGACCGAGGGCGGAGACAATTTCTCATTTTATTAATGAGTAGGAGGCTTTTTAATTGTAATGTTTTCGTACCAGCTGCTCACAAGCTACATAGCACAGTGTAGTACAGAAAAGCACCAGACGCGTTTCGCTCGGTTGGGGCTCGGCAATGGAGCGCATTCCCTCGGTCCCCTACTGGGGATCGAACTCATGACCGCTGGAAGCGGATGAAAAGTAGTAAAAACATTACAATTTAAATTCTTCTACTCAATAGTAATATAAAATGTAGTCTCCCGTAGTTTCAAATGCTATGGTGTGAGGAAGTCATGACATCCGGAGGCTAGCCAGTCATCTGCGTGGTAGTTGAAAATGGGTTTTACTTTATCCTAGTTAGCTTGCAAATTGTGTAGTTCAGCTGATATCCCCCATGGCTCAGTGGCTTAAACTGTTTGCTAGCTGGCATCTGTCTCTAGTGTTCATGGATTCTATCCCTAGTAGAGGACAGGGGGAATGAGCATCATTAACAAGCCGCAATAGGGCGAAACACGTTTGGTGCTTTTCCGGACTACGCTGTAGCTTGTGAGCAGCTGGGACGAAAACATTACAACTGCTCATTTGACAATCGCGGAAGACGCTCAGTGTGTCTCCCGGAAAAGTTCAATGAGAAACGACAGCGTACCAAAACATGATCAGAGTCGACGCACGTATCCCAGTACTAGCGGCAATCCAGGATGAAACCACGCCACTTGTAACTTAGATGCAGTCTTTCTGAAGCAGTCCAGAGAAAATGACAGGAGAGCAGTATAGCCAATGGGGAATAATACAAGAGGTCATAAGCATGAAGATTAAAGTACGAGGTACTGAAGCACCTTATCTGAGGGCATAAAAAGAAAGGTTTCCGATTTTTTGAAAAGTTTTACAGACGTGCGCGGACCAAGAAAACGTTTGGGACAGAAACGCTGACATATTTGACGGTGGAAGAGCTGGGTATGGGATTTTCTTTCACAGTAAGTGTAGGGGAGAAAGCTATGAGTAACTGTAACTTATCGCCACGTAGAAAAGAAAATATTACATCCCTGCATTTAGAAGCATAAAGCGTAAGAGATCTGGATGAAGACCATCCCACAAGATCTTCCAGCCCACGTTAAAGTGATGAGGAATCGTGGTTAATGGGGGACATACATCCTAGCACAACATCAACAGAATATTTACTCTCTATAAACGTGGTTTGCATTGGGAGATGTTCAACATACAAGGAAAATAGAAAAGGTGATATGACCGCTCTCTGCAGAACACCACAGTCCGAAGCAGAGTCATCATCATCAACATCGTAGACGTTATCCAGAGGTGGGGAACACCTTAGCTAATGTGCCGCAATACATATAAAAAAGAAAAAAAAGTATAACTGGTGCAAGGTGGCTGAGCTACCGGTAACGGATGGGCATCGTTCCGGTAAGCAACCAGCCGGCTGCTGTGCACCAAAAAAGTTAGTATGCAAAATTATATAAGGCTAACTAATGAGATCGTGGTTGGAGGTGGAGGCTAAGAGGGATATGGTGGGACAAAGAAACTCCAAGCACGAACGCCACTGAGGTCAGCTCTTTGCCATGTCAGCAAGTGTGTCCAACCAAACCAGGGAGCCGAGACGCTCCAACTGAGGCCAGCTCAGAAGTGAGGGCCTTCATTCCTCTCGACCAAGTCATCGCTTGGCCACCCCTCCTCTTCTTCCATCCACACCCCCGGCGCGCAAACAACAAGTCGCGGGAGTCGGTGGGCTGGCATGCGTAACACGTGGCCGAGCCATCGGAGCCTGATGCGTGAAATAACAGTGCTGAGCGGTTCATTTCCTTTTCCTGTGCCATAAACAAGGCGTCGAACACGCTCGTTACTCACGCGGTGTTCCCACCAAATTTGAGCTAAATTACGAAGGCACCGGTGGTCGAACGTAACTAGCCTCTTCAGGTCCGCTGCTTTAAGCGGCCAGGTTTCACAACCGTATAATAGGGTCGAACGTACTGCTGCATTGTACACTCTACTCTTCAGGGCAAGAGTGATGTCGCGCCGGCGCCATAAGTGGCGAAGGTTAGCAAAAGCGCCCCGAGCTTTTGCTATACGATTCGTGATTTCATCTTCAATCCCACGGGCGCTGATACAACTTCCCAGGTAGTTGAGTTTTTGAACGACTTCTAGCTGATCCCCACCAACGGTCAGCGTAGGAGGCGGTCCAGACCAATCTTGGAGAAACGCTTTGCACTTCGAGGGTGCGAAGCAAAGTCCGAAGTGACGGACAGCTAGTGCTAATCTGTCCAGTGCCGCTTGGCACGTTTGTGAGTTGTCACAGATCAGGGCAATAGCATCAGCATACTCTAAGTCAAGAAGTCGTTCTCCTGGGAGTAGCTCCACACCTTCTAAGTCGTGTCCTGTGAACGCGATTTCCATGACTTCGTCAACAGCGAAGTTGAAGAGGAAAGGTGACAGCGGGCATCCTTGTCTCACGCCGCTGGAGATATTAAAGGGCGACGACAACTTGCCGTAAGCCCTCACACTGCCCGAGCTACGAGCGTATAATGCTCGGATAATATTCACATATTTCTCAGGTACACCTTTCCTGAGTAGACAGTCCCAAAGTGCATGTCTGTCCACCGAATCAAATGCACCTTTGATATCGAGGAACACGACAACGGTGGGCCGCCAATATATGTGACGGTGCTCCAACAACTGACGCAAAGTGAAGATGTGGTCAATGCAGCCACGACCTCGGCGAAATCCAGCTTGCTCTTCACGGATCTGGCTTTCACGATTGCCACTCAGTCTGTGAAGGATGACAGAGGCAAGCAATTTGGAGGCGATGGAGATCAGACTGATTCCTCTATGGCGGCCACATTCTGATCGTGAGCCTCCTTTGAAAATTGGGACTATGATGGAGCGGCTCCAGTCGGTTGGGACAGTTTCCTGCTCCCACAGTTTGACTAGTAACTCGTGTAAATCATCCACAAGAGCAGGTCCCCCGAATTTGAAGAGAGCTGGAAGAAGGTCATCAGGGCCCGCGGCTTTATTTAACTTCAACAGTTTGATCTCATGTTCGACTTCTGAGCGAGAGGGTGGATCCAAAGGAACAGCCCACGGAGCAGGGCGATCACTGGTCGGCGAGAAATCTAACAATTCCGACCGATTAAATTGCCTTTCAAAGTGCTCAGCCCAACGTTCCAGGCGTTTTGATAAGTTGTGGATAGGCTGTCCACTCTCGTCACGTATAGTTTCACTAACACCAGGTCTCCTGCTGCCCGTTTCCCGTATAAGACGGAATAACTCACGATGGTTACCAAGGGCAGCGGCCATTTCCATCTCTGTTGCACGATGAGACTACCAGGATTCGCGGTCTCTCTTCAGGCTAGCACGGAGTTTTGCCCGGAGCTCTTTGCGAGTTTCATTGTGTTCGCTTCCAGCCGGAATATGCCGGCGAGCATCTATAAGTTCCAGAGACTGTGAAGAGACCCAATGTTCATGTTGGCGATTAGACATACCACATGAGGATTTGCCTGCTGCTATGAAGGCCTGGTGAATATGAGACCAGTGAGCTTTACTTGCATTCGGTGAGCGTTTATCCAACTCGGATGACAGCGTAATTTGATAGGCGTTCAGAACAGCTGGATTCACCAGTCTGCCGGTGTCAATGCGCTCACAACATCGTCGCGGGCGTCCGCCAAAGCGCATCCGCAGGTCAGCACATACAAGTGCATGATCAGTGTCAACACCTGTGCTCCAAATCGAGCGACAGTTCTGGACGCAGCCTCTCCAGCGGTAACTGATAGCAATGTGATCGATTTGCGTCCATAGTTGGTTCGAGGCTGGTGGGCGCCAAGTCACACTCTGGCGGGTGCTGTGTCGGAAATTAGTGCTCGCAAGAAATAAGCGAGCATCCTCACACAAATGAAGTAACCGCTCACCGTTATCATTACGGGAGCCTATACCATGTTGGCCGCCCAGATGCAGCTCAGCTGCGGATAATTTTCCAACTGGAGCGTTCAGATCCCCAGCCAGCACTACAGCTTCCGAGCTTCTTCTGTGGCGAAGGAGCTCGTTCAGTTGGCGATAGAAGTCGTCTATTACCTAGTCATCGCTACAGTTTGTCGGTGCATAGGCAGCGATAACGAATAGACACCTGTTAGTCCCACGCGACTTCGAAGCTTTGAACGAGCCAGCTAATCGGACAGCGCACATCCGGCTACTGATTGGAATCCAATCAACCGGAGCAGTTTCAGCCCGGGGACTCAGGGCAATACCAACACCGGCTTGGCCGGTGCTCGAAGCTGCATCGTCACCGGATAGGCGCAATGAGAAAGTGCTGCTAGTGTCACCTGAAGGGGATCGCAGAGTGAGTACAGAGCTCGAGTCTTGCAGGCGGGTCTCCGATAAGCAACAGATATCGATCGAGAGGGTCTCCAATGTTCGGGCAAGTGCTGCCGCCTGTTGACCGAGCTGAAGCAATGTGCGAACATTGAGGCATGCCAATCTGAAGGAGGATCGAGGGCTCCAAATGGAAGCCGATGAACTGGAATGGGCCGCTTGCTTGGACATGGGTCTGTTGGCAGTGCTGGAATGACGCTTCGCGTTCACCTGTGAGTTGAAACTAAAAGACAAGCGACTATTGAAGCAAGGTGGGAGAGGGCCGAGAATTGGGGGGTTGAAAACTGGGGGGATAAAAGTGAAGCCGGAACGGGACGATAAGGGTGAAAAAGCGCAAGAAGGGAAACAAGAAGATGGGAAGGTTTGAGCAGTAGCATCCAACACTATATCCACCCGGCTCGATGCAGCAGATAGGGCACCGTTGATTATCCTCTGCGGTGGCCAGAGCATCAGAAATCTGTTTGAAGAGAAATTCATTGTATTGCGTGGGCAGGATACTGTCAGGTTGCCCAAGCCTAGACAGGAGAACGATTAGGGTTCTCAACCAAAGCCTTTGGTTCAAAAACCTGTTCGCAAAGCAGCGGGTTTGGCATTGGACTACAAGGAGTCCGTTTTAAGGAATAAGGAGCTACCCTCATTCCAACCCCTAACCTGGAGGGCCAGGAGGCTGAGTTTGTCTGGCCTCTAACCATTGACCAATCTGGTATGAGTGGCTCTGAAGGTGCAAAAGCACCACCCCGTATAGCTCAATGGATCACTGAGGCACACAAACCATCGCACCACGGTAAGGTCCAGCCTCATTGCGATAGCCTCAAGGAGGATAGCGGATTTCTTACCGTTCAACCTGGTGAAGTGAGTACAATCTGTAAAATAATCACGTAAAAGATTACACACATCAGGGTGAACTCCATTTCCGAATGGCAGGTTTAGCAATCTTGACCTATCCAGGCTTCCAAAGGGATGCGAATAATCCAGAAATTTACATGTTTATCTAATGCAGAGGCTATAGAATGAAAAACATATGCCACCTCATCCAATGTGGAGCGCTGGGGTCTATACGCAAACGAATAGATATCGTCTTCAGGAGCGGCTGAAAAATCCGCGGAATTAAGTCTTCCGAAAACTTTTAGGAGCAAAGACGCGCATGCAATTCAGCGAGAATTGTGAGATTCAAGTTTTTCGTACTGGAGTAATACTGGCCGCTCTCCAAATGTCCGGGATCACACCCGTAGTGAGGCATTTCTTAAAGAGGTCTGTTAAAGGCCATGTGAGAGAATCAGCACAATCCTCCAAAGCTAAAGGCGAGATAGCATCCGGACCACAAGCTACGGTTGCTTCAAACCTTTGAGTTTCTTATGGACGTTGTTTTGATCGAAGGGCGCAGCTGGACTTAAGCTACTGAAGAAGGGCAAAGAATATGAGCTTAGTGAATCGAAACTCAAATCCGAATTCAGTTTATCCACATCCACTTTACCTCTCCAGGAGCAGATAATTGCGGTTGTCAGTCCGTTCGGAGCTAAGGCTATAATTACCACCCAGCTGAGCTTCTGAAGAGATCAGACGCCCTACTTTTGCGTTCACATCCCGTGCAAGTACTATAATACATGAACTAGTAGCACTGTGTAGTAGCGGGTTCAGTACATGATAGAACCGCACTTGATGAGAGCATAAGCGGTAATCACAAACAAGCAGCGTTTTGTACTACTTCGTGAATCAAACTTAGCTGATGTAGCCAAAGGGGTTGCACACAAACGACTGTTCACCGGAATCCAATCCACCAACGATGGCTCAGCATTGGAGCCGAGAATGATATCTACACCAGCTTGGCCCGTAAGGGCAGCGTCGGCGTCTCCGGATGCGGGAAAACAATAGCGAGAGGATAAGCCGAGTGCAGTTAATTCAACAACCCCATTAGAGTTATTGATCCTAGTTTCGGACACATAACACATCAATACCCAGTGTGTCCAAGGTGCATGCGAGTGCAGCCTGTTGATCTACTTGTTTTAGTGTGAGAACGTTGAATGCTGCAAGGGAAACAGAAGTTGTCTTATAAGGGACTGTTGCCGATAGACATCCGATGGGTGTTGTGAGAAGGTGGCTGCAAATGCTGTGACGATAGTGGTACTTTGGTTGCTGTCAATTAAGCTGGGAATTTAAGAAAAAAGGTTAGTAACGGCGGTCGGGATGGGAGTAAGAGAAACAGGCGGAAAGGGAGACGCCAGCAGTAGCATGCTTTAGTTTATCCGCCCTGCCGTATTCAACAGATTAGGCGACCCATGATAATCTGCGCGACGGTCGATGCAGGATGAAGAAGAAGAAAATGTCATGATTTTATGTAGGCTGAAATACTGTCAGGGCGATCAGACCTAGACAGGAGGACGATTGGGGTCCTCAACCAAAGGCCACGACTCAAAAGCCTATCCACAAGGCTGTGGCGAGGTGGAAATGATTCAGTTTTACAGAAATGGACGCCATCCCATTTCAAACTCCCAAACGGAAGTACCAAGAGACTGAGTTTGACTGATCTCTCACCACTGACCAACCTGGCAGGAGTAGCTGTCAAGAGGCAACACCCAGTATAGCTCAATGGGTCAAAGAGGTACGAAAACTGTCGCACCGTGTAAAATTAGGTTGCGACAGTAGGCTTCATAACAGCGGTATAATCGTAAGCCGTGACACCAGGGCAGTAAGTAGAGATAGCAGACAGGTAAGCAAAAGTGGTCATTCGACTATTTTGCGATCCTACGACAACTAACGCAATTCGGAAGGAACGCGCAGAGAAAAAAGTGAACATTCACAGTGAAATCACGGCACAGAATAACAAATACAAAACAAATCCCGGAAGGAAAAGACCAGATCTCAGGCATGAGATCTATTCACACACCAACACCAGAAAGGCCAGAAAGTGATGAAAACTCATGATTAATTTAGGTTATTCAACGGTCCTGTCGAATCAGCCAATCACAATGCTCGTTTGGAAGAGAACAGATAGCGTGCGCTGTTTAAAAAGTAAAAAGTGGTGGCTAGCAAAAAGTCTATGGTTTTGCCTGATTCTAGTGTAGCTCTTGAAAAATATGGCCATTTTCCAACAGTCTAGATTTAGACTACTTGTACCACGCCATTGTGATCGACAGTAACCATGTGACGATGTAAGTCTGTCACAACGGTAAACGCATTAAGCAACTGATGGTCATTGAGTACAAGATCGTCAATGCTGAATAATGGTGACTACAGAGATGTAGGAAACGAGTAGCTGAAAGAATGCGTGATCAATTCAATTAACAGGCGAATGCATACACATGAGATAGAGAACCAAGTAGTGGTGAGTAAATATGCAAAACAGCAAAACGTTGCGGCCTAGGTCATTGGACTGTAGAGAGCAGAAGGGGAATAGTTCCTCAGCCTCATCACTTCCGGAATTCAGCGGTGCGGACGAAAATCGTTGTGAACCGGTATTAAATAAGGAAACATAAGAGATCCAGTGGAAGCGGCAATGTCCCAGCTTACACCGTAGGTGAGGATGCAACGGTCGCCTAAAACATCTCCCTGTCAGGGCGTCGAAGAAAGGTGGAGCCAAGTCGTTCCAGATATTTACCGAGTGGGTTGATAGATTGATGGCGTAACAAACTCAGTGCCTTAATGGTTTAAACAACGATTATTTGCGATCCCGAATGGAACTAATAAAGAAGGCTTGCAGCACCAACCCATCTATATTCTAGGGATCCGCATGATGAAAATCGCGTCGTGACGTCAAGGAAAATCCAGGAAGAGAGTCTAACGACTGAAGTCAAAGGGCATATATATATATATATATATATATATATATATATATATATATATATATATGCATGCTTGACGGCATCCGGTTTCGGACTAGCCTGTCACTGTGGCCAGACACAGGACGCTTGCGCCTACAGATGCACCATGGGTGGCATGCGCTGCACCACCCCCAGCTCCAACCACACACCCCATATCCAGTGTAAACACGAAGGAATAAGACCGGGAGCCACGTTTCATCAACGGAGCCGGCCCACATTCCTTCACAAACAAACACAAGCACGCTGTAGTTGGGGAATCAAGCGCACGCAAGGTGGTGGCTGGACCGTAGTCCGCTCCACACCGAGTGCATGGAACCGCTCTTCGAGCTTAACACGGCCCCAACAATTGTGCACCCCGTCCCCTCCAGCAACGAACAACTGTCTCCTGGAGCCAGTATAGACGAGGTAGTGGATAATAGACAGGTAGGCACATTGTCAACATGCATATCAAGTGCCACCACAATCGGGATTTCAAGCAAAGACCAATCACTTGAAACGACAAGATGAAGTAAAATAAATCGAATAATGCATACAGATATGGTGACATAAATCTTCACTAAATGGGCGTATAAAATAAACTACTTTCGAAGGAATCCGTGATAAGTTAAAGGGATCAGAAGATATATTTAAAGAAAACGACACAAACGCGAAAATGTTATCGAAGCTAACTACAATTAGCTTAAGCGAAGTGTGCAAATTTACAGAAGGTAGCTCAGGTAGACATTAATATGATACAATCGCATTAGGACAATATAGCAAACCCATCACCTGAGAGACTGAGACTTAGCATGCAAGCACGTGGTTGGCAAATCGAATCTAGCGTACCTACAAGCGTTGCGCCGGTTCTGTCTACCTTTTCTGCAGGACCTGTTGTCGCATCGGTGGTGGCCTCGCTCATGGCTCACTAGGCTTGTCTGATTCAGTCACTCGCGACCGCATGTGCCACAGCACCATGCGCTCAATGTCTTTGGAGTTAAACCCATCGGTGCTTGCCGCTCCCGCATTTGACGCTTCTCTGCATGCATGAGGGCTTTTTCCCGCGCCTCGGCAACTGTCTTCGTGATAAGATCGCGCCATGCACGCCGATTAACCGCCTTCGATTCCCATTATCTGAAAGTAACATTAGAACGTAATGCGCTCAATTTGATCATGTCCTGATAATGCAATATGGATTTGCCAATTGCCACTTCCCAACACTCAGCTGATAATGTAATAGTTGTTTCGGTATCCGCGTCGAATCCATACGACTCACATCACCGAGCCACCTAAGGTGCCTCAGCAAGAGTACCCAGTCCACTGCCTACATACCACTTCAACGCAATACTACAGTGTCCACAACTGTCACTCCATCAGATGCGCAGAATCCGTCGCAATCCCCGCTGATGGAACCGCTCGAGATATCTCATATCCCGCCAGGACACAGTCCACGTTTCACTGCGGTATAGAAGAACGGACAACACCAAGGATTCGTAAACCACCAGCTTCGTGCCAATGGTAAGCTGATGGTTGTTCCACACTCGGTACTCTAGCTACCTGAATGCCGACCCGCGGATACGCAACTCACTGTGTAGCTGCTGATCAGTCGACATCACACGCCCAAGGTAGCAGAAGCGGCAGGTGGTTTCTAGTACTTTAGCATCAATGCTGATTCGCGGCAATAGTGAAGATTGCACCTCCGGTGAAGGCTGAAAGAGACAGACAGTTTTGCTTATTTTGGTGGTGAGCCCGAATTTGGCCGCTATCGAAGCCACAACACCAGTCAAGTGCTGCAACTCATCAGCGATGTGCGCAAGCAACGTACAGTCGTCAGCAAACAGCAACATATGGATAGTTGTCTCACAGACTAGAGTTCTCGCACCGAAATGATGGATGTTCAACAACTCCCCATCAATACGGTGCTCCACACGAACACCGTTAGCACAAGCGGCATCAAAAGCACAAGACATCATTGCATGAAGATAAATATTAAACAAGGCAGGAGCTGAGACACATCCTTGCTTCACACCAGTGACAAATGCAAAGTCATCCGAGGTCTCTCCACTAAGCTGCACCAGCGCTCGCATACCACTGTGCAGGCATTCAATTAAACTTACAAACTTACGCGGGCAACCAAACTTACCCAACACCAGCCACAATGCCTCGCGGTTCACCGTATCAAATGCCTTGGTGAAATCAACAAAAAGCGAGTACAATGGCTGGTGTCATTCTCCGCACTTCTCCTGCAACTGACCAACCGCGAACCCCATATCTATATTGCTGCGACCCGAAAAGAATCCACACTGCACTTCCGAAACGTTAGGTTCCACAACCCGACTGACGAGGCGGTTGAGCAGGATTCGGGCAATCACCTTGCCCACACAACTCAGCAAGTTGACGCCACAATATGTGCAACATTGCTTGCTCCCTTTGCCCTTATACAGTGGTAGCACAAGGGCGTCCTTCAGCTCAGTAGGCACCTACTCCTCAATCGATACGCGATGCACCAACTGGTGCAGTGCCGTCACCAACGCGGATCCGCCGTGTTTCAATACTTCTGGCGGGATCAATTCGGGCCCTCCACACTTGCCGTTTCGCAGCTGAGCAAGTGCTCTCTGCACCTCATCCGGCAAACTCGCCTTCACATCGTGCCGCTTGAGGCCGTTCAAAGTAGTCCAGTCGATCTCCGAACTGTTGTTCAAGAGACAGTCAGTGTTTCCTCTAAATCTGCATTATGTTTGCAGTCTGTATGCAGGTAGCGCCTGAACTACCATCGATCAGCGTCCTCAGCGGCTCCAATCTCGGTCCACACACAGCCTTCAAGGAGTCAAAGAATTCTTTGTGTTGGCGGTGTTCGGCGTAGCATTCCACCTGCCTCGCCTCCTCCGTCCACTACGCATGTTTAATGCGACGGAGCTCCCGGGTCAGTTGTCGTCGAATTCTGCATAAGCTTCTCTTCTTCCCAAGTCACTGGGGTCTGCCACATGTGGAGCAAATGCTGCATTCTTCACACACACCAATGCGGCAATCGTCGCATTGTTCTCATCAAACCAACCAAGCCGCTTACAGTTTGCGCGCCCGATGGTCTTCTCGGCAGCAGCTGTCAACTGGCCGCAAATGTGGTGTCACAGGTTGCCCACTGTGGCTATGCAGTTCACATCACACAGGCGTACAGCCATCGCCTTCTCCAGCTCAATATGTTTCTCCAAAATACCGACAAGGTATTAAATTTACACCGATCCACGGTGGGAGTGCAATACATAGATTTACAAAAATATATGTACAGTTTAATCCGCACCAATTTGTGATCAATGTAAGAGTCAGCTCTACGCAGTACATGTGTCATGCGCACTTCACGCATATCACGCTGACGTACGATGACATAGTCGAGCAGGTGAGCGTCACCACTCCGTGGGTGTGTCCAAGTTGTTATGTCACCGCACTCAGCGCAAACCGAGTGTTCGTGGTCGGCAGGCCATTAGTGGCACACAGTGAGAGCAGCCTGTCACCATTCGCATTCGCTGTACCAACGCCATGCGGACTGATAACATCTGTCCGCGTAGGGGTGGGCGTCCTCGCGGTATACTCAGCCCGCGCGCAACTGGTGGTGGTCGCGCGGCAGCGAAGCGCCGTTACGGCGTATAAGCTGACACATGATAACATCTGTCCATACCGATGCATCATGCCCAACGCACGTGTTAAAATCGCCTAGCATAAATCGTCGGCGGCTCCTCGGCATAGACCGTATCAAGGAACATAGCTCAGTGTAGAATTAATCACGCGTGTCATTAGGATAACACAGGGACGGGCCGTACGTGGTTATAAATGTGGCAAACTTACCTCTTCCGAGTCGTAGGCGAACAGTCATCAGTCGCGCGCTGATGCCTGTTGGTTCACCCACCAGCTGGCCATGGAGACGATCGGATATTGCAAATCCGACCCCATGTTCACGTGGTGCTGAGGCGGCGTTGCCCACGCAGTAGAATGTGAAGCCAGAACCTGCTTCAAGCAACTGACCTTGCCGGGTTTCACTGAGCGCCGCAATATCGATGTCGTAGCACGCCAGTTCCATGGAGACCAGTGCAGTGCGTCGCCCGAGGCGATCACTGAAGTTCCGGCCCCGCACTGTGCGCACGTTCCAGCATCCAATGCTGAGTGATTTGTGCGCAGGCATACGATTGCATTGGTGGGCAATCGCACGCGAGGTGGCGGATGTGCTCCGGAGGTTTACTTGAGGGACTCCACCCGGAGCCTTTGGCTCAATAGCCTGACCCACAAGGCGGTAAGTGATTTGGAGGTTTGCTTGAGGAACTCAGCCGTTTTGTCTTTTTCTGTCTGTTAATTGTTTGCGATGTAGATTGAGAAAATCAAGGCAAATATTCGTTTTCCATTGGGCCCGGTTCTGCGCCATCGCCGAAATTTTTTCCAGTCAGCCGCGTTCTTCATTTTATATCCCGCAGCCCGGAAGATGCACGGGATCTAAGACAGCTAAACTGGAATTCAGCGTTTTAATCGTTCACAGTCACCTGATAGACTGACCACCGTGCGATTTCTTCCAGCCCGGTGCTGTGTGAGCGAAGAGAGCGCGTCGGGGCAACTGTTCGCGTGGCAAGGGTAAAACGTGGCCCAGCCATCTCATTTGGTGCAGCGGTACCATTAGGTTAAGTGGAAGTCCCGTGTTCCCCAAGCCGCGACGTCTAACATCACCGTTGCGCACGTTGTTCATCCACCACACTCGAGCTATTCTCCGCTGACATCTAGTGTCAAAGTCCAAAATGCGACGCAAGTCATTCATACGAATCAGTCAGGACTCACTACCATAAGCAGCACCGCGCGAACATAGGCATTGTAGACATTGTCCTTTAGCAACAGTGAAACGTCATGGCATCGCCACAGATGCCTCAGGTTGGCGAACGCCAAGTGGGCTTTGGTAATGCGGAGGGAAATGTCTCTTTTAATACTACCATCAGCAAAGACACTGCCACCCAGGTAAACAAAGTTGTCTACTTGTTCAAGCTGCGTACCTTGAAGAGTGAGCACTGGGGCAGGTGGATGTCAATCCATGATCAGGACTTTGCATTTCGTAGGGGCAAAGGTCATTCCATATTTTGATGCTTTAATCGGCAAGCGGTTTAGAACAGCCTGTGTACTCTGTGCGTCATCACCAAGCAAGGCAATATCATCAGCATAAGTTAAATCGGTCACGCGGTTGCCAGGAAGAAGATCAACATCAGAACCATGAAAGCCTATGAGATCGTTTAAAAGGACATCCTCGATCGCAAATTGAAGAGAAACGAAGACACAGAGCAACCCTGTCGTACGCCGCTAGTGCCGGCAAAAGATGAAAAGAGCTTACCGTAAACCCTCCCTTGACCTGAGACGCTGCAGTAGTATGCAGGAAAGATGGTGATTTACTTTTTGGGCACTCCATTCCTTTTTAGGCAAACGAATTAAATCTGGCCGATCGAAAGAGTTAAAAGCGGCTCGAATGTTAAAAAAACAACGATAGTGGGCTGGCGGTAAAGATGGCGCACTTCAAGGAGTTGGCAGAGAGTAAACAGGTGGTCTATACACCCTTGAGCGGGGCGGAAATCGGCCTGTTCTTCGCGGAAACGCAATCCTCGAATCAGGGTTAGTCTACGGAGTAGAATGTATGTTAACAGCTTGGATGCAACGGAAATTATACTGATTCCTCGGTGGTTAGCGCACAGGGAGCGTGCACCTTTCTTGAAGATCGGGATGAGTACTTCTTTTCCCCAAGCTGTTGGAAATCTTTCATCACACCAGATGTTAGAGAACAGAGCTGTTAGATAGTTAACAATTTCTTCGTCACCGAACTTGAACAGCTCCGGAAGAAGTCCGTCTGGGCCAGCAGACTTGAGTCGCTTTAAGTGTCTGAACTGAAAGCAGACCACAGATTCAATGGGTGGTTCCAATGAGACGTTCCAAGGCGCGCAACTAGATATACTCAGGCTCGGCGGCGGATGCCAGCTGGAATGAGTGCGGTCCATGCGCCTGTGTAAGTTCCTGATCGACGTTCCGTCAATCTTGCAAATGACCTCACTGATACCAAGTCTTTTGTGACCAGTGGCCCAAATGATTTGGAAGAGCTTGCGAAAGTTTCCAGACGGTGGTCTTCGCATAACATGAGAAGTCTATCACCGTTGTCAAAACGACTCTCATCAAACGCTTGACTGCCAGCAAGATGTTGTTCGCACGGAACCAGGCGACTTACTCGTGCATTGAGATCTCCGGCAACGACGATGGCATCTGACTATTCGGCCTTGTGCAAAAGGTCGTGGAAACCATGACAAAAGTCATCCTTAACCGAGGCACAGCTGCAGTCGGTTGGAGCATAGGCAGAAACGACAAACAAATTGCTTTCTCTTAATGATGTCTGTTGATTCTACATGAGCCTTGAAGCCGAACCGCACACAGCCGGTCGTAGATCGGAAACCGGTCGAGAAATGCAGTCTGCGCATGGTCAGTCAATGCAATACTGACATCAGCTGAGCCGGCTGCTTCATCCATGTCATCAGGAAGACGTAGTAATTTGTGGTTTCAAGAACAGATGGGGAAAATAACTTAATTACAGTGTTGGGATCTTGTAATCGAGGCTCGGAAAGTTAACAAACATAGCTGGCTAGGGACTCTAGAATGCGCGCCAGGCCAGCCTGTTGTCTAATCTGTAGGAGTGTCCGAACATAGAACGCTGCCAGGCGGAATAAAGAACAGGGCCGAAGGACAGATAATGGCCGGACGATTTGGATAGCAGTGAGACGGGCAGTGGAAGTAGATACAACAGGTTGTGGATTATCAACAAGAGAAAAGTTGGCGTGATGAAGAAGCATGAATAGCAGGGAAAATGGCAGCAAAAGCGACGCAGTAGTAATTGTAAAATCCATGGTTATCACAGGGGGAACGATACTACCCGGTTGCCCAAGTCGAAGTAAGAAGTTGTCTTAGAGCACTTCACCTTGGGCTCAATAGCCTACTCGTAAGGCAACGGAGCGAAGTTAGGGATTAGCACCAATTGCTCAGTTCATATGCTTTTCGTTTGGCGAGTAGCCAAACAGGGGCCCAATGCTCCCAACGATTTCGGCAGCAAGATGCTGGGATACAATGCATCACCAAGGTGAAATAAGGGGCAGTGACTTTATTTAACGGCAAGTCACATCCGCCACATCGCAGTGTTTTTAAACGGACACATGTGGATTGTTGTAAGGAGCACCCTTGTCAGGCGAAAACCCACCACGTCCTGAAACATTGCCGCCGAACCATTCGCTGGATCGAGATAATGCCGGTTGGCACCATAAAGTTGTTCGGCATACCGTAACTTCAAGATGGATTTCAAATCACGCCATTTGACCCAAATGAAGTTGCATTTGAATTTCGTAAGAGGACAGACGTCCGGTATTCAGTATTCGAGGATCGGGCGCACGAGAGAAGTAAAAAGGATTCTCTGAAATCAACCGAGGAAAATTTTTTCGCATAGTATGGGACATCCTGGTGGCAAAGTCGTTTCCGCAATGTGCCCTGTGTAGACCGTGGATTACATGATACGAACACACTGATATGGTACGTCCTGAATGACTCAGAGGTATTCGCTGGGAGAACTTGGTAGTTGTTACGATTATGGGCAACCGCCACTTGATTGACCACGCAGGTAACATGCTCAATGACACCTGTACTCTGTCAGCATACCCAAGATAGGATATCTAAAAGCAATGTTTCAAGGCATCAGCGTAAATAAGGCAATTAGACTGAACAAAGACAATGTAGACAGTAATGCAAAGAAACAAAACGATCTGCATGCGTTAAAGAAAGTAGGACAGGCCAAATAAGCAAAGGCAAATAGTGCCTGGTGAGTTTTAGCGTGCAAATCCACTTAGCAAACTAGGCGCGGTCGTCCAGAAACTAGACCGGGTCAGCTAGTATATTGACAGCGCATCGCTAGGTCACCGAAGTAAAACTAAGTATACGAGCAACAATCCTGGAACCAGTGGGCTTATACGCGATAAAAAAGGGTATCGGCAGTGCGCGCATACGCAGTACAGAAGCTGTGCTGCCGCACAACCACCACCAGTCGCAGCTGGGCAAGCGTAGCCCGGTCCTTACACAGGATTGGACACGCGCCCTCAGAGTGCAAGGCACGCTTGTGATCCTTAAGGCTACGGACAAGCGGACGTGGAAATAAGGAAGCAATACAGCAGATAAACATACAGAGCAGCAATGATCGAACAGTATAACAACGGCGTCATTGAAAAAATAGAATGAAAGTGTAGATTGTCACGGTTTACCGCAAGGTTAAGAAATTAATGGTACACAGTGGAGGATTTTAAAATACTATACTGCGTACTATTAACAACTGACATTAGTTGACATCTCAGGAAGAATGACGACCGCTTGAGTGGCAGCAAATAAATACGATAGCAAGCACACAACAAACACAAGAAGTAGGAAAAATGTTGGCTGAAACTGCATAGTTAACGAAAATGATAAATGAGAGCGGAAGATCACTTACGCAAAATCCATCGCAAGCTGGCGCAAACGACTGGTTTTGAATCACACATGCTTCAACAATGTAGTAATCAATAAAGAGCTTTACTTTCTGGCTTCACAGGTTGCTCGATACATTCGACATCTTGTTTAAGCAAGTAGCTTCCCACCATCTAGACCGACCGTAACAAGATGGGGACCTGGTGTAGTATGCGCGCGGTCGAGGATTCCGAGGACTTCCGTGTCCGGAGATCGTAACAGACCTGGAGAGCTGCAATGGAAAGCAAATACCTCGTATGTGGCTGGATGCTCATATCACGAACACCTAGTAAGAGACCACAGGAAACTGAATGTGAAGGTAAAGAAAAGAGGAAGAATCAATGGCCGTCTACCCGAAGTACACCGATCTGCTTAACTTAGGGATCACCGCAAGGTCACGCTCGGACCTACAACACCGTGCTCCACAACGGTCTGTAATAACCCGCGAATGTGGTAGCACAGTGACAAAAGTAATGGGAAGTCGTTTTAATAAGTAGCGCCGTTCGACATACACTTCAATGTCACTTACCAATGACTCACTTCATAATGTGCATGACGGAGATAAAACAACGCATAATCCTGCTACCATATATTGGTTGTTAGATATATGAAACTCATTTTGTAGTTTGTAAAGTTCAAGTGCAACAGGAACTATAGGAGAATCCCATAGATGCCACATTGTGGAAGCGTCGTTGAGCCGCGGTAGATTTCAGCGATTCGATTTATCTTCTGGGAGTGTACAATCGGCACGCGCATCACACCGCGGTTAACCAATCAAGGCTCACGTGTTCTGCACAAGCAGTCCCCGCTGCGCCGGTCACGTGAAATGGAAATAAAACAAAACGGAAGAGAAGGAAAAAATAAAGAAAAAGAACTTAAAATAAACACTGGAAGTAAAGACAAAACATAAATGGAAAATTGTAATTTGGGCTAAGAAGGGAAGGGAAAGAGTTGTAGCTGCAAACCGAGGGCGTCAAGTCGGTGTTCGAGCGGCTTAACCGTTGGTGCCAACACATCCTCAGGCAGGGCATTCCAAAGGTCAATTATCCTACGCAATAACACCAGCCCAGACCCGATAGGATCAAGACTTGTGTAGCTTCCTTGGACGCCCACGAAGGGTCGGAAATCGAGCTGAAAGGAAAAGGTGAGATAAGTTCGGACCAATCTGACCCGATAAGATGCGATCACCACGCTGACGCCGATAGTGCTATGGGAAAAGACCAAGAATAAGCAGTCTCTCAGGATAAGACACAAGTCTTAGCCCACGCACCATCTTGGTGCCAATCCTCAAAACCCGCTCCACTGCCATCTTGTATTGCCCCAAACGAGGGGGCAGGCTTGGGCGCAATACTCTAAGTGGGGTCTGACGAAAGAGGTATAGAGCTTAACTTCTCGCCAGTTAGGCTTCCAAATGATCTGCGGATCATCCAAGGCATCCTGAATCTCTTGGAAGCAGCCTTTGCCGAGTTTGCGCTAAACTTGAGATTCAGTGTCAACGTGATATCTAGGTCGGTTTGCCCGATTACGCGTGGTAGTTCGATGCCCCCCTAAAAGTAGGGTGTTGATAGACCACTGTCTTCAAAGCGCGAATCTGAGCACTTTGAAGGATTTATGGGCAATTGCCACAAAGTGGACCAATCCCAGTGACGAGCAAGCGCATTCTGTCGAAGCTGGGAGTCACACGGGTCACAAACCGTGCACCAGGACTTAAGATCATAGGCAAAAACGAGACGAGATCCCCAGTTTCTCAGACAAAGAAGTAACATACAATCATTAACATACAATGTATACAACAGTGGAGCAAGGACGGACCACTGCGGAGCACTATTTAGAACAAACAGGCGAGACAAAGGCTCCAACTTACCCGAACACACATCCCCTACAATAGAGAAATGCCATCACCCACTGTAGCGATTGCACAAAGATACCGCAAGGCCACAGCCTACACAACAGGCGAGAAGGCGGGACGGTATCAAAAGCGTTGGCAAAGTCAATGAAAAGCACATTGAGAATCTTTCCCCGACGCCACGTGTCGACTCAGCCTTCCGAGCATACAACAAGGCATCCATACAAGGCAAGAGAAGCCTTTACGAAAACTGTGCTGAGATGAACTTAGCAGGTCGAACGTTCACAAGTGTGCTTCCAAGGCATCTCGTACCAACTTCCGACGCAAGGAGACCGGACGTTAAAGTGTTGCGACGGTTTGCGTACCTCCTTGACCCATTGAGCTATATTGCATGGTACCTACGGGCATATTGAGAGCTACTCCTACCAGGTTGGTCAATGGTGAGAGGTCAGATAAACTCAGTATCCTGGTGCTCCAGGTTGGGGATTGGAAATGGGATAGCGTCCATTTCTGTAAAACCGAATCATTACCACCTCCCCGCTGCCTTGGGAACAGGCTTTTCAGCCAAAACCTTTGGACGATGACCCTAATCGTCCTCCTGTCTAGGTCTAGGTGCCCTAGCAGTATTTCACCCCACAAACAACCATGACTTTTTATTCAAACATACTCTTCATCATGCATCGGCCGTCGCGCAGATTATCATCGGTAGCCTAATCTGTTGAATACAGCAGGGCGCATAAACTAAAACATGCTACTGCTGGCACCTCCCTTCTTTCTTTTCCACCTTTCTCTCTTACTCCCATTCCGACCCCGATTACTAACCTCCCTTCTTTAATTCCCAGCTTAATCGACAGCAACCAAAGTACCACTATCGTCACAGCATTTGCAGCCACCTTCTCATAACACCCATCGGACGCCTATCGGCAGCAGCCCCTTATAAGGCCACGTTATCCCGCTTCCCTACTCACAGTCTGTGTGT
>OX104069.1:19717438-19747220 GCA_944474145.2 Dicrocoelium dendriticum
CACACAGACTGTGAGCGCGGGAGAACTAATGGATTCCCCGCGAAAGAGCGTAACTAACAAGCTATAAGGGAATCGCATTGTCCATCATACTTATTGAATCAGAGGGGTCGTGACGAATTTGTGCGGATCACAACAAGATGCTTAGTAACGTCACTGATCGAACTGAAAAGTACCCCAATATGAAGACTATGGCTATCTCCTCGATAATGGGTAGTTGGAGGTACTACTGAACACTGAACCTGACTCAGTGGCTCAAACTACGAGAAAACCCAGCCAATTGACACTCATGTGGTCCATGCAAGTTTCTAAAGGACGACCGAGAATAACAGAGCTGGCTTACCGAGCAAGTTCTAATAGGTGGACACCAACCTGGTTAGCACGTAGGTGAAGGAAGAGTGTCGCAAGACAAACAGCAAAGGATCGGCTGAATACGAATGGGTTACGGTTGAAACTCAACTATCCCGGTTCATCTCATGCATTTTTGGTGGCTGCAGCAATATCGTGGGCGAAGGTGACGCAGATGCTGATGCTTAATCTTGAGCGGCCACAATATCAGTCGGAGTCAGTTCTCCAAACAGGAAACCGCCACTTGCAGTCTGTTCCGCTGTAAGTCACCGTGTTGGATCCTTCACATAGATCACAGTAAAAGTGTGTCCAATGAGTGGGGATCCACGTAAAACAATCCAGCTTTGGTTAAGCTGCCCGTGGAGCAACTCGTCAGCGGACTGTGACTAACGCAGATCTAAAAATACAATGTTGTCGTGCGACGCTCTCCTTACAATTTCGGTGAGGCTTGGTCGGTGGATGTCAGATTAGTGAATAAATCGGTTGCAATTGCCATCCGGAATCCATCCCAATGTGAGCGGGGCAGCTAATCTAGCAAGGGGACTTCGGAGATCGTGGTTAGTGTCACTAGTTCCAGTTAATCTCTCAATGGGCTAAATTTCAAATACAAACAGACCACAGTCTACCACAGGGTATCAAGACAGAATCACTAAGGATGCTACGAGTGGCTACGCGCAACGACATGCAGGTCAGTAGCTGTAGTCAAAATGTTTCCGTGTGAGGAGAACCACCATGGCAACAACTTCAGTTGAACACACTATGAAAAGTACGAGGTAGGCACCAAACAGATAACATCGCTGAGAGAGTGGCGACAACAGTCAAATGGGTGTCAAGCGGTCCGGTACACTACACCAACTCACCTGGATAGGCTCTTGATGAACAGACTTCAAATGAGTTCGGAGAATATCGATTCTGGTGTATGATTTCCCACAGTGTTCACATGTGTGAGCTCGTTGTTCTGAAACAGTAAGCAAGATGTTTATAGTCATAAGTATAACATGGAAAAACCGATGTTGTGGTAAAGTGACGAAATAACTGCTGCAAACACAGTCTGGTTCAGGTAACGTGGTCGAGTAACTGATACCCGAAAAGGAACAAATATGCGCACCAACGGTTGCATTGCACAAGTCTGGCCAATACACAGAACACTGAAGCTACGATAAAAAGGAGGATACCTAAAACGCAACCAGTAATTGAATGCTCCTTGAATGCCGGTCGTAGCCTTAAGAAACACCACCCTGCCTTGTAGGCTGAGGATGCAAGTTCGAATCTGCGACGGAAACAGACGACCCTCGCAGTACTCTCAGCCTATGTGCAACTGGTGGTGGTTGCGCGGCAGCCAAGCGTCGTTACTGCGTAACGGCGTCATGCATATGCCAAACTATAACAACACACATATAGGAAGATCCATCCAATCAGGCAAAGTTCAGCAACGTACTGCAGGTCAATGGACGACCGAGTTGCGACGAAACAGTGCCAACATGTGAGGATGACAGATAACAATGGAAATCAGAAGAATGACGAAGTTCTAATTCAAGTGAAAAATGTTTACCCACGTCAGAACACTGCTCATTGCGGAAAAAGGCGCGCCACGGCACTTAAATGTGTGCGCGAAGAAAACTTGCTGGAGTCAACCAAATGACCACACGTAGTGCGCAACTGTGCACCGAGTGCAGAAAATAGCAAACAAAATCCACTTTCTGTGTCCATGTTCCAACGACAATGGTCTCCTGTCCGCCGAACCAAGGATACTAAACCTTTTGCCATAACACAGGCACACTCTAGATGGACGGAACACCTCGGGTAAACAAATAACGACTGAACTAACTGCTGCAGTCAGCGTGAGAAATATTTCCCTAAAAGAGCGGCGATGACAATCAAATGGGTTGTGGTAACCCAAGAGTCGAGTGCCGCGTCAATTTTCCTAAATAGGCTTCCGTCGCAGTAAGCCACCGTGCTAACGTTTGACGGAGATGTACTTCAATTGCAATCTCTCCTTTTGATTCACACTCATCTCCGATTTACTAAGAACGGTGCGCTTGGCCGTCTCAAGTTGTCATTTTTGTCCAAATACATTAAAATACTTAGGTTCCACTTCACTTCGTTAGAAACATTTTGATTTTAATTGAACTGGGCCGTTTCTAGTGAAGCTATGTGACATGAACTTCACATGACCTTCGCGATTGCCAGTCCCTTACCCCCTCACTTTCGGAGGCTTTGTAATGCATTAAAATGAGTCGTCTTTCGAGTTTGACGCGAGCGAACAAAAGATAAAGTAGGTGATTGGAACGTGACCTAACAGAGCCTCCCACAAGGATGACCATTTGGTATGTCCATTAAGTACTAAGCGATTGGTTACTGATTCGTCTGGTGGCTTAACCCGTGCACACACTGACGGTCGCTCAACTAATAAACAGCGATCATGCAAACCCCATTATCTAACTAAGCCTGAACAAATGGAGTTTTGTTGGTCTACTCGCTGACCTTTACACTTAGAAGTTGATGTGTAGTCGTCGGAGTAGGCAAACATAAACGAGCACCGTAAGCACAAGCCGCAACCGTTCTGTTCAGTTGAGCAACTGTGATCCGAACACCGAAGTGCGGTGGATCCAGTTGCTATGAGTCACATCGGAGCAATCACAACAATAGGACAGTGGGTTTGCGTGAGAATACAACGTAAGGAAAACAGAAACCGTGTGAAGAGATTTGCATGGGGTTGTACTGCGCGGACACGATGTCAGGTTACCCAAACTTAGACAGGAGAAGGATTAGGGTTCACAACCAAAGCATTTAATTTAAAAACCTTACCGCAACGTATCGAGGTTTTGGTACTGGGCTACACAGAGTCCGTTTTATGGAGTAAGGAGTCACCGTCACTTCAACCCCCAACCTGGAGGGCAATCACTGACCAATCCGGTATGAGTCGCTCTGAAGGTGCAAAAGCACCATCCAAGATAACTCTATGAGTCACTGACGCACACAAATCATCGCACCATATTAAGCTCCAGCCTCATCGCAGATGTGAAACCTGGCCCATCAGGTCGACAGACATAAAGAGGCTGGAGACATTCGACCATCGCTGCCTTCGCAGCTTAGTTCATGCTAGTGGGAGCACCGCGTGAGCAAAGAATGTGTTCGGTGTAGCGCATTGGGTGTAGGAAGATCGTGAGCCGCTCAGCAGCGTTATTTCATGCACCAGGCTGGAAGAGGAGGGCAGGCCAAACAATGACTTGGTCAAGAGGAGTGAAAACACTACCTTCGAACTTGGCGTCGGTTGGTGCATCCTGACTACCAGGCTGGGGTCCGAAGAACGAAGAGCACATTTGGTTGGGTACACTCACTGACATGGCCAGGAGCCGGCTCCAATGGCGTCTGTGCTGAGTTTCATTGTCCATCTCCTTCTTCTTTAGATTCTTCCTCCAATCATGATCTCATGGCAAATTCATAATACAATATTTAACATTCCCCACCGTCGTACGAGGTGAATGTGGGTTTAGAAGGTACTGCAACTGGCGTTTCACCAGTGGTCGCGGGTATCCACTATCTAGTACTTGGTTCCATGCCTGCTTCCGAGCGATGAACACGTTTGGTTAGACACATTTGCTGATATATGGCGAAGAGCCGACCCCAATGGCGTCTGTGCTGTGAGTTTCGTTGTCCAATTCCCTCTCCTTTAGATGCTCCCACCAATCGCGATCTCACAGCAAATTTACAATATGATACTTAACATTATACTACTTGATTGTTTGAATTCATTTGTGATGTTATTTTTAATATCTTATCTTGTAGTATTGCGGCACATCAGTGGAGGCGTGTTTTTCATCCTCAGCTGAAGCGTATTGATGAGGATGTTGAAAGAAAAGAGAATCAAGAAGGAGATGCGTTAAACTAATCAGAATGGGATGAAAAGTAACAACCGGATGCAAGAAACCGAATGCAGGAACGCCGTTGACAGCACGACTGCGCCATGTCTGGCACAGTTTCCAACCATTGGTATGGACTGTCCTGAGGTCCACATTCACGAAGAGGGCACGCACTAATGTGACCAAGTCTCTCAGTCAAATGCTCCATGCCTCGATGTCACGTCATGAACTGGAAACCTCGCATTTTCTCCCAATTTGGTGCAACTACGGCGAATAATGTACGCCCAGGAAGTCGGTCGACGGGCATACGGAAGACATGACCTAGTCAACGTAAGCGATGAAGATTCAGCAAATACCCAAGAGAGGCACCATAATGCTTCTTGCCGAAATCTAAATGGCGGACCTCAGAATTGCTCACCCGGTTTTCCCACCAGACGTGAGCAATACTGCGCAAGCACCGGTGGTCGAACGCAGCCAGGTGTTTAATGTCACCACTATGAACTGGCCAGATCTCTGATCCATACAGTAAGAACGGCCTTACCGTAGGGTTATACACTATCTTTCACCAAACAGGTGGATCTACCGCTGAGTATCCGGAAAGCCACACGTTCCTTGCTGATACGCGAAGTAACTTTATGAGTGATGTGACAACCAGAGGTGACACAGCTACCAAGGTAAGTGAACCGAACCACCAGTTCCAGTGTCTGTTCGCAAATAGCTAGCACCAGAGGTGTGTCGGCCCAGACATGCAATAGCACTTTGCACTGTATAATGATGCAGCGGTTGTTCAACCCAGAGGGACATCCGAGCGCGATATCGCTTGCTAGGGTAGATGGAGTGCGTATTCTACCTAATAACATTCCTTTAACGGGTAGCTCTACCATGCGAGTTGCTAGAGGCCATGCCAGCACCATGTATGTACGTACATTAGAGGTGATTAACACTGCTTTCACAACTGGAAGAGATTTAAGCGGGGCTCTAAAACAACTGTGCATCACACTGTATTTCGCTGGGTTCGTCTATACAGTATCATAGTAGATAAACGGATTGAGGGACTTAGAAGCGGGATCTGGAGACAGCTAGCTGATGTTTCCGGAGCTATAGCATTAAGCTCTGCAAGTGAACACTGCCTAGTTGTTTGGGGTAACTAATGAATGAATGGACCCTGAAGTACTAGGAATTGAGTCTCGGTCGCTGAGTATACGACTTAATAGAATCACAAGTATTACAACACAGCAGTTGCTATGAAAATAGGGACGAGCTACATAACAAAATGACAGAAGGAACAATTATCATAAAGTAGTTTTGTTACGTAGTGCACTGTTAATGCTACCAAAGATGTGTGATCTCATCGAGTGCGGTAAACTGAAAGAGAAAAAGTAAACGAAGGTATTAGCCACGTACTCACCGGAATGGACAGATACGACGTGTCTTCGTAGGTCGCCTTTGTCAATAAATGATTTACCGCAACATTCACATGCATGGGGGCGCTGATCTGGAGTGTAAACCATTTAATAAAGATGTATTGGACAGAAAAACTACAAAAGAATAATTCCCATTTAAGTCATAAAAACAAGGTCTAGCAAGGAAGGTCGTTTTCGGTGGTCCATTGTTAAGCTAAATACAACATATTTACACAGGTAAGATACGAAAGAGTGTCAAAATACCAAAACAGGTGTGATTCGCTCAAATGGAAACTGTCTGGAGGACAGCTGACCACGGTAAAGTCAGAGTTTCGGCGAACTACCTATTAACACACAGTGGGGAATCGTTGAGACGATTGAAGATCGCACTCGCCGGTGCAAGCATTCGACATCTGATATGCTTGAAATAGACACCCATCACAGAGTAGATCGGGCGAAAGGCTTTAGTGACAACGACTGATGACTCGTTTGGTTTATGTTCAACAGTTCAACAAGGTATATGATGGAATAAAACGCATAACTTTACAAGACGCCACAGGATGGATATGCAAAAGAAAATTAAAATCAAAAGGTTCCAAGGTGGAACGGGAATTATGAGTAGCCATTGCACTTCATCAAAACTGTTGTAGTGCGTTTATCACGAAGATGAAAGACTTTCGAATATCGTGATGTCTGGAGCGTTCACCACATGTGCTTATAGTGCATTCCAGTGGGAACCGATTTTAAGTGAGTAAAATTACTACCTACAATAAAAAACTGGAGTGTTGTGTCATTAGTTTCAGGTGGCTGTCTCGGCACTGTTTGTATGAGGCAGGGGTCAGCAGTGATGCAGATGGGTGCTCACGCTCAGTTAGTATCAGGTACGTGAGAATGATATCTCCGCGAAGTTGTCGGTAATCTGAGGAGAACACACGCTCACAAATTGCGAAGGCTGAGGAGAACACACTGAGTAAAGGAAGAGGTAGTTCCTAACTGAGACCGGAGAGTCCACGCGTTGCGTTGGTGGCTCTTTTTTGGGCCTACTGCCAAAGGTGAATAACTCGTTTTAACCATGCCCACCAGGCCTGAACCGTATATTCAAAGTAAGGACGAATAAATGAGTTAATCAGCAATCATACTATCCGTCGCTCAAAGGTGCCGAGAGCTCGCCAGAAGAGCCACAAGTTCAAATTCGCCAGACTTGCTGCTTTCGAAGATTGGAGCGAATTGCCAAGACTCGTACACGATGATAGCTAGGTCGTGTTCACTTGTTGTAGGATGTGTTGCCCCAAAAGATGTGTTGACGAAGTTGCTACGCACCGTCAACAGGTGGCACTTTGCAGGGTTCAGTGGAAGCTGCATCCTTCTTGCCCATTCGTTAATCCGAGCCAAGTCGTCCTGAAGACAGACACGGTCGGATGCTGAATGAAGTACACATATTTTGGCATTGTCTGCAAAATTTTGCATCAGGGAAAGAATGTTTGCTTTAAGGTCATTGATGTAGACTAAAAACAGCAGCGGGCCAAAGAAGAAAACTGGCGGTACACCACTGGAGATACACAGGCTTTTGGAGTGTCGGCTACTCTTACCTTGATTGCTCTTTGGTGTAAGTAGTCTTCCAATCAGGTAAGCAGGAAATAGCTGATACCGTAGGCAGCAAGCTTGTAGAAGAGAACGAGGTGATTGACCCAGCTGAACGCTTTAGAAAAATTTAAGTAAGTCATATCCGTGGGGACTTCTTCAACTGTCGCCCTGGTCCGTAAGTCTCGAGTAAGCAGCAAGATCGTCTGCGTCTGCATTAGACATTATTTGTAGATTATCAAAGTATCGCGGCAGTTACCGATCGCTTACCTACTTTGTATATGGCGGTAATAATTCCATTTATCCACTCAGGTGTGAGTGTATGGTAGTCAAGCAGATTCTGGAATAAGGTTGCAAGTGGTACTGCTTTGTTGGGAGTACCGTTTTCCCGGAGAGACTGTAATTTGCTTGCAACAGCTGCTGAGGTAAAGGTGACGCTGGATAAGCCAACGACATTCTTCAGTGCGCGACTATTGCGGTGGTGCACGTTTTGTTCAAGCCCCAGCTTAACCACGCTGCACAATGCTCGTCGACGCGTTCAGACAAACGTCTCATGGTGCGACCTACGTAACTTGTCCAAAAGAATGGCTCGTTATCTAGCATAATGGGTATGCACAAGCTAGGATACTCTAACACAACAACGCTACCAAAATAAAAGATCAGCTATGCGAAATAAGGGGTGCTAGTCTGCGATTATCTCGTAATGTGATAAACGTAAGGGATAGACTTCGTGGTGTCCGTATGCGGTAACGAGTTTATTCTAATATTACGCACCAGCTGAGTCGTCTCACATACTGGCGCGTTCCTCTCATCCAGAGAAAATGAAGTGGATAGAAACTGCATTGAAACATTCCAATGTCCAGTAGAACACCCACCCGGAGCAGACTGTTATCCGCAACTGATGATACACACAGTTGTCTGTGCAATAAGCATCCGACTGGCTGCTTTGTTCATTGCTCGGATAAAGTAGATGGATGACACTCATTCTTTCTCCGCTGCTTTCGTCATCAAGTTACCAAGTACAATATCACCAATTGTTATCGTGGACTGACTACCTGTGTTTCCGCATGCATCAGAATGCCCAAAGTCCGATTCCTCTCACTTGGCACGCTATTGTTCCGTCACCTTCAAAGACATAAGATTCGCCCGAGCAACATCCACTTACCTAACGCCAGCCAGAGAGAAAACACCTACTCCGAGATAGTACACCCAACTAAGTTACCATGTGTCCCCTCAGCCATCTCCGTAATTGTTAAATGTGTACTGATACTTCGCTGCCAGGTGAATACCGCCGCGCGACGGCTGTGTATACCGCGAAGTCGTTTGCACCGATACGGATTCGAAACGGTGACCTACGGATAACTACACAGGTGTGTATTCCTTTTGTCATCGAGAAATAATCAGTGAGCTGAACTCAAACCTATTTTCGACAGGGAGACTGCGGTTTCCCACCGGATGCGAAACTGACTCGTGAAGACAAGATATTCGCTTGGAGGATCAGCTGGAGGTACTCTCCTTTTGGATGCATTGCGACAAACAATCACAATCTGAACTACGATTCACTTTGAAGCAAAGATCGGTCAAGTTGGTCAGCACGATCGTGTTGGGTGCCGCCTGTTCTAAACAACGCACTCCACGACCGAACTGTCTCAATACTATTTCTACCTCAGAGTTTCACTGCCGAGGTAAGAGATGGTCCGTGGTTGCGAAATTTCACATGGATGTGAGAGTCCGGGATTCAGCGTAGCAAACTAGAGGCTATTATCGAAGAAAATGTCATCTGTTATCCCGTAACGATCGAGTTCGGGGACGACGACTCCTCTCGTGTTGGAGTTGAGCGAGTCCATTTTGCAATAACCCTACTTGTACTCGATCGTGAGCGACCAGCGATTAGATCCACAGTAGATCTGGAGCACTATGTACAACTCCGTGTCCCTGGTCTCGTGAAATTCACCGGATTCGGGTGTTGACAGGTAAAACGCATGTTACCGGATTTAACTAGCTACCCAAAACCAGAGCATCTGTTCTTCAGCTCTGCTAAAGAACAGGTGGATGCGATGAACATGCTCAATTATGTCTACGGAGCAATGGTGGCATTAGAACATGATCTCGTCTAGAGTGTGGGTCACCAGTTAAAGCAATTTTTATTCGGAGTGAAGCAAAGTGTGATCCATAGAGAAACCTCGCCACTTCACTTGACTCAAGCGTTCTTCTGGTACTGCGGGTTGCTGAACTATACGACCTAAACACCCACAGTAGTAATAAAAACAACAGAAAGAAGGAACAATTTTGGATGCAAATAGAGCCCAGGGATGTGTAGTATTTAAAGGTGTAGATAGGATAAAACAGCCATTAAGTGCTTTCCAAGAAGTACGGAAGACTACCTGACTTGGAAGCGATTGAAAAGAGCCCTTGAATTCTCCGCATTCCCCGTCGTTTGACACTTAGCCGGAAAGCGGCATAAGGCCAACGACTGCGAGACATGTGTGGTCAGCGATTTGGTCGCCAAACGGAAGCTTGATTAAGATAAACTACGAAAGAGGGAGATTCCGTGTGCATAATCGTTTCCATACAGTAAACCCACTCAAAGGTTAAAGTTTTGTAAAATCAGCAGTTCAAAGAGAGGGAGACTGGAAGAAGTCTTCGTGACAGCTCCTACCTTAGAGCATCCCCAACATTGTTTTGCCCTGTGCAAGACCGCACTTTCGATGACCTAACATTTACGCCAACGAAGTGTGTGTGTGCATCAAGGAGAGTGGCTTCGAGTCAATCCTGGTTGACGGCCCATTCAATCAGATGTGCATTATTTCTATGTGCTCTGTGGATATTCGCGCGGTGGTCAGCTTCCAAGGAGAGAGACCATAGATTACGACTGACAGTGTTAACATTCTTTCACGTCCGGATGTGGAATTCAAGATGGCTAAAGCTATATAAAGAAAAAATAATTTATGGTTATTGAATCTTCGGTGTCACAGCATTTGTGTACGCCTGTCCGCCCTCCTCAAGCAGAAATAACCGAATTAGGAATTGAACCGTAGAAACAGTGCTATTCGGTTGATGTGTCCGCAAATCAAGAAACCGTTACACGCACAGTATGGAAGACTTCACCGATGGCAAAAGGTAAGGAAATGAAATAATATTTCTAGTCACACACTCACTCCAATGAACAGATCGGATATGCCTCTGCAAATTGCTCTTTTCGGAAAACGGTTTATCACACTGCTCACACGTATAGGGGCGCTGATCTGGATTTGGAAAGTGAGAGTAGATGAAGAAAAGCCACACAGGGGAAACAACCAAAGGATAGTGAATGATCCATTGGAAGGGCGGTACACAATTTATAGCATACAGAGATTTTCATGATAGCCAATATAGTGGAAGAGCGACCATTTTAAATAATGGCTAGGGGGAGTTAACGAATACTACTGTGCTCGTAAGGGAAGAAATATTTGAAATATCACACCGACCGACAGTGAGAGTGTACCGCAACTACTGATGGGAGAGGAGGTGGTTTAGGCAACAAACTGTTCTTCGCCTCCTTTTGCAATGACCGTTAGTCGGCGCGACCTAAGTAGCCGCAGCGCACTCTCTTCGTCGGTTAGCACGCTAACATAAAAGTTCCGTTTCGTTTTGGACACAATATTGGAGTGCATGGAGTTTGTCGTAACTAACGAACTAGCCTTATAACTGTATACGATGATGGTTTTTATGTAGTTGCATACCCTGGACCGGGGTGCACAGAAGAAGTTCCTCCGAGAATTCCACCACAAGCCGCCTCATCCAGAAAAGATTATTTGACCATCCCTTAAAGTCATAACGTAAACGGAGTGATCACATAACCACATCAATCAGACAATTCGTTCCATCGATTCACTGTAATTTTGCCTCATTACACACCACCAATTCAATGACCAATTGTACAAACAAATAACGGGCGCACCAATCACTAGACCGGTAGCCAAGGTAGTGATGCGAGTGGTAGGACGAAAGGCGCTATCGAAAGCAAAGCGCAACGTTGGGATACCATATGTGGACATTACATTGATCATACCTAAATGCTCCAAGTTTTATGGAACGCCATCAAATAAGCGATATTTGCAATGGGATCCAATTTACTAAAGAACAGAACAGAAAACAGTAACCATTCTGGATCAGTGAAAACAACAGTTTATGAGAAAGTGATTCGGGCGCCAGCATCCAGGGATGATTGGTCGTCGTCAGGGCTACGGTGCCTTCACCTTGAAAAGAAAGCACACAGTCCAAAAAGCTGGCTATCAGCAAGACAGTATTCTGGCGGTTATCAATGCCCCGCCTCCTAATAAACCATTGCACCGCAGAGAACTCAGCATCAAAAACACTAAACAGACTGTTGAATAGAAGTGGACAGCAGACACGCCACTGGTGCCGAGTGCGAGCCATGTCCTATAAAGTCTCCATGCAGAAAAGGCATTCGCAGTAAGCCGGTAGGCAGTACCGACGCTTTGCTGCCGCGCAACTACCGCCGGTCGTACGCGGGCTGGGGATACTGCGAGGGTCGCCCTGTCTGTACGCAGACTCGAACCCGTGCCGTAAGATTGCAAGACAAGCTCGTTACTTTTAGGCTACGGACCAGCCAAACACAAGGCGGGCTACGTGGACTCCAGTTTGGAAGGCGAAACGGACCAAAGGCACACAGTTTGGTCGTCAATGTCGTCATTTCTCGCTGTCAAGTTAACTTTTGACCATCATACATTGAGAAAATAAAACAAGACCCTTCTCTGTAAGCCGTGACTTGGTGTATGTAGTACGCGTCTAAGCGAACGCAACTTATCCAGCGATATTGTTGTTCTAAGAAACCAGTCAGATTATCTCTGCATACCACTCGCTCACCAACACCATCGTTGCGGAAACGCTGGTGCTATCCGACACCAACAAAGTTTCGCAGGCAATGTTAATCAAAGACTTATAGGCTGAGGAAAACCGGTTCGGTAGATCACAAGGACGTTAACTACCTGCAAACACCAGTGTCACAGAAGCTCAACTAATATCATGTGGGAAGTTTAGATAAGTAAAACAGCGTGAGTTGGAAACCTTGTTTATAACGCAGGAAGAGGGCGTGAAGCGCTCAGTATCGTTATTTCGCGCACCAGGCTCCGATGACTGAATCACGTCTAAAGCATGGTAACACATTGACCGCCGGCGAAATGCGCTATTTGCAATACTGGAACGGGAACCGTGAACGTGAACGTGTACCGGAGGCTAGTCGGTTACTCTCAGTCTCTCGCTCTCTTGTTTAGTCTCATCTTCAAAACATGATTATAGAATCCATGCGTCACAACGTATAACATTAACTGTATAATGCAATACCTGATTTCGCCGTTTCGAATATCATACAGTATTGTTTTGTGGTACCGCAATAGGTAGAATTATGATGATGATCATGGTCTCATCGTCGTCATCATCATACAGGTTAGCTAGAGGTGGGGAACACCTCAGCTACTGTGCCGCAATACACAGAAAAAGAGGAGAGAAAAAATGCAACTGGTGCAAGCTGGCTGAGCTACCGGTAACGTATGGACATCGTTCCGGTAAGCTACCAGCCGGCTGCTGTGCATCAAAAAATTACTATGCAAAATTATATAAGGCTAAATAATGAGATCGTAGTTGGAGGGTGAGGCTAAGAGGGATGGGGTGGGACAAAGAAACTCACAGCACGAACGCCACTGAGGTCGGTTCTTAGCCATATCAGCAAGTGTGTACAACCAAACGTGTTCATCGTCTTTCGGACCCCAACCAGGGAGCCGAGACGTTCTAACCGAGGCCAGCTCAGAAGTCATGGCCTTCATTCCTCTGGACCAAGTCATTGCTTGGCCACCCCTCCTCTTCTTCCATCCACACCGCCGGCGCGCAAACAACACACGTCGCGGGAGTCGGTGGGCTGGCATGCGTAACACGTGGCCGAGCCATCGGAGCCTGATGCGTGAAATAACGGTGATGAGCGGTTCAGTACCTTTTCCTGTGCCATAAACAAGGCGTTGAACACGCTCTTTGCTCACGCGGTGTTCCCACCAGATGTGAGCTAAATTACGAAGGCACCGGTGGTCGAACGTAACTAGCCACTTCAGATCCGCTGCTTTAAGCGGCCAGATTTCACAACCGTACAGTAGGGATGAGTATGGGCTAAAACTCCTCACGAAGAATCCAAGCTAGGAACATAAAAATCCCCCACTCACATGTAATCCGAAATTCAAAGCTACACAATGCATTCAAAGTCGCACTCACTTAAGTGAACACAATTCACGTGAATTCGGAGGTCGCTCATCCTTGAGAAGGACTTCTCACAGTACTCGCATGATACAGGTCGCTCTTCTGGAACAAAAACACAGGGCGTTGCCAGTTGCTCAACACGGGAAAGCACAAACAAGGTCACAGTTAAAAAGAAAGATCAACGGGCTACCGCAACGAACGATTGGACTTATCTCCTGATTTGACTGACTGAAGTCTCCGAACAATCGAATACACCCACTCAAGGCGAGATGCCACATAAACACTGGCAAATATAAAAGTTCATGATTCGAAGTAAAGGAACTGTGGAATGGGCTGTATGATGAGTAGTGCCTAGCATGGAACAGCACCCCCCCCAGCAACTCAACAAAAAACGTCATCTTGATGACGGCGCAATTGCTTACAACAGCGACTCAAGCAAAAGTATGATAAATGTGATGACGGCGTACTTGTATATAACAACAGTCAAAAAACAAATCAAAATGTTAACAACTTACTTGTAACCCACATGTGCACATGGTCAAATGAGATGCGGAAGAGCGGATGAAACCTTTTGAGAGATTACCCCGAATAGAATCAGGTCCATAGGAGACGGTTCCATGGATGGTCGTATTACTTTACTTAAACTGTTGGCTATACCCGCAAGTATTATTACACTCAAACTCCCCATCTTTACTACATTTAAGTGACAGAACATTCCTAAGATACCACTGGGACAACTGAGAAACTCGAGCTCGGTTATGCAGCACAAAACAGCCAGACTAAATAACCGGTTTGTGTCTCGCAACGTCGAGAAATATACCATTCATTTATTCGTGTATTTAATCAATGAGTAGCCAGTGTTTCCCTCGCAGGGAACATGACTCCACGGGATATTTGCCACCAGTCCGCATAACAATAAAGCTATGATTGGAAACTCTGAAGTTCTACGGTTAGGCACACAATTCCCTTGAATATGCAAAGCTCAACCAGTTGAGTTCATTGGTGTCCAGTACGCAAATGTTGTTACGCAGAGCCAGAGCACAAGCCGAGAAACGTGGCGCAAGACTGGGTCGATCTACAATAAGAGATGGAACGCGAGTGGACAACAAATTGCGAATCTATGTGGAATCACCAGCAACTCGGATGATGAACTTGAACCATTTGATTTGTGTTAACTAATTTTAATTAGCATCTCCAATCTTGTTGTTAGTGAATTCCTACAACCTATTTATTGCGCCAAGCTCTCATGCAATAAAATCCGAATCCTTCGGTCCGACTATGTTCTTGGCGTTCTCATTTAGTGGTTGGGGCGGCACAGCAGATTATCCGTACCCTCAGCGGGGACCCCACAGTACATTTCTGGCGACGGTTAGCTGCACGTTAGCAGCAGGTTAGTCGTTCAATCAGCGTGGCATCACAACAAATGTACAGTCGCTCTGAGAACTAAGTGCAAATATAAGTGACAAAACAAGTTGAACGCACACCGGTCGAAAGGTGTTGGAAATCTGGTGGCGCGTACACTGTGTTTACTTGTGGGATGATGATGCGGCCACGTTTGATGTTTGGGAGTGGAGAATAGATTCATATAAAACGAAAGGTTGTCATGAATGTGCAGTCGAGAACCGGAGGATGTGTCACGTTAAACTAAAATATCTTAATTCGCAGGAACTAAGCATCCTGTCTTTAATAGGAAATCTATTATTCTAGACTTTGGTTCATCATTCGTTAATAACACACGCTAACAAGTAACTCATGTGCTACGAGTTGCCTACAACGAGGATAAAAAGCTAATGAAAAAACATCGCACTAAAGCGATCTTCATGTTATTCTGAAGATCTACTTGAAACACACAGAGGTCTCGGCATCCTCATTATGCAGTAGAACATACGTATGTGTAATCAATGAGAACCAATTCAATGAAACGTGCGCTGAGACAGATGAATGCAAAAACAAAAAGTTACGCAGCGGGGAAACAAATTTATGTACATCTTAAAGTTATGTAACTGATGGCAAAGCTCAAAATATCATATGTTTTCTCTAACAATAAACATGTCAAGTGAGAGCTTGTCAGCATTGGCCCCATGAACATGCCAGACAATACCAAACGTTGGGTACGAGGAATCCAATGCATATTATTATAATACTTGATATGAAAAGATTTTGATCAAGTACTTCATGGCATGCAGTACCGTCCCTCTACTTTCTTGGTTCACGCTAGAACAATGCGTAAGCAATCATAACAAACATGCACATATTCTGTCATGGTTAATGTCATCCGGTTTCGGTATTATCTATCACAGTGGCCAGCCACAGAATGCCTGCGCCTACAGAGGGACCATGGATGGCTTGCGCTGCGCCACACATAGCTGAATCCACACACCCATATCCAGCGTAAACGCGAAGGAAAAAGATCGGGAGACATGTGGATGGGAGCCACGTTTCAACGGAGCCGGCCCACACTCCTTCACAGGCAAACACAAGCACGCTGTATTTGGGAATCAAGCGTATACAAGACGTTCGCTGGAGCGTAATCCGCTCCACAATGAGTGCATGGAACCGCTAATCGAGCGTAGCACGGCCAAAAGGACCGTGCATCCCGTTCCATCGAGCGACCACCAACTGTCTCCTAGAGCCAGTATGGACGAGGTAGTGGGTAATAGACAGGTAGGCACCTTGTCTATATGCACATCAAGCGGAGCCGCAGCTGGTATGTCAGACAACAGCCAATCATTCGAAATGACGATAACAAATAAAAGCCGTATGTTTGACAGTGAGGAGCGGGACTTAGTTGATGTAGCATGGCGGCAGTTGTGTCTCTCCAATGAGGCCGTAAGTTTCGAATATGTGGTATTGACACCTGTCAACACTTTAGGTTGCGTAACAATCACACCTCGGGTAGCAGATGATCGGACCGATCGGCGACACGGAGGGATTGAGGTGAACACCCAAGCGCATTCGCACGCTGTGTGATCTCTCATATGAGCTACGCAAACCAGATTGTGCACATAGGAGGCAACACATAAGCACACACTATTTTACTGTAGCACTTGTTTATTAATCATTCAACCTGGTAACCGTACTAATGGCAATTGTGTCCGTATGCCTATATCGGTGTCGTTCAAATATTGATGCCCAAGAGTTAAGGCTGTCAGGTCTAAATGTTAAAGAAAACAGACAATTAGTCTTGAATACTTATTCTCATGCCTGGGCAATTGGCTGTTAGCCTGACCTAAATCGATACCCATACACGTTGTTAGTACTATTGTTCATGAGGTCTAATGTGTCTCTATCCAGTTTGTGGCAGTTCATGCTTAAGTTTGGACAAGCGCATGTTGTACTCGAACTGTCATCGGACACGGATGACGCCAATCCATGTATACATGTATACCGAATGTATTAGACGAGGATACTCATACCCCCTTTGTATGGAACACTTAGTGCAAAGGATGCGGCACTGGGGCAAAGCGAAAATAACATTACCAGAACATGAAAAAGGTGAGTTTATGACGAACTAATGCTGACTTCAGGTGTTGCGAATCCAAGGCGAAATTGATCGATGCGAATCTCGTGGACTGATCAAAAGGGCGGTTGCCCAGATGCAGGAGAAGGCATTATTGCACGCGGAATAGAAGCACGATACGTACGCACCCATTCGATTTACTAATCCAAGCCAATAAGATGGTGTATGTGGTACGTCTACGTGCGTGATGAATAATCTTACATTTCAGAAGTAGATGTTGTTTGAGCTCCCCGGTGTGGCTGGCCTGATGCGAATGTTGAGAAGGTACCTACTTGTCTGATACCCTTCAACTCGATTGCTGGCTCCAGGAGACACTTGTTGCTGGATGGGACGGGGTGAACCGTCCTCGTGACGTTGTTAGGTTCAAAAAGTGGTTCCATGCTGTGTGGAACGGGCTACGATCCAGCCATCGCCTTTTGTACGCCTGTGGTGCAAAATTTCCCAATTAGGCCGGAATGCTTCTGTCCTGCTTGTTGAAGGAGTGTGGGCCGGCTGCGTTGGTGAAACGTGGCTCCCATCTGTATGTCTCCCGGTCTTATTACTTCGGGTTTACACCGGATAAGGGGTGTATAGGTGGAACTATGGGTGGTGCAGCGCAAGCCACCCATGGTCCCCTTCGTAGGCGCAAGCGTCCTTTGACTGTCCCCATGGAGGAAAGAGTGACAGGCAAATTCGGGTGCCGCCATACCATATATATATATATATATATATATATATATATATATATATATATATATATATATATATATATATATATATATATATATATATATATATATTTGTATATGTATATCCGGAGAAAGTGAGCCTGGCGGACATGCCGACAATGGATGAGACGTATAAAGCACTTGCTTAGTTGCGAAACGGCAAGTGTACGGGTGAAAACGAGATCCCGCCTGAAGTATTGAAATACGGCGGAGCCGTGTTGGTGAATGCGCTGCACCACTTGGTGCAACGCGTGTAGGTTGAGGAAGAGATCCCTCCTGAGCTGAAGGATGCCCTTGTGCTGCCACTGTACAAGGTCAAAGTGGGCAAGTAATGTGCCACGAATTATCGTAGTATCAACTTGCTGAGTTGTGTGGGCAAAGCGACTGCCCGAATCCTACTCAACCACATCGTCAACCAAGTTATGGAACCCTACGTGGCAGAAGAGTCATGTGGATCCCGTTAGGGTCGCAGAACCGGCTCGTCAGTTGCAGAAGTGTAGAGAACGACACCAGCCGTTGTACTCGCTGTTTGTTGATTTCACCAAAGCATTTGTTACGGTGAACCGCGAAGCACTGTGGCCTGTGTTGAGTAAGTATGGTTGTCCGAATAAGTTTGTAAGTTTAATTGAATGTCTGCACAGTGATATGCCAGCAAGGGTGCAGCTGAGTGGAGGGACGTCGGATGACGTTGCAATTATCTCTGGTGTGAAGCAAGGCTGTGTCTTAGCTTCCGCCCTGTTTACTATATATATTCATGCAATGATGTCTTGTGTTTTTGGTGCCGCTTGTGCTTACGGTGTTCGTGTGGAGCACCGTATTGATGCTGGGTTGCTGAACATCCGTCGTTTCGGTGCGAGAACATTAGTCTGTGAGACAACTATCCGTACGTTGCTATTCGCTGACGAGTGTGCGTTGTTTGCACACAGCGCGGATGAGCTGCAACACATGGCTTCGGCTCTCGCTCCGACAGCGGCCGAATTCGGGCTCACCATTAAGACAAGGAAAACTGCTTGTCTTTTCCAGCCTTCAACCGGAATGGAGTCCGTGGGCATGCCCCGAATCCAGGTTAACGAGGAAGTGTTGGAAACCACTTCGAGATTGTGCTACCTTAGGATCGTAATAGAAACCGACCTGCAGATGACGAGCGAGCTGCGCAACGCGTATAAAAGGCGACTGCTGCATTTGGCAAGTTGGAATGAATCTGGAACAACCACCACCACACTATCGGGAGAAAACTGCTGGTATACAATTCCATAGTGCTGTCCGTTCTTTTATACGGCAGCAAAACCTGGGCGCTTTATCCGAGAGATGTCCGTTAGCTGGAGAGATTCCATCAACAGTGTCTGCGCCGTATTATGCGTATCGGTCGGAGTGAGCGAGTTGCTGACACGGAGGTGCTCCGACGCAATGGCATGCATGCAGTGGACTGGATAAATCTGCTGAGGCACTTGAGGTGGCTTGAGCATATTCGCCGCATGGATTCCACCAGGGAATAGAAACAGCTACCTTATGCCTAACAGCGTGCAGGGGAGCGGAACGAGGGAAAACCGAAGTTACGTTACCAGGACATGACCAAAGTGAGCCTATCACGTTATAATGTTGATTTCAGGTGTTGGGAATCGAATGCGGTTGATCGGCATGCATGGCGCGAAGTGATTACGTAGGCAGTTGCCGAGGTCCAACAGAAAGTCCTCATACATGCGGAGAAGAAGCGGCAAGTGCGGAAGAGGCGGGAGCCGGTGGAGTGTACTGCATCGATGGCGAGCGCATGGTGCGGTCGCGAATGCCTGAGTCAGGCAGGCCTAGTGAGCCAGGAGCAAGGCCACTCAGGACCAGCATTAAAACGACGATGGATCTTGCTGAAAACCGACGCATCCATACTAGGTACGCCGCATTCGATTTACTAACCGCGTGCTTGAGCGCTGAGACTTTATCTCAGGTGATTAGTATGCTATATTTTGTTAATATTTACTTTGTCACCACACTTTTATGGCTATCTGAATGATCTTCTATTTACTTACACAGATCGCTTAAACGAAATGTGGTTAGTTTCTGTAATTTTTTCGCGTTTGTGGCATGCGTTTTTGAACTCTTTTCCGGCAGTCTGGAGATTATTGCGAAAATTCTGATAACGTATTTATTTAATATGCTGATTTAATCCGGAGTTATGGCAAGATATCCGTGTGCTTTATTCGATGTGTTTATATGAAACCGTCATTCCAAGTGATTGATTGTAACTTAACATCCCTGGTGTGGTTGCGTTTGATGTGCACGTTGAGATGCCCACCTGTCTAGTACTCACTAGTCCGTCTATACTGGATCCAGGAGACAGTTGGTCGTTGCTGGAAGGGACGGGGGTGCACGGTCCTCATGGTTTGTGTGTGGAGCGCCCTACAGCCTAACCACCGACTTGTGTGCGCTTGATTCCAAAATACACCGTGCTTGTGTTTGTCTGTGAAAGAGTGTGGACTAGCTCCACTGATGAAACGTGGCTCCCATCCACATGCCTCTCGGTCCTATTCCATCAGGTTTACACTGGATATGGCGCGTGTGCATGGAGCTGTAAGTGGTGCAGCGCAAGGCACCCATGGTCCCTTTCTAGGCGCAAGCGTACTCTGGATGTCTCCGTGGAGGCCGTAGTGACACAAATCCGGGGACGGATGCCGCCAACCATAAGTTTATATATGTCGACCAGTTCCAACTGAGTGGAAGATGGCCAGCTAACGCGGTCTAATCTTAGCGATAGATCACAACTGAAGGAAGCGGGCGCCGCAGTACAAGTTTGGGCAGGAATGGAAGGATAGGAAACAAGCTTTACGTGTCCCTTCATGAGCGGATCGTTGGGTTAGGAAAGTATTAGGAGTTCTGAGGCCTTGATCGATGCAAATTGAAACATCCTTACCATACCCTGGTTAACCAAATACTACCCATGCTTTCCGCACTGACAGTCCACACCGTGCCAAGGACGTAAAGTAAATTATAGGAAGAAAGTGTGAGAGAAAGGGGAAGGAAAGTCATTTAAATGGAGAATAATACCAACGAGTGAAGAGAAGCACGTAAATTGAAATTAAAGTAGGGGGATGGACATAGTCAGCAGAAGGGAAACGTTTTGTGTTTCCGCCCAAGAGCGTCTAACTAGCGCTAAAAACTGTTAACCGAACGTTCACTGGTTAGACTTTATGGAAGCGAGTTCCAGCGCTCCATAACTCAACGCGATAACCAAGTTTCGGCCCTGATTCGATCGGAAGGCTGCTTGTGTAGCTTCACGGGGTGATCGCGAAGGCAAGGCAACCTAGCCGGGCTAAATAGCCAGCTCAAGTACGGTCCAAGCTTCCCAGTTAATGCAATAAGTAAAGATCAAGCCTCCACGAAGCCGTCCGTAATGTATTGAATACAGAATTTAAAAAATGTGTCAGCTGTAGGCCGTAACGGCGCTTCGCTGCCGCGCGTCCACCACCAGCCGCGCAGGGGTTGAGTATATAGCGAAGACGCCTACCCCTACGCGGATTCGAACCGGTGACCTTATGATTGCAAGACAGGCACGCAGCCCACTCGGTCACCGATCGACCATACCCAGGCTAAGTGGACGCCCGAGATAGGTTTGCACCCGTAACTCCTCGGGCAGCTTGGTACTTACTCGCAAAACCCTTTCGAGGTTCATATCATCTCGGAACAGGCAGGGCGGGCAAGCTTGGATGCAATATTCCAGATGGAGCCGAACGAATGCTGAGAACAGCTTCACAAATATGTCGGCAGTTAAGACTTCGAAAGAACGGCGTAATAATCGTAACATTCGGAATCCCTATTTGTTGTCCACTTCCGGTTGCCAGCCGAATGCAGAGTTGAGGAATAGAAGACGTTGAGGTCTACTTGGTTTGAGACAACGGGGAGGTTTGACCCTACTGAATACGTACCTCTGTGGGGAAGTTGCTTCTACAGGAAGAACGGAGCACTGCCTGATTAATGGGCGGTAGCCACAAAATAGACTAATCCCAGAGCCTATCCAGGGCATGGCGTCAGAACCTCCAGGGAGATCTAGTACATTCCACAGCTTTAGGTAATCAGCAAAAAGTTGCGATGATATCTCAAGCTCCCCAGGGAGACCACTTACTTAGATGGAGAACAGCATAGGTAGAAGGACCGAGCTCTGCGGGACACCGCTAATGACCATTTGCCTAAATGATAAGCTGCGACCTACGCGTACACACTAATCTCCCCCCCCCCCCCCCCGCAAGAATGTAGACACACATTTAAGGGCGCGTCCAGATACACGGTAGGAGCTCAGCTTTTGTGATAGCCTCAAGTGGGGTACCGTGTCAAATGCTTTCGAGAATTCGATGAAAAGCACGTCCACTACGTGGCCATGGTTCCCTGCCAGACCCCACGTTCCATGAGCTACCAACAAACTCATTAGATATGAAGATCGTTCCCGGAATCCGTGTCGTGCACTATGGAGTCGATTAAATCTATTCAGGTGACCTCACAACGGATCTCACTAAACGTCAAGCAGTTTGACTACGACGCTAGTCAGAATGACTGGCCTATAACTGGTTGACAGACTCCTGTCGCCAGATGACAGCCTCCTTCTATTCAGGTAATGTAAAGCTGTTAAGTGACTTCGGAAAAACCGTCGTGAGCGGTCAACTTAGTTCCGCTGCCAACTCATGTAGAAACCTGCAATCTCAGACTGTCTGCCCCCGTCCCCCCGTGGCTCAGTAACATAAGGTGCTGGCTAGTTGGAGTAAGCTGAGAACGGTCATGGGTACGATTCTTAACAGGACCAGGGGAATGCGCACCACTGACGAGCGAAACAATCCTCTGGTACCTTTCCGGATTGGGGTACGACTAATTTGGCTGATGAGCAACCGGGAGGAATCAGTAAAATATCATGCAGAAGCTTCGGGTGATTTAAAGCAAGCTCAGCTGCTTTAGAAGGGTTCAGTTCTTGTATTAGCCTAAGGACTTGCGTTTCCACCACAGTAAATTCAGTGAAAAAAGGAGCCGGTTAGTTTGCAAATTATGCAGCCCAGCCAATGTCCCCCACGGCTCAGTGGCATAAGCTTCTGGCTAGCTGGCATCTGCCTCTAGCGGTCATGGGTTCGATCCTCCTTAGGAAACCGAGAGAATGCGCACCAATGACGAGCCCCGATAGGGCGAAACGCGTCCGGTGCCTTTCCGGACTAGGCAGTGCTATGTAGCTTGTGAACTACTGGGATGAAAACCTTAACAAAATTACAACCAAAATCCTGCTACTTACCAGTAAATAAGAACCCTCAGGGACTCTGCGGACAAGTTCAAACTAGTCACGTACAAAAGCCCCTGTGTATTGCACACTAAATATGTCAGAATCCGCATAGGCATGAGCTCCATTGGCCCGCAGGAAATCTGGAATTGTCACATATGAACCACAGCGTAGCTTAACATAAGCGAAAAACTTCGGAATTGCCGAAACCCCATCAGCCATTCCGTTTTCGTACCAAAGCCTCAAGTGTTGTTAACATCTATTTCTGGCCTCGCGGAACCTATCATAAGTGCTAGTTGATGGAGTAGCTCGGCAAGTACTCCCGCATTGTTGATCAGGTACCTACCAGTGCTATCTACTGAGATGGGCTGTGCTCGTATCTCTCCTCCTCGCAAGTAGGATGTAAGGAGCAGACACTTCCGTGAGATGACTTGAATTTATCCCAAGCCACCTGAACCGCATCGGCTACCGAGATTTCGCAAAACAAACCTGAAGCCTTGGTATGCATTTCTTGATAGTTCGCATGCCATATGTTGGGATATAGCTCAACGATGCTCTGGCGACGTCTGGACAGAGCTCAGCTGAAGGATAAACAGAGATGATAACTGGCACCTAAAGGAGAGGCATAAGCGATGTCACCTAGGAAGACGAGTGAGTTGGGACCTTTGCTTCTTTGACGTCAACTTGCTTTCAGAATTAGTCACCATTTTGTCCTATGGAATCTGTCGAACATGACGTTTTTACTTGTCATAAACCAGTTCCATTGTTCTCCTGTACGGTTCGCCCGTGCTGCCATAATGCCCATTGTCTTACCTACAACGTGGCACATAGCAATCGAATAGAACGTTGCACAATTGTGGAATGTTGAAATTGTTAGGACCACACGGTGTCAGACTAAATAAAGGCGCCCATCCAAGTGATAAGAGAACACTTACATCAAGGTAAAACTACAAGAATGAGGAAGTTAGAAGGTTAAATTAGAACTCCACAACAAAAAGGTGAAAATTCCCAGGGACAGGTGCAATGAAGTTTCCAGAACTCACGGATACAGAAAGAGGACGGTATCCGAGACTGCTCTCTCTGAGATTAATGCGCAACCCTATTGCATTTAAAGTAAGGCATACGCAAGTGTGGAGGCTAGTGCGGACAGCTACGCCGAGCTAATCAAAAAACTGATTCAGGGACGGTGATTGGTATTTGACGTTCTATTGCAAAGACTTCCAATTTATTCAGTAATTCTTGGACCGCAACCAAGCTTCTATCGAGCAAAATCTGTCATGGCTTCAAGAAAATGGCGCTGCACTGAGACTTTTGGTGTATATATACACCAAATACGTTTCTGGCGCACTTATTTCCAGTAGGAGAGAAAACGGAATATATTTAGCTAAGGCAGACAGTTAAGGTATTGATTTGTTTTATCGAATGGGACGGTTGGATTGCAGGTGTCTCACCATCAGTGCGTACTAACTTATCGAAGGTGTCCTAGAACCAAGATCAAAATCAATAGGGGTGAACAGAGTCGTGTTGAGACCCCATGTGTTTGGGTGTATTGCGAGGATCCCCGAATCACCGATCCGCAGGTGGAGGTTCAACACCAGACGATACGTTTATAACACACAAACGTGGATAAAAGAAAACATACAGTAGATGGCATTCATTTCACAATGGAACCAGGAATGGAAAGCCAACTCCTTTTCTTGGACGTTTTGGGTAGTAGAACAGTGGACGAACAATTACAGAGAAGATACGCACATAGAACAAATCCTGACCATTAACAACAGTCATAAAAATGTCTCAAAATAAGCTGCAAATGTATTCTAGTCCTCAGGATAGAATCTCACTGCAGCACTGCGAAGGAAAAATGGAAGGGAGGGGAACACCTTTCCGCGTAATATAGTTTCTTGCACCTAGCTGTTAACTTTTATTATGTTGAGAGTAGGTTTACCTACTTTATCCTGATCCCATATTTTTTGTATTCTACTTGTGTTCAACGTCATTTGCCTATGGTTGTCGGTATTCTGGCGATGTGAATCATGACAACTGGATCCACCTCAGTTCTACGATTGAACTAACAAAACTGAACGAATAATCCAGCAGTTTCCTCTCAGGGTACATTAACCGCAGAATAACAAACAAAACAAGTACACTAACAACGAGGAAACGAATCACCATGCTGTGGATGCAGGTCACAGAACTGACCGCTAGACTACTCAAGTCACACGAATTCGGATGTCACTCACAAAGATATGGCAAGTTTGAAAATAAATTTGTCCAAACCAAACCAAAGCGGGAGTACACGAGCCACGTGTTGTTGTATAGAGTTGCATACTGCAGACATAAGCTGTGATAGTACAGGAGCAGCAACCTGCATACAGACAACACTACGTATCAACTCTGATCTCAGAACAAGTAGGGCTTAACTACGATCCGACTAAAAAGCATATTCTGACACACGCACACACAAGAAGAGGTACGGAATTGCTAGAGAGTTTAGTGCACAATAAGGAATTCAATAAACCTACAAGCTGACGTCAAAAAATGACAAAGACAGAGAGTGGGCAGATCGGAAGCGCGATTGGTCCAAATACATGTTGAGATTCGACCGAACAGTGATCAGGACGGCTTGTATAATCGTGTTCAGTAAACAGTACACGGGGACGTCAACAAGTCACAAAATGGTTCGTATTAGTGAACAAAAACCGAGTAGGTGACCCTGAGTGACCCCTGAAGTTAACCAATCCGGGTGAAGCGTGGTTACGAGCACTTGAAATGAATGGGTAGAACAGAACCGTAGCGAACGGCTTTCACCTTAAGATTCACATGAAGCTCTGTATCTACCAGGAGACGATTTATTACTATGCACCAAACATGATACATCAATTGTCGGCGCAAAGTCTGGGATCGAACTGCTCCACGCAAAGAATCTTATACACCGTGGTCCGTAGGTGTCGGTTAAGGATATGAGGTGTACTTCAGCTCAGCCGGACTAAGAACCCATGCTTCGCAGCGGCCAATGCAGAGTGGTGTTTGAGCATCAAATTGAGTTTCTCAGTCGAAAAGGCAATGTTATCCCATACCGAAGTGGCATAAGACTGAGTCAAAGACACTGCTTGTGAGAAGGTGCTAATAAGGCGCGACTTCGGCAGATATACAAGGTGCAGTGGCTGGATTCCACGCAGACGCACGTGCCTACGATGCTGAGGATAGGCTCGATGAACTGGAAAAAGTTAAAGCAAAATCCATTCCATCCTTCGGTGTTTGTTTCTTAGACATGTGCAAACAACGGAACGATACACGTCACACTAGCCCAGATGCCCAGTGAACCACACACAGCATTCGTAACACAGGGACACATCGAGGAAGTAAATCAGGAACCGGCTCAAAGAAAGGGGAACTCCTGTGTTACTACTGCGAATCGGTGATGAAACATGGGCGAGTATACCGTTGGCTTACGATCTGGAGTAGACAGTAGTATCGACCTCGACAACAAATCGGCCAAGCGAATGCCCTGTCTCGTCTCATCAATTCGCACCCAAAGGAGAACGATGATGGTGAGAGATTGCAGCTATCAAGTTTGAGTCGGAAGTCCAGTGAATCGTGACCGACAATGCAAGATGATTACCAGTGACAGCTGACCCTATTCGTGCGGATATTTCCGAGAAGGAACCCTAGAGAAAGTGACGCATTATGTGCAAACACATTGGTCAATAGATGGTATGCTTGATGACTTGCAGCCTTTTTTCAACCGACGTGGGTCACTGTCCGCTGTGGACAATTGTTCAATGTTTGGAGACCGAGTGGTGGTGCCAAGGGAATTGAACAGGCAATTTCATACAGGGCATCCAGGTACCAAATGTATGAAAGTCTTAGCATGCAGTTCTGTTTAGTGACCCAAAATGGATTCAAAAAATGAACAATTCTGCTAAACGTGTGAATCCAGTCAACCGGCCTGGAAGGAAATTCCAAAGTGCCCTTGCCAACCTTGGTCTAAAGCGCATAGAAGCCATGGCTAGGAATCCACTTAGATTATGCAGGAGCAATCGACGGTCAATTGTAGCTTAATTTCGTGGATCCTTTCACCAAGTTGCCTGATGCAAAGCCCGACTGTCCAGCGCACAATCGACGAGTTGGATAAGTTGTTTCCGTATTGCGGCTTGCCAGAGATAATAGTGACAGACAACAGAACCCAATTCACTTTAAGTTCATTTCGTAAGTGGTGCAAGAAGAAAGGAATTCAGCAGATGTTTTCATCACCCTAGCATCTGTAATCAAAGGTATAGGCGAAAGGGATCGTGCATACCTTCAAACGTGCTCATGGTAAAGCGGGACAAAACAAGGTACCAAAGTACGCCAGCCAGTCTTTTCTATGTGTGTATCGGAATGCGCTAAATCCTGACGCACCAGATAGAAAAACCCCCTGTCGAAATTTTGTTTGGACGAGAGATTCGGACATTGTTCGATAACCTTGTGCCAAGCAAGAAAGAAAAGCACTGAAGTTGTCAAGTGGAGGAAAATCGGACAGACAGCCTCCGTTATTTCAAAATCGGTAGCATGGTGTACGCGCGAGACTACAGAGGATCGAGGAGGTTGTCGACAGGAAGTGTGATCCACAGAAATGGTCGAGTCATCTAGGAGCCAACGGTAGGAAACAAGAAATGGATCAGGCACGAAAACCAGCTGAGACCGAATTACAGCAAGACTCGAAACCCCCCAGAACTGCCACTCTTGTCATGGGACATCCTGCCAGACAAGTTTGGTTTGGAAAAAGAAGCTGAGCGCCTAGGTGAATCAAGGCAGAGCCTGAAAGCAGCAGATGACAAGCAATGCAGGCCGACTCGAAAGCAGAGACGACCAAAATGGGTGCAAGTTGACCCGAAGGAGAAAAACCTATGAACAGAGTCGGGTTCGAACGGTAAGCAAGCAGACTCAAATCGAAACGGAGGTATTAAGCGACCGTAACTGATGAACGGCGCGACACGTTTTCGAAACAAGACTTGGGCCTACGACAGATCTCGCGGTCAGCTGAGTTACGCAGTCCACCTTCGTCGTACGGATTGCTATGGCTTCGGACGCGATCGTGCCTACAGCTAGCCAGTGGAGGCCGCCACCAGGCTTGAATCTGTCCAGACAAGTGAGGTGAATCACCACAGTAAGCATAGTCGAAGTGAGTGCATGTGAGTTATGAAGTAACCATACTCTCCAATACACTTCGGACTGGCAGACATCGGTCTTCTGTTTCTGATCCCAAGTTGGGTTTGCAACGCAGAGATCGAATGCCAGAGCAGCGTTACAACACTAACCTATATGAAAAAGTCACGCCTGATTCAAAATGAAATGAGCTAGAATCGCCTTCCACTATTTGTTAGATTCCTGCCAATCTCCGTAAACATGCCTAGGCTGACTAATTTATCGCGACATCATAAAGTGAACTAGATGATGTGGAGAAAAGAGGTTGTCTGAAGGGCTCATATGTTATATGCAACAGTTGGAATGATAAGTGATATTTGTAGATAAAAGACGGGGATGCCTTGAGATTAGGCATAGATATTTAGAAACAGCACAGTAGATAAAAGAAGCAAATAGCAGGGCTAAATTCATTGCAGGTTAGTTGCACTCTTCATCTTTCGCCGTCAATAGCGGTGAAAGACAACGATTCTCATTTCACGGATTCTGTTCAATGTGGCGTAAGAGCATAGTCGACTGAGCGAATAGGAAGGATACGAGGTTTTGGAGTGCAGCCGATTCTAGGCAACACAGCGACCAACTTGGAGCATGCCGATTATATTGCGTTGCATAGTGACGACTCACTGACTATGCAGCTCATTCCAAATTGCTCGGTGAATAAGGTAAATAAGTGTGACTTGATTTACACCGTCTCGAAATACAACGCAATGACAGGAATGCCATACACCTGCATCAGTAGTTACTGCTTTAGATACTAAGCCTAAACAAGTGGAGAGGTTCGTCCACCTACAGACCTGCGTTTTTGCTGACGGCACAATAGAAGGGAAATATTTCTTCGCATGGCCGAAGTCCAATCTGCGTCCGCTCATCTGAGGCGTCTGGAGCGTTGTCCAGGTGCTTCATTTTCGTCGAAAAAATGCATGGTCTGTAATATCACTCAGTGTGGCGCTGTTGTACCGAAGCGAGTCCTGGCCAATTTGTGTGAATGATGTGTCGGTCTTTCGCCTTTGACGGAGGATTCTTCACGTATAGTGTGAACACTATGCTTGCAACGACGACGTTAGATGTCGCATCTTAGAAAATAAGAGTTTCCCTCTTAACAGACTAGTAACTCGGCACCAACTGAAATAGCTGAATCATTTCCGTGCGCGCCAAGAGGGCAACTAAGCTGGGGATCCAGGAATGAAAAATGGTGGTTGAGGTCATGGCGCCCAATCCGGCTCCATGGGAGATTTGTGTGAATGTAGTCCCCGATTTAACCGATCAACGTCGTAACTGACAAAAGATGACAAAACATCGAGAGAAAGGCACAAAAAGCTACCTACCCCATCAGCTTTCGTCATGGTGATTTTTGAATTTGGTAAGTATTACACTTATTGATTCATGATTGTGCTCAAATGGTTAGAGGCATCCGTGTTACTATGAGGACTGAGAGGGAAATTAGAATAAATCAACACACCTCTGTTGTACGCATTTCTTAGGTAGGTTTCCTTACAGGGTTACGCTAACCACGAGGCGCCCAATTCCCAGTTCACAGCATATCTTCTCGCTCGGCCACAATTATCATAAGGCACTTTCACGTGCACGGAAGATGTAGAGGAGGCGCTAACCGATTCTAACTCAAACATTCTCAACCCCATTCAAACCCCATTTTCCGATACACGATTTATGTGGGTCAGGCCGGATAGTAA
>OX104069.1:19747299-19835424 GCA_944474145.2 Dicrocoelium dendriticum
GACGCGAGCGCGTAGAAAAGGTTCTGTGCAAATGTTGTGAATTTATACAAATGGTACAAGGTGATCGGTAACGGAAACGATAAAAGATAGAAAGATAAGATAGATTACCGTGTAATCACAACCACTACACTCCCATCGGTTAACCAATCGGTTACAAGCGGCATACAATTCATCTTCTCCGGGCTGCTCTAGGCAGAGAGAGAACTAACTTCGATGGCTGCTATGGACGGGCTCCGTTAACACCTCTCTCGCAAAAAGTGACGTAACACTTCCTCCTGGGGTCCAGCTGCATTCTGGCCACGGACCTCCAAATCCGATCCGTTTAACACCGTAGCTGCAAGCTGGTTCCTTTTGTGGTCACAGACCAAGGCTCATTAGGTGGCACCTGATTTCCAGGGTGTATGTCTAAATTGTCCAGCAGAATATCCAGTGGCAGCGATCGTTCACTGGCAGCTATATGAATGCTGGTAGGCCGCAGCTGGTTTGCATGTTTGATCCAAATCATAGAACCCACTCGAACTTTATACAGCACTAGTCCAAGGCTGCAGTCTATCGAGTCTGTGATGCACTGTGGTCTTACATGTCGATAGACTCTGACCAAAACACTGTTCTGGGTGAAATAGACGTACCTGCGTCCTATAGCGCTGATTAAAGTAATTTTCATTCCCACGTTCCTCTCTTGCGGAGCAATGCGCATTGGAGGTAGCAAGGAATTCGGAGTACGGAGTTTCCTGCCCATAAGCGCTTCTGATGGGGACAGTTGATTTGGCACCTGAGGGTTCGGAGCTGATCTGTACAGTAGAAGGAAAACATCCAACATCTCATGAGCAGTTCCTTCCTCCCTCAGCTTCAGCAACATCCGGTTAAAGGCATAAACAAAGCGCTCAGTTCGCGTATCGGACTGCGGGTGGAACGGCCGCGAGCGTACGTGTATGATACCCTACTGCATACAGTATTCGTCAAACTGCAAAGATGCAAACTGAGGGCAATTATCAGTAACCAGGGGTGTTAGTATTCCTCTCCATATTTATGGCTGCCAATACTTTCCCGCTTCTTCATACTTTCAACTCTCGTCTACATCCAAAGACGAATAAAGCCCGAATTTTTAGGTCTTGATTCTTAACTCGTTGGTCTCTCTCTGGCGCTCTATCAGACTGCAATTTATTCGTCTGTGAAAGAATCTCTATATAGCGTTTTCTCGGACATGACCGTTTCGAGGTTGATCCCAGTGCACAAAGGCAGTGGACGCATACCTATTGTAATTTTTTGGAGTCCAATGAAACACAACCCTGATAAGCGAAAAATCCTGATGAACTACAAGCTCCATCAATATGTGAGCACATCTTTGAGAGTGCCAGCTTCGACGTTGCCATAAACGCACTAGAGGGGCTATATCTCAGGCCTAAGAATGCAGTTTTCGCGCACCATATTTTAGCTACTAGCAAAAAAGACAGCGGATCTAAGTCAGACCAATTCGCCCAGAAACTTAATGTCGTTGCTAAGGACTGCAACTTCAGAGCAGTCAGCGCGGAGGAAAATCGTGATGGTGCCATGTGCGACGCCTTCATTACTGGATTACTCTCCGCTGATGCGACAGGGCTTATTGCAACATGGCGCATTAAAGTTTTAAACTGCGTTTGATTTAGCGAGGTCCCTGGAAATGGAACACCAGCACTCACATTGTTACCATAATACCATGTTCTCCCCACCATGTGCATCAATGTCCAACAAACACGAGTCACCTCACTTGATTTCCAAATCTTTATCGTCTCCATCATCCCCATCACTATACATTGCCGTGGCATCGAACGAAAAGTGCTACTTTTGTGGTTTCATTCGACATACGAGGGTAAAGTGTCCGGCTCGCAAAGCAGACTGCATGAATGGTGTTAAGAAGGAACATTTCAAGAAAGATTGCTTGTCAAATCCATCCAAGAACTTCTCAAGCGACTTCACGAATTTCTTACTCTATAACTGCAGCTGCCCCCGGTTGCTTAATGCGAGCTAGCACCAGGGTACAGATTAACAGTCTTAAACTGGAAGCGCTGATTGATATCGGCAGTTCCGAAAGCTACATCTCTGATACGGCTGCTTACAAGGCTAGATGGAAGATTACTCCGTCGCGCTCACGCGCATGTCTATGGCTTCAACTCAAATGCAAATGTCTACCGCGGAGCATTGCAATGTAACAGTCACATACAAAGGAGACGTGTACCACAACGTTACAGAATTTGTGCTCAGATGTATTGCTCTGGCACGATTCTCTTCAATTACATGATAAAGTAAAGATTTCGTTCGGTGAAGAGAAATCTCCTCTGTCTGCAGCCTCACCACCGCGAAAATTGAAGCCCCAGTACTCTTACGTAATCTTGCACCGGAGTGCAAGCCCATAGCCACGAAGTCCAAACGGCACAGTCCCACTGACGATACTTACATTCGTTCCGAAATAAACCCTTTCCTACAGAAATGCATCATCGAGCCATCATTTTCTCTATGAAGAGCTCAGGTGTTAGTCACTACTACCGAAAGGCACAAACGACGAACGACCGTAGATTACAGCCAAACAATAAATCGGCTCACCTACCATGACGCTTATCCTCTTCCTAAACTGGACGAAATGGTCCAGAAAACCGCTACGTTTGATACATTAAGTACCTAGAATCTAAAGAGTGCTTATCACCAAATCCCCATCAAAGCGGAGGAACGACCGTACACGGCTTTTGAGACCTGTGGCAAATTCTACCAATTTTGTCGTATTCCTTTCGGAGTAACCAATAACGTCTCTTACTTTCAAAGAACCACTGATGAAATTAACTCCAAAGAAAAGTTAACTGACACATTTGCCTATATAGACAACGTCACCATTTGTGGAAAAGATAAGGTTGAAGATCGGTAGAATTTGGATCGTTTTTTGAACGTTGCTTCCAACTGCGGAATAACCGCGGTCCATCCTTCATGTTCCGTTAACTGCGTGATTTTCCTCACAACAAGGGAACATCAAGGAGGCGAACAACCGTCTACCACTCCCAAGCTAATCGGCAGGTTGAACGCATGAACGGAACACTGTGGAGAGCCATCTCTCGCCCTACGCTCTCGAGACCTCCCAGCTGATCAGTGGGAGACTGTCCTACAGAACTCCGATTCGATCACTTCTGTGTACTGCAACAAACGTAACTCCGCATGAGATTTTTCAGGCATAATCGATGGTCTAAGTCTGGCTTCTCCATCCCTACTTGTTTGACATCATCGGGGCCTGTCTTGTTAATAAAAACCGTCCGATCTCCCAAGTTCGGCCGTCTTGTGGAACAAATGGAAATTATAGAGTGAAACCCTAAGTATACGCATGTTCGAGTATCAAAAGGGAAAGAGGAGACCGTTTCAACCCAACAACTGGCCCCCATGGGTGAACACCCGCTCGAACAAGACGACACAAGTAACGCCGGTTCAGAAGAAGTGATCGTACCCCATGATGAACAGACTTGTTTACACGACGTACGGAACAGGATTCCAGCCCATTCTCAACCAAGCTTTACCGAAGCTAAGTACACTCTCCAAAACTTAGGTGGGGTAGAATGTGGTATTACTCCTCTCCATATTTATCGTTGCTAATACATTTTCTTGTTCTGTATACAATCAACTCTGGTCTACATTCACAGAGGAATAAAGTCTGAATTTCCAGGTCTTGATGCTTTACTCATTGGTCTCTCTCTGGCTTACTATTATACTACACCAGGGTCTCTGGTATTCCATGTTGGGAGAAAAGTCTTCTCAGTACGCCAATGGTTGCACCAGTTGTTATGCGACCCATGAGAACACTTTCGGCCACTTACTGAAGGAATCAACCATGAAATACTGTTGTCCATTCACTGGACCAAAGAAATCCGCGAGTACTCGCTGCCACGGTTTCGTTGACAACGGTCAAAAAGACAACTTCGCTTTCCTGGGCGCCTTGCTTACAAGCGCACATTTCGGACACTATTTCGCTAGCTGTTCCAGCTCCGAGGCGATATCCGGCCAGTAAACGTAACTCTACTTAATTATTAGCATTTTGTTAATGCCAGGGCGTCCACGATGAAATGGCCGTAGAATTCTTTGGCGAAGCTCACTAGGGATAACAACACTGCGCCAAAGGTTAACAACCATTAACGATGGATAATTCGTTTTTCCCGGACAGGCTTTGTAATTCGCCATTTAGATTATCTTTCGGCCACTGTGTAATATGAAATCTGACCATTTGATGTAGGACAGGATCCCGCATTGATGCATCACGTATTATTTCAAAAGTTACCGGAAGTTCCCTGAGCGTTTCCAAAAACACCTGATTTAACTTCGACTCCAGTGAGATTGCTGCAATGATAGATTCTTCTTGCTGGCGTTGATGGCTTTCCAATAACAGGGAAAGTGCATCAGCTTGACCAATGTCCTCTGTAGAAACGTGTTTCACCGTAAAGTCGTAGCCCAGTGACATAGTAGCCCACTGCTGCCACCTGGTTGCCGTACAGACAGGGATGCAAAACTTGATCCGAAAAGTGCCAACACCGGCTTAGGGTAAGTAAGAAGTGTAAACTCCCTTCCATACAGCATTCTGTGAAAGTGCTTTAGTGGAGAATGCGCCGACATTCGTCCCCGTCTTGGCACACCAGCTTGACGCAAAGCGTTAATACGCTTTGTGTCACCGGAGCCCGTCCATAGCAGCCACCGAAACAAGCTCTCTCTCTCTCTGTCCGGAGTAGCCCGGAGAAGGTTGGTTGTATGCTGCCCGTAGCGGAGTGGCTAAGCAATGGGAGTAAGCCAATAGCATCACTTTACCTTGAGTTGGGTAAATCAAAATGACCTACATTGAAGCCCTCCAGTAAGCACACTACTTGATCAGCTAACAAACCAGTTTTTGCGCATTTAGTGATTTCTATAGTCAGGAGCTTTCAATAAGTTATTTTCTCTCAATATCTTGGCTGTACATTCGGTATTCCGAATGCTTCATACAAGTTCCGCCTTCTGCCTTCTGATTCGGGAAGTGGCTGTATCGTGACCGGAGTGGCTGCAGCGGTTATCCGTACTAATAGCGGAAACGCAACAGATCTCAGTGACGGTCAGCTGCGCGGCAGCAGTAGGTTAGTCGCATCCGCAGCGGCATCCCGGACAACAACAACAACAACAACAATACCAACAACAACAGTACATCAGTCAATAGAACAGATGCTTCGCTGCCATACAACCATGAGGACCTAAGAAACAAAGAAACATAAGAGGAAGAGAAGGGAGGCTTACCTGAAAACCTTAACACTCTATGCAAACATTCAGGGTCAACAAGTCTACACCTTGAGTTAACAACATCCCGCCACAAACAGCTGGCTGTCGTACAAAGATAAGGCGGCATCGGCGAGACAGCTTCCATGCGACTTTCACTGCCCCGCGTCATAATCAGCTATCATCCCGCAGCAACAAACACACATTAAACAGGCAATCCGATTAGGAGACGGCAGCCGACGCGCCACTGGTGTCGGTTGCGAGCCACGTCCTGGAAAGTCTCGAGCCAAGCACAAGGCGGGTCACGTTGACTCCGGTTCGGAAAGCGAGACGGACCAACGGCACCTAGTTTTGTCGTCAACGACTTCATTTTACGTTGCCAAGCCAACTTCTGTCCACCTCGAGCCTCGCACTACCTTACACCTGGCAGACTAAACAAGGCCATCCTCAGTAAGCGGTGACCAAACCTACGTAGCATGTGCCCGAGTCAACGCAACTTATTCAGTGCTATCTTTTGTTCCAGGGAGCTAGCATGATTATCACTACCTAGTACTCGCCTACGCATATCATCGCTGCGGACACGCTGTTGTCATCCGACACCAGCAATGCTTCGCAGACAATGATGATCAAAGACTTTAGGAAATCTCAGATCTTCAGACTGAAGGAGCCAAGTTTCACCATCATAACGCAGAACGGCGCGAACTCTCGCCTTGTGTACACGGTCTTTGAAACAGAGCGAAACTCTCTTCTGTCTTTAAAGATGCGGCAGGTTCAAGAAGACAGCTCTGGCCTTTGCAGTGCTTGAGTTGACGTCAGTTTCTAGGCGCCCATCGTTGCTGCCGCAGCTGCCAAGATAAGTGAGTTGATCAACCACCTCGAGTTCTTCGTTAGCAAGAGTCAAGGGGTCGTAAAGTGATTGATGGTCCTGCAGCAACACTGCCCTTTGAAGGTGTGAAGTGCATACTAAATAATGAGACCGATCTAGACAGGCTATTCAGGGTTGATTGTGCTGCCGCAACATCGTCAAAAAGCAAAACGATATCGTCCGCGTAAACAAGATCAACTAAACTTTCATCAGGCAGCACTTCAACGTCTACATCATGAGATTCCGAAAGGGAACACGCCATGATAGAATCCAGGACGAAATCGGACAACCCTGACGAACGCCACTTGTGGTCGGAAAGCTATCCCATAGGCCATCGTAGACCCTGATGCAGCCTGTAGTGTTTGAGTATAGAACACGAAGGATCATCACATATTTCGTGGGAACACCTTTTTGTGCAAGTATGCAAGAATGCATCGAGTCACTGAATCGCACGCAATCTTGAAATCGAGGAACACAGATATTGTCAGTCTGCAGTATGCGTGGCGCTGCTCTCGCACCTGCGGTAAAGTGAATATATAGTCTATACAGCCACGTCCTGAGCGGAAACCCGCCTGCTTTTCCTTACTCCAGGCTTCCCATTCCACATTGAGACGACGAACAAGAATCGAGGCCAGTAATTTGGTCACAACTGGTGGTAGGCTAATACCTCTGTGATCAGAACAGTCTGTGAGACTGCCCTTCTTATGTATTACCATTACAATCGATTCGCCCCAATTAGCCGGGACAGTCTCTTGCTTCCAGGTACGTTCGAATAGGGAGGTAAGTGCTTTGCAGAGGGCCTCACCTCCATCCTTAAATTATGCAGATGGGAGGGAATCCGGGCCAGGTGTACGAAAACGATTAAGGGCTGTGATCGTGTTTCGCATCTCGGCCTCCGACGGAGGTTCTAAAGTAACCGTCCATGATGCGTCCTGCATCACCTAAGCAGGAAGAGGTCCGGGAAGTGGGGGTCAGCTGATCTGCTCTTGAAACTGTTCCGCTGAACGAGCAATACGGCGCACTTTATTGTGCATCAGTGCACCCGCGCTGTCTCTGATTGTCTCACCGACGCCTGGTTTCCTGGGACAATTGGTGCGGATCAGCTGGAAGAGCTTGCGTTAATTGCCTACTGCTCCTGCCACCTCCATTTCTTGAGCCCGACTGGTCCTACCGGTCTAAATGTCAGCACGCAGGCTCCGCTTTAGTTCGCGCATAATAGTCCGCGTGGTCACATTGTGCTCAGAGTCAGCCGGGAGGTTTCTTCTAGGTTCCAGCAGGTTCACCTACCTCTCGGATATCCAGTGGCTGGTGCGGTGACGATTGATAGTGCTGCAAGCAGATGCTCCTGCGTCGGGCATGGTGACCGAGATCCTATTCCACTGAAGCTCAGTGCAATTAGAACAAGACAGAGAATCTTCGGTACGGAGTGCGTGTTGATAGGCTTACTTGTCCGAGGGCTGAGACAATTTCTCAGTTGCCAATCGAAGGAGGCGCATGGTTCGTCTCCCGGTAAAGTTCATGGAGAAACGACAGCGGACCAAGGCATGATCAGAGTCGACGCAGGTAATCCAGTACGAACGGCAATCCAGGATGGAACCACGTCACCTGTAACTTATGGCTATGTGGTCAATTTGGGTCCATCGCTGGCCAGCTACAGGAGGAGGCCAAGTGGCACTTCGGCACCCACTGTGTCTAAAAGCAGTGCTACTAAGAAACTATTGGCGCTTCACACACAGCTGCAGCAGACGCTCGCCGTTGTCAGTCCGTTCGGAGTTAAGCCCATAATTACCACCCAGCTGAGCTTCTGAAGAGCTCAGACGCCCTACTTGTGCGTTCATATCTCCTGCAAGTACTATAATATCTGAACTGGTAGCACTGTGTAGTATCGCGTTCAGTTCATGATAGGATGTCCTTGAAAGCACTAGAACTGCAGTCGGTGGGAGCGTAAGCGGAAATCACAAACAAACCGTGTTTAGTACTACTTCGTGAATCAACGTTAGCTGATGTCCTCAAACGGGTTGCACACAAACGACTGTTCACCGGAATCCAATCCACCAACGATGGCTCAGCCTTGGAGCTTAGAATGATATCTACACCAGCTTGGCCCGTGAGTGCTGCATCAGCGTCTCCGGATGCGTGCAACCAATAACGAGAGGATAAGCCGGGTGCAGTTAATTCAACAACCCCGTTAGGGTCATTTATCCTAGTTTCGGCCACACAACACACATCAATGCCCAGTGTGTCCAAGGTGCATGCGAGTGCAGCCTGTTGACCTATTTGTGTTAGAGTGCGAACAGTGAACGCCACCAGGGAAGCGGGATAACGTGGCCTTATAAGGGGCTGCTGCCGATAGGCGTCCGATGGGTGTTATGAGAAGGTGGCTGCAAATGCTGTGACGATAGTGGTACTTTGGTTGCTGTCGATTAAGCTGGGAATTAAAGAAGGAAGGTCAGTAATCGGGGTCGGAATGGGAGTAAGAGAGAAAGGTGGAAAAGAAAGAAGGGAGGTGCCAGCAGTAGCATGTTTTAGTTTATGCGCCCTGCTGTATTCAACAGATTAGGCTACCGATGATAATCTGCGCGACGGCCGATGCATGCTGAAGAGTATATTTGAATAAAAAGTCATGGTTGTATGTGGGGTGAAATACTGCTAGGGCACCTAGACCTAGACAGGAGGACGATTAGGGTCATCGTCCAAAGGTTTTGGCTGTAAAGCCTGTTCCCAAGGCAGCGGGGAGGTGGTAATGATTCAGTTTTACAGAAATGGACGCTATCCCATTTCCACTTCCCAACCTGGAGGACCAGGATACTGAGTTTGTCGGACCTCTCACCATTGACCAACCTGGTAGGAGTAGCTCTCAATATGCCCGTAGGTACCATGCAATATAGCTCAATGGGCCAAGGAGGTACGCAAACCGTCGCAACACGGTAACGTCCAGTCTCGTTGCGACGGGAACCCCAACACTTTGCGTTCAGACTCACAGGTATCAGTGTCACCGTTTTGCCGAATCGCCCACTGACAGATCGATTAAAGTTAAAGTAAGACATCAAAAGCCTCAAGAGCAGGCGGACGGCTGGTGAGCAAGATCTTCCCTCTTGTGGGTTTTCATGCCGTCAGCCGGAAGTCAAATTTTGCCCTACGGAAACCCCTGTTGGTAACGTACGACTGAGAGCTGATCGTGCCGACTTCTTTAGAGTAGTGCTTAGTAATGTGCGTAGCCTAAGGAACAAGGTACACGAGGTGGTTCTACTTGTAGTCAAATCTCGTCCCGACATATTTGCTTTCACTGAAACGCGGTTGCCCCCGGGATATCACAGGCGGTTAAGTATATTTACCTGACTACGCACTGCTTAGAAGTGATCGCTCCGTTGGCTGCCAAGGTGGGGTCATCGTTGTTTATGTGAGCTGTGAACTGGATGGGCTGAGGACCTGTTTTCCAGTCGTCAGATCAAACTGTTGAAGCCCTGTCGACTATCGTGTGCACTTTCTCTGCTCAGTTCACAGATGTAGTGGTATACCGTAGTCCTGGAAGTATTGAGTATATTCATACTCAAATCGCCAATACGTGTCTAATACTGGGGGACTTCATGCTCCCTGAGGTTCGATGAGGTTGATCTACCGTGCAGTTCGGCGGTGGGCACCTTCGGTTCGGATCTCCTCGAGCTAACGTTGCATATACCTTTGCATCAGTTCGTGGACCTTCCGACTAGATACATGAACAACCAGGTTCCGACTACCTTGGATCGCATTTCTGCGAAGTCAAACGATTTCGTAAGTGATATATACGGCTGTCCACTAGGAGCAAGTGACCATGACTGCATATCCATCCGATGTGCTCTAACTGTCATCAGGCTACCGCTGAAGCATATCCAAGTATTTGGCAGCCAGAACTTAACGCAATGAGAGACAAAGCTTCAGCACTGCTTTGCGCGATCACCATGGCTGACACTGTTGAGACAGCCCAGGTAAGATTTAAGGCATACCTTAAGGAAATCTCTGCTCCCCACACTCCACTCATTAAGAAAAGGGTGACATGGGCGCAGCCTCCTTGGATAGAACATACAGATAAATACCTCCTACGGAAGCACTTTACAAGCTGTCGAACTTACCAAGCGACTTCATCAATCAGCACCTACGAAAGCTATCGAACGGTTAGAAATAAATGTAAGCAACATCAGGGCTGCTCGTCTTCAGTACGAGAAGGATTTGGTTAACGCAGCCGCAACAATTCAGTTGTTTACGTAAAGAGGCGCAACAGTACAAACTCGCCTATATTAGCTTTACTATGAGCGGACGGCCCTGTGTGCATACAGACTATTTCTTCATTGAAACTGTAGGTATCCAGTAGAGATCAATCGTCTTAATGATATGGCTTCAACAGCCACTGATACATTCTTTTCTAGAGCCAATATCTCTGATTAGCAGCAGCTAGTCACCATAGCTTCCACTTAACTTTGCGGATATCCGGAGCTAGCTCCCTTCTTACAATGTTCATTCTTTTGGATTGCTTGCGTCACAGCTCAGATGGTTTGTTGACCTATTATATGCCACCGTAGGATACACTAGTAACTGAAGGCGTAATCCGAACTCTATTGCTGGTCACTCTTCTCTCTCCTAGCGCACCGTTGTGTCGCTCGTCCTACTCGCATCAACTCTTCTTGATAGCAGCTAGTCATTGTTGGCTCCATGTAGCTTGCAATGATCCACTCGTTGATTTCCATCCTTTATTTTTCTCTGACGTTTGTCTCTCGAATCTTCACTCGCATGTTGATTTCTTCATTGAAACTGTAGGTATCCACTAGTGATCAATCGTCTTAATGATATGGCTTCAACAGCGACTGACATATTCTTTTCTAGAGCTAATATCTCTACCTAGCAACAGCTTGTCACCGTAGCTTCCACTTAACTTTGCGGATATCCGGAGCTGGCTCCCTTCTTGCAATGTTCATTCTTTTGGATTGCTTGCGTCACAGCTCTGCTGGTCTGTTGACCTAGCACCTGAACTATCACTTACCTTCATTGGCCTGTTGATACACTCAGCGACCCTATAGGCATACGCTAGTGACCAAGTGTCTGACTGGAATGGCTACATCCGGCCACTTAGTCTCTTCTATCGCCACCTGTCGGACGTCGTATATTCGGAATTTCTGTTAAGAAATAGATAGTGGCCATTGGCTCCATGCATATGCGATAATTTAATGCTTGCTAGGAGCCACTCCGTATCTCAATATCCTTTATTCCTCTAGAATTTCTGCATCCAATCCTTCCTCTGCCCTGCCACCAATTAATCTGTAGGACTCTCACGGAAACCTATTTATTTTCGCTTATTACGCGCTCCCTCTCGGATTACGTCAACTACTTGCTGTTCATAAACCTGACAATCACTACCATTATTCTAACTCTCTTTGCTCTATCCCTACGCAATTATTGGCTCCTACTAAACGGATACTTCGTACTTTAATTACTTGTACAACGATCTTGTCTCTAGGCAGGCGTTAGCAATCTACCTATACGGCTAATGATTCCGGAGGATATTCAAAAGATATTTTCAGCATAATTATTGTTGCACAGTGTACATGCTTTTGTCTCAAGCACAAGTGTTGTAACTTAAGATATTAACAATGTTCAACTCCATGCCTACTCTTGCGGTCTTCTCTCGGCTGTCCCTCACTTTCCCTTTTCTCTGAGGTCCGGGAATTCTTGGGGATCTGGGATTGGACTGAGGAACAGTTTTGGCCCAAGAGGGACGCAACAACCCACATGGACTTAACTGGAGCATGGTAGAACTCCGAATGGACCGAACTGCAATCACCATAACCCTTGTCCAGTATGGAGAAATGGACATATCCTCATACTCCCCAAAATTATACATCTGTAAAACCTGGACAGCGGAGAAATTGAACTTTTGCTCACCTGGACATACAATAAGATGAATAATCACGAGGTCCCTCTCCTCCACCGATCTCAAAAATAATGGCGACCCCGATCAAATTACCTGTCCAACTAGCAGAGGAAATTGGAAGCCATTACTCTGCGAAAATCCGAAGGTAAAACCAGTCGTCAAGCGGCTTTGCCAGTTCAACATTAATGTTCAAAATACTTTACGGCAGTGTTGCAGGACGTGGTGGGTTTTTGCCTGGCAAGCGTTCTCCCTATAAGAAGCCACAAATGTCTGTTTAACAACACTGCGACGTGGCGGATGTGACTCGCCACTGAATAAAGTCACAGCCCACAACTACAAACTGGCAAGTCGACTAGACTAACATATCAACTCTTCCCGACTCTGTTTCAACTACACACGCTCGAACCCAATGTATCGCCGTGATACACGTCGGTTTTTAAACCTTGATCATGCCTGCTTTGGTGTGTCTCTATGAAACTGAGAATAAATTATTTATTTATTTATTTATGATAAGGCTTGTATACTTAGCGAACAGTATACTGGTGTCTCTTCGCGTGAGATCTCCCTACCTGAGGTTCAGCACGTCTCGGAGTATAACTAAGTAACAGAAAGCAACACGACAGAGACATACGTCGTCAGGCTATTGCAAGAGCTAAATAATCCCAAACCATCTGGGCCTGATTCAATTCCTCCGAAGCTGATCATAATTCGTATACACGCTAGCTAGAAGTGTGAAACACCTCAGCTACTGTGCCACAATACCTAAAAGAAAAAAGTAAAAGAAATCCAACTGGTGCAAACCACCTTGTAGCCCTTGTACATATCTCTCTTCCCAACTGTACTTTCCTACTCTCAATCTCACTATTATGGTACAGTTTGGTTTTAACTGACCAACAACCGATAAAGGACTTTTCGGATTTCGATTCACCTTCTGGTTTCGGCTACGCGTGTTGTGCTGTTGATCGTCGTCTGTCTGCTAGCCTCGTAAACCAATCATCGGATCTAACACGTCGATTTATTGTGCCGACTAAGTTTCGTCTTCCGACCAGATTGTGCGACTAACTGACGGCCTACCGAGGGTGGTGCTTTACCTAAGGCCAGCTCCAGCTGATTTCTTTTATGTAGTTAAGCCCTTTCCGTTTGGCTTTTCCACTACACATTTGGTGACCGCGTTCTCTTTTTTTGAAAGCTCAGAACGCTTTTTTGTGTCTCTACTATGTCGAACCATTATTCCCGTATTGACATTTCAGACAATTGTGTTGGTTTCTTTATCGCTGCCTTCGATTCATCTGATCCTCCCGTGTGGTTTTACAATTGGAAGCTCTTTCTCGCATACGCCGTATTATTTCTCAGTCATTAGTGTTCGCACATATCACTGCCCAGCTACCTACCCACATCGCAACTGACCTTATGGATTTGCTCGACCCGATTCCGGCTGACGCACCTTATGATAAGCTCAGAGCCACCGTAGTAAAGCGCATCACGGCCTCCGACGAAGCTAGACTTCGACAGTTACTTTCCGATGTTGAACTAGGTGATCGCACGCCGTCAAAACTCCTCAGGCACAAACGTAAGTTGGTCGGTTCCCTTAAGATCGATGACAAAATTCTGCGACAGCTCTGGACGAAATGTCTTCCAGCGAACACCTCAGCTCTTCTCGCCGTGTTCTCAGGTGATTTGTCTTTGGACAAGCTGGCCGAAACAGCAGACAACGTTCATGAGTGCTTTCATAAACACGAAGCATGTCACTCAGTTGAGTCGACCGCTAACGCCGATCTTAAGACTGACCCGACTGAATCCATTTCCGAAAGGTCATCAAAGCTGGAGCTCGCTATCTCGAGCATTAATCGCTACGGTGGTAGAAGCCCTAGACGCCGTTCTCGAAGTAGACGTAGTCCCGCCGGGAGTTCGAAACGTCATTTCTGTTGATACCATCATCGTTTTGGCGATGATGCAAGGAATTTTCGACCTGGTTGTAACCACCCGAAAGTCTTCCACAAACCGCAGCAGGGAAAGCTCCACGCCAGCCAGTGATGGCGACGGCTGCTTCTGGCCAATCTTATAGTCGCCTACTATACGTCGACGATTCCTCAACCAATTTGTACTTCTTGGTTGACCCCGGTGCCGAGGTCAGCGTCATTTCTCGTGCTGCAGAAAAACGCAACCTACTTCCAACCTGACGGCCAATGCAGGCGGCGAACAATACCATGATCCATACATCCACCCAAGATCCATGGTTGGTGGCATCCGGTTCCAGATTTGCCTGTCACTGTGGCAAGCCACAGGACGCCTGCGCCTACAGAGCGACCATGGTCGGCTTGCGCTGCACCACCCACAGCTCCAACCACGCACCCCATATCCAGTGTAAACCCGAAGGAATAAGACCGGGAGCCACGTTTCATCCACGGAGGCGGCCCACACTCCTTCACAAGCACGCTGTATTTGGGGAATCAAGCGCACACAAGGCGGCGGCTGGACCGCAGTCCGCTCCACACCGAGTGCATGGAACCGCTCGTTGAGCCTAGCACGGCCACAAGCACCGTGCACCCCGTCCCCTCCAGCAACGAACAACTGTCTCCTGGAGCCAGTTTGAACGATGTAGTGGGAAATAGACAGGTAGGCACCTTGTCAACATACACATCAAGCGCAACCACACCGGGGATATCAAACAACAGCCATTCACTTCAAACGAAAAGCTGAAATGAAATAAATCCAACAATGCATACAGATACGGTGGCATAACCCTTCGCTAAATTACCATATGAAGTAAGTTGGTTAACAACAAATCCGTGATAAGTAAAAAATGTCCACAAATTACTTAAAAATGCTACAAAACGCAACAAAATTACCGAAGATAAGCGCAATTAGTGTAAGCAACGTGGCCAGTTAATAGAACATTATTCAGGGAGGCAGAACGAACCAAAGCAAGCGGAATGAAATTTATCCAGCTTAAAGAGACCTAGTTTAAGTGTAAGTTGGTTTGGCCCAACTGCGGTGAAGAAGCATCAAGAATGCAACATCAGCCTCAGCATGGGGCACGCCCAAAATCCTTACATACATATATATCTACCTTGGTCTTCGTCGAAATTTTCCTTTCGTTTTTCTCATCGCTGACGTCCAACGCCCCATCCTTGGTGTTGATTTGTTTACCAACTTCGGCCTGATGGTGGACCCGCGTAACCGTAAAATATGGGAGAGTTTGACATACTTTTCTTTTTCGGTCTTCGCTTAGCACTGCCCGCCGACAATGTATTCACCAAACTATTGCTGCAGTTTCCCGCTCTTTATCAATCGTCTAATGACTTTCCTGAGCATAATCATGAAGTTACGCACCACATCTCAACACATGGGCCGCCAGGCACCGCCAGACCTCGATGATTACCTCCAGACAAGCTCGCTACTGCCAAGGCAGAATTCGAACATATGCTTCGTCTCGGTATCGTTCGTCCTTCCAATAGCCCATTGTCCTCGCGGCTTCATATGGTTCCCAAAAAGGCCAGCGGCGACTGGAGACCTTGCGGAGATTACCGGGCACTAAACAATTCCACCGTCCCCGATAGATATCCGATTCTGCACATCCATGATTTTTCAACTGGTTTACATGGAAAACAATTTTCGGTAAGAATGACTTGGCACGTGCGTACTACCAAATTCCGGTTGCTCCTGATGATATTCTGAAGACCGCTATAACCACACCAATTGGTCGTTATGAATTCGTTAGCGTGCCATTTGGTCTACGAAATGCCGCACAGAATTTCCAAAGGTTTATCGATGAAGTCCTTAAAGGGCTCAAATTTGTCTATGCCTACATTGACGATATTCTGGTGGCCGGTTCCAATCATGATGAGCATCTGTCATATCTCTGATCGATCTTCGAACGCTTTGCTGAGTACGGCGTTACGAACAATGTTGAAAATGTGTTTTTGGCCAAAGTTCTGTTGATCTTTTGGGCCACCGGATTGATCGCAATGGCATTAGTCCACTCCCCGAGAAAGCACAAGCGATTGCAGATTACCCCATGCTTTAATCTTTCAAAAGTCTCCATCGTTTTCTCGGCATGGTGAATTACTAGTGCTGTTTCATATCAGATTGCTCTGGGCTACTCCAGCCATTGACCGATTTACTTAAAGGCAGGTCACGAAAATTCGAGCCCACTCAGGAAGCTATCGATGCACTCGACAAAATCAAGCACGCGTTGCCCAACGCTACCGCGCTTAATCATTTGAGGCCTGATGTTGACGCCACTCTCATCCTCAAGACTGATGCACCTCAGAACGCCGTTGGGACTGATCTCCAGCAGGTAATTAACGGTCAACCAGAGCCGCTATCCTTTTTCTCTTGCAAACTTCAGCCAGCATAGCGGCGATACAGCACCTTTGATCGAGAACTTCCAGCTATGTACCTTACTATCAAACATTTTCGGCACCTGCTTGAAGGTCGTACGTTTACCATTCTTACAGACCATAAACCACTAGCCTTTGCTTTCCGTGGTTCATCCGACCGTTTCTCCCCAGAGAAATTCGTCAGTTGGATTATATTTCACAGTTTTCTACCTACATTCGCCATGTTGATGCTGCCAATAACGTTGTCGCCGATGACATGTCGCGCATATGTCTTCACGAAGTCTCACGGCAGAAGCTTAACTTAGAACACATAAGAGCTCATCAGGAAGGAGATCCTGAGTTTGTGCAACTCAGATCAAATCCGTCGATCGAAATATCATAAATGCCAATCTTTAACTCAGACTCCAAAGTTTACTGTGATATTTCTACTGGCAAGCCCCGGCCATTTGTCCCACAGCAGTACCGCCGAATCGTCTTTGACCACCTGCATGGAATCTCACACCCGAGCATCCCAGCCGCCATCAAGCTGATTACTTACCGCTTCATTTGGCACATGCGCACCGAGATTCAGCAGTGGGCCAAACACTGTATCACTTGACAAACCAGCAAGAACCACCGTCACATGATTACCGTCCCCGGCAGTTTTGCTCTTCCCGCAGCTGGTTTCAAACATGTTCAGCTTGAGATCGCTGGATCCTTGCCTCCATCCAAAGGTTTGGTTTACTTATTGACATGGGTTGATCGTTATACGCGTTGGCCACTTGCCGTGCCTTTACGTGATGTTTCTACAGAAACTGTGGGGCGAACATAGATTGAGAATTGGATTTCCGTCCCTGGCGCACAAGCAATTATTACTACCGACAGAGGGTCTCAACTCAATTCGGCCTCGTTCCGTAACATGAACCGTCTCCTCAATTGTTCTCACCTACGGAAAACCGCCTATCACCCAGCTGCTAATGGTATCGTTGAACATTTTCATCGCCAACTTAAAGCCGCAATTACTGCTTCACAGTTGAACTCACAATGGTCAGAACGTCTACCGGTTATCTTGATTGGTATTCGTAACACCATTAAAGAAGACATTGACTGTTGTCCCGCTGAGGTGGTCTCTGGCACTACTCTCAGACTTCCTGGAGAAATAGTGCTAGACTCAAGGGATACTGGAGAAGTTGGTCCGACCTTGTACGTCACACGCCTGAGGCGACACTTCAGTTCAATTCGTCCAACGACACCTCAAATCAGTCCTCGGAGTCAACAGGTACAACCGGATTTGCGCACTTTCCCCTTCGTTCTCGTGCTCGTCGATTCCGTCCGTAAACCCCTGGCACCGCCTTACGAGGACCCCTTTAAGGTGGTTTTCCGGAAAGAAAAGTACTTCGTGCTGGATGGAAATGGTTATCAGGGTACTGTGACTATTGACCGCTTGAAGCCAGCGTGGATCGAGACGCGAACTCTACCGAAACCCACAGACATTCCTGTCACCGACCAGCCCACCTTCCCAAGCACGCCTCCTGCTCAGCCCATGTGTGACACCCCTGTTCCCTCTTCTGCAACCCAAGCATGTCACGACACAAACTCGAAAGCGCATCACCGAACACGCTTCGGACGTACAGTTCTTCTCCCTTCCAGACTACGGTAAATGACACACAAGTATCGAGCTTCCGTCTCAGTAACTCACGCTCTAGGGGGAGTTCTGTAGCGCTTGTACCTATCTCTCTTCCCAACTGTACTTTCCTACTCTCAATCTCACTATTATGGTACAGTTTGGTTTTAACTGACCAACAACCGATAAAGGACTTTTCGGATTTCGATTCACCTTCTGGTTTCGGCTACGCGTGTTGTGCTGTTGATCGTCGTCTGTCTGCTAGCCTCGTAAACCAATCATCGGATCTAACACGTCGATTTATTGTGCCGACTAAGTTTCGTCTTCCGACCAGATTGTGCGACTAACTGACGGCCTACCGAGGGTGGTGCTTTACCTAAGGCCAGCTCCAGCATTTTTATTTATAGACTGAGAGTGCTTTTATGTAGTTAAGCTCTTTCCGTCTGGCCTTTCCACTACAAGCTGAGCTACCGGTGACGGATGGGCATCGTTCTGGTAAGCTACAAACCAGCTACTATACAAAAAAGAAATTTAGTATGCAGAACCACATAAGGCTAAGTAGTGAGATCGTGGTTTTTATAAGAAATAATAATGTGTCAGCTGTACGCCGTAACGGCGCTTCGCTGCCGCCCAACCAACACCAGTAGCGCGCGGGCTGAGTATACCGCGAGGACGCCCACCCCTACGCGGATTCGAACCGGTGACCTTGTGGTTGCAAAGCAAACGTGCAGACCACTCGGCCACCGGCGGACAGATCGTGGTTGGGGGAAGCTAAGAGGGATGTGGTGGGACAAGGAAACTCGCAGCACGAACACCATTGAGGTTGGCTCCTAGCCATGTCAACAAGTGTATCCAGTCAAACGTGTTCATCGCCATTCGGACCCCAATCAGGGAGCCGAGACGTTCCAACCGACGCCAGCTTTGAAGTGGGGGCCTTCATTATTCTCGACCAAGTTAGCACTTGGCCACTCCCCTCTTCCCCTATCCACACCCCCGGCGCGCAAACAACGTACGTCGCGGGAGTCGGTGGGCTGGCATGCGTAACACGTGGCCGAGCCGACGGAACTTGGTGCGCGAAATGACGGTGCTGAGATGTTCATTCTCTTTTTTTGTGCAGCAAGCAAGGCGTCGAACACGCTCGTTGCTTAGTATACTCACCAGGTGTGAGCAAAATTGCAAAGGCACCAGTGATCGAAGGTAACTAGCCTCTTTCTGTCCGCTGATCTAAGGGGTCAGATTTCACAACCGTACAGTAGGGTCGAATGCACCGCTGCCTTGTACACTCTACCCCTCAGGGCCAGAGTGATATCGCACCGGCGCCATAAGTGGCGAAGGTAAGCAAAAGCGCCTCGAGCTTCTGCTAAACGCTTGTGATCTCATCTCCAATCCCACGGGTACCGACACAACTACCGTAGTTGAATTTTTGTACGACCACTAGCTGATTCCAAACAAGGGTCAGCGCAGGAGGCGATCCAGGCTAATCATGGAAGAACGCTTTGCACTTAGAGGGTGCGAAACAAAGCCCGAAGTGAAGGACAGCCAGTGCTAATCTGTCCAGTCCCGCTTGGCACGTGTGTGCTGTCACAGATTAGGGCAAGGTCGTCAGCATACTCCAAGTCAAGAAGTCGTTTTGCTAGGAGCAGATCCACATCTTCTAAATGTCCTCTGAACGCGATTTCTATGACTTCGTCAATGGCGAAGTTAAAGAGGAAAGGTAACAGTAAGCATCCTTGTCTCACACCTCTGAAGATATTAAAGAGCGACTAGAGCTGGTCGCAAGCTATCACCCTACCTGAGCTACGCGCGTATAATGCTCGGATAATAGTAACATATTTCTCGGGTACACCTTCCTGGCAAGACAGTCCCAAAGAGCAAGTCTATCCACCGAACCGAATGCACCTTTGATATCGAGGAACATGACAACGGTGGGCCGCCAATATGTGACGGTGCTCCAACAACTGACGCAAAGGGAAGATGTGGTCCATGCAGCCACGAGCTCGACGAAACCCGGCTTGCTCCTCACAAACCTGGCTTTCACGAGTAGCAGTCAGTCTGTGAAGAATGAGGCAAGCAATTTGGAGGCGATGGAGAGCAGACAGATTCCTCTATGGTTGCCGCACTCCGATCGTGAGGCCCCCTTGAAAATTAAGACTATGACGGAGCGGCACTAGTCGGTTGGGACAGTTTCCTGCTCCCAAGGCTTTACTAGTAACTCGTACAAATCATCCACAAGAGCAAGCCCCCAGGAGTTGAAGCGGACTGGATGAAAATCACCTGGTTCTGCGGCTTTATTTAACTTCAACTGTCCGGTTTCACGTTCGACTTCTGAGCGAAAGGGCAGATCCAAAGGGACAGCTCACGGAGCAGGTCGATCACTGGCCGGCGAGAAATCTAACAATCACGATCAATCAAAATGCCTTTCAAAGTGCTCAACCCAACGCTCCAAACGCTTTGACAAGTTGTGGATAGGCTGTCCACGCACATCACGCATAGTTCCACTAATACCAGGTCTCCTGCTGCCCGGTTCCTGTATCAGAGAGAATAACCAAGGGCAGCGGCAATTGGCATCTCTGAAGCACGAGGAGACAACCAGGATTCGCGGTACCTATTCAGGCTAGAACGGAGTTTCGCCCGGAGCTCTTTGCGAGTTTCAGTGTGTTCGCTCCCAGCCGGAATATGCCGGCGAGCATCCATAAGCTCCAAAGACTGCGAAGCGACCCAGTGTTCATGTTGGCGATTAGACTCACAACATGAGGATTTTCCAGCTGCTATTAAGGTCTGGAGAACATGAGACCAGTGAGCTTCAATTGCATCCAGTGAGCGCTTATTCAACTCGCATGTCAGCGTACTTTGATAGGCATTTTGAACAGCTGGCTTCGCCATCTGGCTGGTGCCGATGTGCTCATGACGTCGTCGTGGGCTTCCGCCAAGAGGCATGCGCAGGTCAGCACATACAAGTGCATTGTCGGTGTCCACACATGTGCCCCAAATCCAGCAAAAGTTCTGGACGAAGCCTTACCATCAGTAACTTATCGAAATGCGATCGATTAGCGTCCATGGCTGGTTCGAGGACGGTGGGCGCCAAGTCGGTAATGCATAAATAAATATCCAAGCTAAGTAGACGCTCGGGGTACGATTGCCCCCGTAACCCCTAGACCTACTTGGTACCTACTCTCAAAACCCTCTCGAGCTCCATTATGTCCCGAACAAAGCAGGGCGGGCAAGCCTGGACGCAGTATTCCAGATCGGGCCAAACGAAAGCTGAGAACAGCTTCAGAAATATGTCAGCAGCTAAGACCCCGAAAAAACGGCGTATTAACCACAACATTCTGAAACCCCTACTAGCAGCCTTCTTCCAGTTGTCACCAGAATGCAAAGATGAGGAATGGACGACGCTTATGTCTACCTGGTTGGAGAAAAGGGGGAGTTCGACCCCACCGAGTACGTAGCTCGAAGGCGGGAAAGTTGCTCCTATACGAAGGATGGAACACTTAGCCTGATTTATAGGCAGTAGCCACAAGGTAGACCAGTCCCGGAGTCTGTCCAGGGCATGCTGTATGGCCTCAGAACCCCCAGGCTGGCTGGCCGAACAACCTCCTCGTGGTGCCAGCTGGGTGGATTGGGTTAACCCCTTCCAGCAAATAGTTCGGCGGCAGTGTTCCAGGACGTGGTGGGTTTCCGCCTGGCAAGCGTTCTCCCTATAAAAAGCCACAAATGTCCGCTTAACAACACTGTGACGTGGCGGTTGTGACTCGCCACTAACTAAAGTCACCCATTGCTTATCCGGACGACCGCTTCAAGTCCACAGCCATCAAGCACCCATTTAACACTGGCCACACGTTCAAGCACGATCAAAAAGGCTGGAATACATTTACGAATTCCATAAACACGTCAAAACACGCCCACATACACACTTACATACATTTATATATTAACCTATGCGACAATCCCATTGATCCATTGTACATTGACTGATCACAGTTTGTACTATTAACATGATCAGGTCTGTGCCGACGTGCCTCGCTTAGTCGAAAATAAACATTTTATTTATTTATTTATTTATTTATTGATTAAGGTCATCAGCAAACAATAAGGATGATCCCCAAGCTCTCCAGGGAGATCGTTTACGTAGATGGAGAACAGCGTCGGTCCAAGTACTGAGCCCCGGGGGGACACTGCTAAGGACCGCTTGCCTAAAGGATAAGTTGCGACCCACACGTACACACTGCTCTCTTCCCTGCAAGAACGCAGATACCCAGTGAAGGGCGCGGCCAGATACGCCGTAGGAGCTCAGCTTTTTTGATAGCCTCAAGTGGGGTAACTTATCAAATTCTTGCGAGCAGTAGACGAAAAGCACATTCACTACGTGGCCACTGTCCACTGCTTCGGCTCAAGCTTCACGAGCAACCAACAAATTAGTCAGACCGGAAAACCCTTCCGGAATCTATGTAGTGCACTACTGAGTAGGTTAAATCTATTCAGGTGACCCTCCAACGAATCTCTCACCAGCTTTTCAAGCAGTTTGACCACGACGCTAGTCAGACTGACTGGCCTATAATTGGCTGACAGACTCCTTTCGCAATTTTGAAGATAGGACAGGTAACAGCCTTCTTCCATTCAGAAAGTAATGTGGAGCTGTCAAGCGACTTCTCAAACACCATCATCAGCGGTCCTCTTATTTCCACCGCCAACTCATGCAGAAGCTTCGGGTGAACCGAATCAGGTTCAGCTGCTTTAGTAGAGTTCAGTTCTTGCAACTTGCGTTCTTACCACAGTGAATTCAGCTACATAAAAACCTGTAAGTAATTTGTGGACAAGTTCAACGCTAGTCAGTATTGAAGCCTCTTCCGGCTAGCAGAAGCGATAACCCGTTCCATACCATCCCCAGAGACCTGTGATAACACAGCTCCGATACAAACCTCACTAGCATCAGTGTCCAAAATGAATGGGGCGGCTTGAGGTGACACATCCGGGAAGACACGGATTGGGGCGCTGACCAAAGCATGACGTAACTCATCAAAAGATTCCTGGCACTGCGGGCTCCAGTGGAAAGGCCGACCCTTCTCCGTGAGTCCGTGCAATGGTGTTGCCATATCCGCATAGTTCTTCATGAAGCGTATGTAGTAAGAAGCCAGACCCAAAAAACTCCGAACCTCTTCAACGGACTCGGGAATAGGCCAACATAAGATATCCTGTACTTTCGAAGGATCGCTCCGGATCCCACAATCGCTGATCATGTGGCCTGGATATTTAACCTCACTCTTCAGCAGGTCGCACTTAGACGGCTTCAACTTCAATCCTGCGGAACTGAGGCACTGCAGCACAGTTTCTAGAGTTGTGAGATGTTCATCGAGCGTACGTCCATGAACTATTACATCATCCAGGTATACAAGACATTTACTTGGCTGCAGATCTCTGAGTACAATGTGCATCAGTCGCTGGTGCATTAGCCAACCCAAACGGCATGGTGTGGAACTCATATAGTCCGGTGGGTATAACGAAGGCAGTTTTCTCAATGTCCATAAGGTGTACTTCGACTTGCCAATAACCTGAGGCGAGATTCACAGTAGAGAACCAGGTGGCGCCATGCAATGATTCCAGTATGCCATCAATCCGAGGTAGAGGGAAAGAATCTGTTCGTGTTACATCATTTAGCTTCCTATAGTCCACACAGATGCGCAGTGTTCCATCTTTCATTTTGCCTAAAACAATAGGAGCAGCCCAGGGGGATTGCAAAGGACGTATGATATTATCTTTTAACATCTGATCCACCGGTTTCTGTAATTCCTGTCTATACACTGGTGGGACACGTCTGGGCCCTTGCAGTACTGGTGGAGCATCCCCTGTATCAATCCCATGCTTAAGCATGCTCGTTCTACCCAAAGATGTACCTTTCCACGCGAACGCGTGCTTGTGTGAACGCAGTAAATTCTCCAGGCATTTCCGAGCTTCACAGTCGACAGTAGGGCTAACAGACGAACGCAATTCCTATATCACACCTTCAACATCCAAGGTGCTAGCACTAAGAGTAAAAAACTTTTTCATATGACCATTATTAGGTTTGAAGTTTAGAGGGAGCAGCTTGCCACGAAATGTCAAAACTCCGGAGGTTAGGTCGATGACACATGAATACCGACTCAAGAAGTCAACCCCCAGTATCGCGTCCCATGGAATTTGATCAGCTATGTCAAACTCATGAGAAAGAAGCTCTTGACCGACCAGCAAATCTACGGAAGATACCCATGAGTAAGCAGAACCATCCCATTTGCCACCCTGATCTGACGCCCGGGACTAGTGACTACTGTGGGGGACAAGAAACAGGATTTTAAAAGGCTACACGCTGCACCGGTGTCAATGAGGGCATGCAATCGCTGAGTATTGATTACTACAACAACAGTTGGGGATTCACAGAACTTAGAAGACACCAGAGGTACACAAGAAGTTCTGACTCACCGTCAATGAATCGTACTCCCGGTGATTGTTCGCGCCTTCGGAAATTGCGGGCACGTCGTACTGACTTCTCATGGGGGGAATTCTGGCACTTAGGACAATAACGACGGCAATTATGAGAGCTTGGGCTGTGAGGCGGTTCAGTCCGGTTCATCGCCGACGGCACACAACTAATAGCCATCAGCTTGTCGACCTCCTTCGGACGCCTATCGCGAATCACCTCTTCTTCGCGCGCAAGCCACGCCGCGGTCGTTAAGTCTCTCGGCGGCTCTCGTATAAAACGCTCCGAAGTGCGATCGTCGTTGATGCCTTCAATAAACCGCTCTAAAATGAAGGCCTCTCTTTCTGTTACTGATTTCCCTGGAAAAGCCTTGGCCTATAGCAACCGAAAGCCTCACAAAAGGCATCGGCCGATTCTGCCTCTCGCCGAAACCCCTTCCAGAATATGAATCGAGTAGCCGAACCGTTTTCCTTGTCTGGAAAAAGGGCCTCTAGTTGATTCCAGATTTCTCCGACAGAGGCACCAGGGCGAATGTCAGACGATAACAAAATTTCCATTCTTGCTATACGTTTGTCTTACAAGTGAAATACGCTTGAATACCCGTGTTCCAACGCACATTGGTAATAGAATTTGACGTCTGTGAAATTCCTTCACACATCCAAGGTGATTTGGATAGCGACACCTATCCACAAGACATCAAGCATGTCGAGCAAGGTCCAGCGAGCTGCGACCTCCCGTGCGTCTAGCACTTTGGACGCTGCTCTTGACAAAACGAGAGCAGCAGCAACAGCATCTAAGTGCCTGAGCCGCAGCAGAAATGTCACTTCTCGGTCTAAAGCGCTGCAGTGCGGTCTGTGCGAAGGATGGGCCCACACAACGCGCAGCGGCATTGAGCAGGATCTTTATGAATGCCTGAAAAGAACGCCATCTTCCGCGATAACATATCACTGTGACAAATGCCGACTTATTGTTAACGATAAGTCCCTTCTGGCGAATCTGACTTTGGCGAAAAAGACGTAATAACGTCGCATTGGTGACGCCCGTACTACCGCAGGTGACTCCTCCATGCATCCATACTGTGCGCAATCGAATCCGCTCCTCCTCCGCTTCATCAGCGGACACACCAATGCATAGTTCACAAGACAACCGAAAAAAGCCGTCTGTCGGCACTCCAACTGCAACTGCGACCTACGCAGCCGTGGCCAGCGCCGGCGCCGCAAAACCACCCGGCTGGGTCCAGGTCCCTAAAAAGAAAAGTTATAAGGCGGTAAACAACAACAAATCAAAATCACCGTCTACAGTGTCACAATTAAAGTCTGTGCTAAACAAAGCAACACGACTTGAGAAATTGCTAGCCGAGAAACCGGTCTTACCGAAACCGGTGAAGCCAAGCGATAGCAAGTCACCACGGGGACGGCTATGCGACGTCATGAGTTTCCACGCACCTGAGTCGACTGATCCCAGTCCTCAGGTACGCTGTGCCCATGATGTGCAATTCTTGCAGTCTCTAACCGACAAACTACTGGATGTTGGCGAACCCGGGTTACGAGTGAAACAAGTCACTCGTCTGGGGAATCAAGTTGATGGCAAGTGTCGGCCTCTGCGCATCGCGTTCGCCGACGAAACTGCCCCAAGGTTATACTGTCCCGACTCGGTCGCCTAAAGGGGATGAAAATTCATGTCCGGCCAGACCTTGATCCCGCAGAACGAGAGCAGCTGAAGTCTGCCCTGATCGAACTGAAACGACGCACGGACGCCGGTGAAACTAACCTGCGTATCGTAAAGTTTCGCACAGTTGCCCGGATACCCCGAATCCGGGTAAACAGAGCAATGGAGCTTCAAGCTCGCCCAGCGGTTCCTACCGCGGATTGCGTGTAGCGTTCATTAATGTATGCAGCTTAATGAACAAGCACGATGATCTGATCCGGTTCATTGCTTCACCTCGGCCAGATGTGGTTGGTTTGGCTGAGACGTGGTTGACATCTGAAGTGACAAGCGAAGAAATTGCGATCACGGACTATTCGTGCTTCCGCTGTGATCGATAGTTGAATAGCCGCGGTGGCTTCCTCCTTTACCTCCGGTCTACCCTGTGCGGGAGACTCGTGAGCACCTACCGAAGCATTGACGGTCTATGTGGTGTTCGATCCACCTACGACGCGGCGAACTGCTTGTGGGTGTGGCATATCGTAGCCCACTGAGTAACGGATTGGATTGGCTCATACACGTCCAAAACCAAATGAGTCGCCCGCAGTTCCTGCTCACTGGCGACTTTAACCTTCCTCGAATCTTATGGCCTGAATTTCAGCTTCTCCCTGGCCATAATGAAGTGGAGACAAGGTTCGCCGAACTGGTACTGGAAACCGGAACGGTGCAGCACATCACGCAACCCACCCGCATAACCCCGCGCTCAATGCCATCATGCCTGGACCTGCTGCTAACCAGCTGCGAACAAACAGTGCATGACATAGAAGTTCTTGAGCCCATGGCGGCCAGTGATCACTCGAAAGTTATGGCCACTATAGACCTGCAGCTTCCATGTGTGCGTCCAGTGGCGCCAACATACAACTATTGGAAAGCTGACTTCGATGGCCTCATTCTAGCTGCCAATCAGCTTGATTGGTCTATGCCACAGGATTCATCCGTTGAAACTTGCTGGACAAACATTAAAGGGGCGGTGCACTCATTGTGTGCGCAATTTGTACCCCTCAAGACTCGGAAAGTTGGACCAATGAAACTCCATTGGTTTGACAAAGAGTATAACCGACTGTCTCGACAACGGCGTCGACTATGGAATGCGTTCCTCCTGTCTTGCTCTGCCGATGACTATGAGGCATACAAGCGACAACAAAACTTGTGCAACAGCACAAAGACGCGAAAACGCCGTCAGTTTGAGGAGCAGCTTGCTTGCTCAGCTAAAACTGCCCCGAAGCGCATATTTGCGTACGTGAAGCGACGCCTGAAGTCTGCAGGTGAGGTGCCAGTGCTAGTGGGTTCAGACGGACAACCACTAAGTTCAAGCACCGAGCGTGCGTCCGCATTAGCGACGCACTTCGCTTCTGTATTCGCACCTAACCAATCCTGCGCGCCAAGCTCTGTCGTCGCCGCACCGACTGAGCTAACCGACTTGATCTGCGACGTCGCGGAGGTACATGGGCTAGTCAGCTGCCTAGACAGCACGAAGCCAGCTGGACCGGATGGTCTCCATCCGCTGATCCTAAAGTCCTTGTCAGCTGTGATCTCACCTGCTGTAACCGACCTGTTCAACCGATCCCTGTCCATAGGCTGCGTGCCTTTTGACTGGAAATGCGCCGTTGTCAAACCGATTCCAAAAGGCGGTGACACACGCAAAGTGGATAATTACCGCCCTATTTGTTTGACCGCAGTATTGTCGAAAGTTCTGGAGAAGATTGTGAAGAAGAGACTGCTCCAGCTACTGGAGACCGACTCTCTCCTGACGCCGGCACAGCATGGTTTCGTGAGAGACCGTTCGTGCATCACTAACCTGCTGCTAACATGGCATGAATGGTTGCAAGCATTAAACCAACGTAATTCAGTAGACGTGGTATACGTCGATTTCAGTAAGGCCTTCGACAGAGTGAATCACGAGATCCTCCTTCAGAAACTGAGGGAGTGCGGAGTCGGAGGCTCGCTGCACCAATGGATCCGTGACTTCTTATTTGGACGGAAGTGGAGGGTGCAAGTCGACAGCCACCTGACCGACTGGTACCCGTCGACGAGCGGCGTTCCTCAGCGGACGGTGCTTGGCCTCATTCTCTTCCTGATTCCCATCAACGACGTGCCCAATCTCCTTCGGTCGCCGTGTGCCTTGTTCGCGGATGACCTGAAGCTATGGAGGGTGATCCATACGTCGGGGGACTTTGACATACTTCAGCAGGACCTCGACCGCCTTTCCATGTGGTCCGCCGAAGTAAGTTTGCCTATCAACTCGGCAAAATCGCTACTTCTGTGCCTCGGTAAAGGTGGAGCGGGCCGGTCGTACACTCTCGACGGCCAAGTTCTACACCCGACGCATTGCGTCAGAGACCTTGGCGTTACACAACGTTACGACATGAAGTCACTGGACAACACGGACAATATGTATCGCACAGCATTGCGGTCGCTGTGGGCGCTGAAACGTAGCTTCTGCACCTGGTCGAAAGAGATTGCCACTGGTCTCTTCACATCCATTGTACGACCGGTGCTAGAATACGGCTCACCCGTCTACTGTCCGTTGACGAAAGGCGAGATACACAAGCTCGAAAGAGTACAGCACATAGCCACACGGCTCATTCCCAGTCTTCAGGGTGTGCCGTATGAAGAAAGATGCAGACAATTGGGTCTGTATACTCTAGCCTACCGCCGCGTGCGAGTGGACCTCATCATGACCCATCGGGTATTGCATCTGGGTGCTTCTCCGATGCTGAGGCCACTGCTCCATGTCCGTGCGTCAAGCAGCACACGAGGTCACCAGTACAAACTGGTAGTCCCTGACCTCAAGTGGGTAGCTCATCCCTTGTGTCTTGAGCGGCGAGTGGTGAACATGTGGAACCGTTTGCCCTCGCGGATAGTAAAAGCGAACTCGGTGTCGGAATTCAAACGATTCCTGGACGCGCACTTTGCGGATGCCAGATTCGACGAAGCCTTCACAGGAAACTGACGAAGGAATCGTTCAATGATTATAACCCATGGAGCCCGTTAATCCACCAACTGCAGCTTCCGAAACGATGCCCATCCGTAATAGGCGGCGGAGCTGGTGAAGGACTCCGTGTGGTTCATCCAAGAACATATCGTAAGTACATGGAGATTTTTTCTATGCTTGTAAATAATTTGCTTTTTTCATCTGGGCTAGCTCACTACTACAGGTAACACTGTGTCAATGGGACATGTCCTACATTGAGATATAGCTACATAGATGTTCAACATCTTTCTCGCCATCATGGCAGTAAAGTAAAGTAAAGAACGCGATCACTAAATGAATTCACGATAACCGACGATTTGTGTTCTTCGGGAACGCAAGCTAGAGACATTTCTACGCGTCGCCGCCAGTTGCATAGGTTAGTGTCAACATCAAAAACTGGTGGGGGACGGAGAGACAGCTGCCAGAGGCCCAGTTCCAACGGTGGCTGTCCAAAATTTGACGGATGTGGAGCAAAAACACCCTGTTCCTCGTTCTTCGGTTTAGTTGCACGGGAGGCTATGACGATATCCCACCTCTGTCACCAATTATGTAATGCACAATAATCCAGGGGGCACGAAAGATCGTCAATGGCTGAAAAACGCAGGGAAGAACTGATAACGATGGCAGCACCCGTCACAGTGAGCACAGCGCACGAGATAAGTCAGGGCAAAACACAATGTAATATTCCTCCCGTCCGGCGTTCTGAGCTCTTCCGTGTGCAAGTAGCGAGACAAGCTGCATTGCAACATAAATACCACGTAGACGGCTGTATGCTCGAGCCGCCTAGTAAGAGGCCGATGTAAACGAAGCAGCTAAGGAGGCACGAAAGAGGGAAGGAAGAGTGCCGGAGAGGAATATGAGGGTAATGATAACAGGAAGCAAAACCGACCGACCTCTTACCTGTTAACGTGTTACGTGATGCCCACAGACCGGCTACATTTTCCCCCTCTTATCAGGCGCTGTCCTGAGCGCCCCTAATGGCCCATACCGGCACCAATTTATGTGCCTGCCAGAGGCATTGAGCACGGTATGTTAGGCTCGGGAGATACAACGACAAGCAGCACGAGGGTAGAAAGTTAACGGTTGCCTCCAGGGCTACAATCTAGCTCGGGAACTGTGTGATCGGAGGTCGGAAAAACTTGTGTGGTTTCGGTACGTTCCGTGGTACAAATTGTACATAGCAACGGTTGCGTAGCGAAATTGCCAAGGTGGATGAATGTGTAAAAATGGTAAACTAGGTTTCAGAGGGCTTGGGAAATGACATTGTATGTGAGTTACGATGCTGTAGAAATGATACCCTGTATTGGTGCATGTGCGAGTTTGTTTTGTTTTTTCGGTCGCCCTACTGGTTTTTCCTGCTATCGCCATGGTTGTTGATGATAGTGAGCTGTTAAGGTCTATGGTTATTGGAAAGTATGAAAGTGTTGAGGACCATGTGAAGCGGTTGCGATGGTTTCAGATTGCGACGGCGACTTGTTTTTCCCGTGCATCTTCCAAGTCTGCTGCGGTATACCATCGTGGAAGGAGGAAGCCGGTTCCCGATGGGGAATGCTGCGGTTACATCATGTACCGTTGCGTTCATCGTAAACGTTCAGCACCACGTGGCAAGCGGTAAGTTGTGTAATTTTTTTGCATCAAGGCTACTAACGCCTGTAGATACAAATCGTACGATTGCAAGGCTCGGTTCTCGGTGGTTTTGAAAGATGGGAAATATGTCGTGGGGAGTTACGTCATGACGCATAGTCATGATTTTCACTTGGGCAACTCATGGTTGTATGCAGCGAACCGTCGTCTTTCTCAGGAGCAAGAGAGGGAAGTTCTGCTTTTGATGGGTAGTTTCCATAGTACCCCGGATTTGCGTCATTTTATTTACTTGGAGTACGGAAAATGGGTAACTCGTCTTGACCTGTATAATTTGCGGATTCGTCATCGGAATGGGAATGCTTGTGAAGTGTCAGATGTGGCAACGATGTTGCAAGGACACCGTGCGTGTCGGTTGGTGTCGGAGGGTAGTCAAATACGTTACGTTTTTTTCTCTCCATCGTTAGTTGGCGGCATTGTAAGTCGTTATGGTGAGGTGCTGTTATGCGATGCCACCCATCAACTGAATTATTGCGGCTACATTTTGTGGCACTGCATGCTTGTTGATGTCACCGGTCTGGGTATTTCCTTTTTCTTTTTATTTAGGGTTTACACTGCATATGTGGTGGGTGGTCGGAGCTGTGAGTAGTGCAGCGCAAGCCATCCATGGTCCCTCTGCAGCCGCAGGCGTCCTTTGTCTGGACTCAGTGACAGGCAAATCAGAAACCGGATGCCGCCAACAGTGTACATATATATTTATGTATATACATATATATACACATATATACATATATATGTATACATATGTATGTGCCCCATGATAACGGTGATGTTGCATTCTTGAGGCTTCTTCACCGCAGTTGGGCTAAACCAACTTACACGTAAACTAAGTCTTTTTAAGCCGGCTAACGTTATTTCACCTCATTTGGTTTGGTCTGCATAACTGATTACTCTTATAATCACTGGCCACGTAGCTTACATTAATTACGCTTATCTTCATTAACTCTGTTGCGTTTTGTAGCATTTCTACCTAACTTGTGGACATTTTTCCTTATCTCGGATTTGTTGTTAACCAACTTACTTCATATGGTTATGTAGCTTAGAGTTATGCCACGGTATCTGTATGCATTATTGCATTTGCTTTCTTTCATCTTGTAGTTCCAGGTGATGGGCTGCTCCTTGATATCCCTGGTGTGGCTGCGCTTGATGTGAATGTTGACAACGTGCCTACCTGCTAAGTACCCACTACCTCGTCCATACTGGCTACAGGATACAGTTGGTCGTGGATGGGGGGACGGGGTGAATGGTCCGTGTGACCGTGCTAGGCTCCAACAGTGGTTCCATGCAATCAGTGTGGAGCGGAATACGGTCCAGCCATCGCCACGTGTGCGCTTGCTTTCCCAAATACAGCGTGCTTGGGTTTGTCTGTGAAGGAGTGTGGGCCTGGTCCCTTGATGACACATGGCTCCCATCCACATGCCAACAGGTCTTATTCCTTCGCGTTTACACTTGATATCGGGTGTGTGCTTGGAGCTGTGGGTGGTGCAGCGCTAGCCATCCATGGTCCCTCTGCAGCCGCAGGCGTCCTGTGTCAGGACACAGGGACAGGCAAATCCGAAACCGGATGCCGCCAAACATGCATGTATGTGTGCTCCATGGGGAGGCTGATGCGGCATTCTTGGTGCTTCTTCACCGCAGTTGTGCTAAACCAACTTACACTTAAACTACGTCTCTTTAAGCTGCATACATTTCATTCCAGTTTACTTGGTTACCTTTGCCTATGTTAATAGTCTTCCATTAGCTGGCCACGTCCCTTACGCTAATTGCGCTTATCTTCCGTAATTTTGTTGCCTTTGTAACATTTTAGAGTAGCTTGTGGACATTTTTTCCTTATCGCGGATTCATTGCTAACCAACTTACTTCAGATGCTAATTCAGCGAAGAGTTATGCCAGCGTATCTGTATGCATTATTGTCTTTATGTTATTTCATTTAGTCGTTTCAAGTGATTGGCTGTTGCGTGCTATCCCCGGTGTGGCTGCGCTTGATGTGCATATTGACAAAGTGCCTACCTGTCTATCACCCACTACCTCGTCCATACCGCCTCCAGGAGACAGTTGGTCGTTGCTGAAGGGGACGGGGTGCACGGTCCTTGCGGTCGTGCTAGTCTTGAAGAGTGGTTCCATGCAATCAGTGTGCAGCGGACTACGGTCCAGCCACCGTTTTGTGTGCGCTTGATTCCCCAAATACAGTGTGCTTGGGTTCGCCTGTGAAGGAGTGTGGGTCGCCTCCGTGGATGAAACGTGCCTCCCATCCACATCCCTCCGGGTCTTATTCCATCGGGTTTACACTGGATATGGGGTGTGTGGATGTAGCTGTGGGTGGTGCAGCGCAAGCCACCCAACCATATATATATATACGTATGTATGTATATATATCATCACACGTGTAGGCATATATTCCTTTTCGTATGAATCCTCATGCACCCTAATTCCTTGCTTGCATACATCGTTATATGCGTGCACAAATATATATATATATATATACTTATATACATATATATATATGTACAAGGGGTATCATCAGATGTCGTAGATTTTAAACGATATCTATGTATAATTACATATATATATATATATATTTATAGAGCTTTTAATATACGGCTTCCATAATTACCGTTACACAATTACGATTACAGGAGACCGCATACCCACAAATGTTTCTTTGCATGGACCTAATGAAGCACGTAATGCAACACCGACACTCATATATATATATATATATATATATATATATATATATATATGAGTGTCAGTGTTGCCTTTCGTGCTTCCGTAGGTCGATGCGAAGAAACATTTGTAGGTATGCGGTTACCTTCAATGATATATGTGTAACGGTAATTGTAAAAGGCCTATATTTATATATAGATATGCGTATATACATTTATACATATAAATATATATACGCCTTCTCCTTTCACCCCTACTACATGTAAGCCGACAAATTAGCGAATACAAACATAATCTTATTTCCATTAACCTTGGGAAGCGAGTAAACATACGTAAACCACTTTAAAAAGTTTGATTATTCATACTCACTGACCAAAACAAGAAACCCCATTCCGTGCATCCTCATTTCACAGCAACCATTTATGAGCGCATTATTATAGCAAAAGATGTTAGTCTACTATTATTCCTTATCACCTTGCTGCACGTCTTTCCGTATGTCATTAAACATGCACACACTGATGTCTTTCTAATCATAGTTCTATATTTCTTATTTCTGCAGATTCACGAAATCACAACTTCATTGAACGTTAAGTTCAGAACTCATTCACTAAGTTACACACTTACTATTTACGCAACTTCGTTCATTAACATTACGTAATATCATTAAATTGCCTACAAATGTTCCATTTCATGTCGCCCATGTACATCAGTCCTCCAATTAGCATTCCGTGTGGTTTTCGTAACCTTTCACTTGATGCATTGTTATAAGTCTTTTCGGTGTCTAATCTACAGACAGTTTCCGTATATAAGTACGTAACCTTTACAACGGTTTCCGACGCAAAATTAATGCCACATTTCAGAAACGCTATTTCAGTCCATTCCTATACGTTGATTTTCCGCCACCATTACGACCTTACTTCTTTTAACCATTTTGACTCAGTATAATGTTAACACATCTTAAGTCATCTAGTACTATTAAACGATTCATCTTAATTTATGCCACCTATTCTTAGTACTATGAACGCAATTTCTTCCAGCCCACTAATAGATGTACCGGTAGCCACCAAAAAAGTTCAAATTTCTCCGCCGACCTCCTTTCAGACGTTCCCACATTTAGGACCCTAAATAACGGCGGATTGACCACAATAAACTGCAACTCCTACTTAAGGTCTTGTTCCAGCTGTCACCAGAATGCAAAGATGAGGAATAGACGAGGCCAAGGTCTGCTAAGGTGGTGACAATTGGTAGCTCGACCGCACCGAGCCAGTACCTCGAAGGCAGGAGGGTTGCTCCCATAAGAAAGGAGGGAAATAGCCAGACTATTAGACAGCAGCCACAAAGTAGACTAGTCCCAGATTCAGTCCAGAGCACTCTGAATGGCTACAGAAACCCCAAAAACATTTACAACACTAAATTGCTTAAGGTCATCAGCAAACAATAGCGATGATAAGCAAGCTCTCACGGAGACTTTGTACGTAGACACAGGATGAGCATCGGTCAAAAGGATCAAGTCCTGTGAAACACCGCAACAGACCGCTTGCCTAAAGCATAAGCTGCCACACACACGTGCACACTGCTCTCTTCCCTACAAGTATGCAGATACCCAGTAAATGGCGCGGACAGGTCCGCCGTAGAAGCTAAGCTTTTATGATAGCCTCAAGTGGGGTACCTTACAAATTCTTTCGAGCAGCCGACGTGATGCATATCCACTACGTGGTCACTGTCCACTGCTTCGGCCTAAGCTTCACTAGCAACCAACAAATTCGTCAGACAACTAAACCTTTTCCGGAATCTATGTTGTGAACTACTGAGTAGCTTAAACATGGTCAGATAACCTATGGAATCACTTGCCAGCTTTCCAAGCAGTTGGACCACGACGCTAGTAAGACTGACTGGCCTATAAATGGCTGACAGACTGCTGTCACCATTTTTGAAGCTAGGACAGATGACAGCCTCCTTCCGTTCAGAAGGTACTGTAAAGCTGTCAGGTGACTTCTGAATCACCATCGTCAGCGGTCCTCTTAGTTCCACCGCCAAAGCATGCAGAAGCTTCGGGTGAACTGAATCAGGTACAGCTGCTTTGGAAGGGTTCAGTTCTTGCAGCAGCCAAAGGCCTTGCGTTTTTATCACAGAGCATCCAGGTACATCCAAACCTGTAGGTAATTTGTAGACAAGTTCAACGCTAGTCAAAGCGGCCTCGCGTACAATAGCCCCTGAACACTGCTACTCAAGTACACAAACCTTTTCTTAGTTCGTATACGCATCAGTTCTAATGGCACGCAGCATATTTTAAAGTACGGAGTTTGAACTATAGCGCAGCTTAACATACTCGGGAAAGCTGTATAGACGTTAGGAAGCTGCATCAAACATTCCCTTTTCATACAGCAGCCGGGCTTCCCTTATGTGTTGTTCAAACGTAACCCTTTCCTCGCGGTACCTATCATAGATGCAATTAGATGGAGCCGCACGGTTGGTCCTCCAGCATTTGGAAATTTTCTAGAACAGGCACTTGCCAGTGGTATCCATCCACGGCGGTCGTGCTAGTGTCTTCTTTCTCCTTGCAACCGTAAGTTGGTAGTAGTCACTTCCGTTTGCTAAGGTTTAACTTTATCCCTGGCCGACTGAAACGTATCGGCCACCGAGATTTTGTAATGAAAACCAGAAGCCTTGATTTATTGCCTAATATTTGGCTCGTCAAAGTTTTGGATGTAGCTCGGCGATGCTCTGTTGACGCCTGGTCAGAATACACCTAAATGATAAATTGACATCGTCACTGGCACCTAAGGGAGAGCTGTGATATCATTTACGAACTCTAGTGAATTGGCAAAGCTAGATCCAAAGCAGACAGTACTGGAGCATTCATGAGCCTAGTGAAGTGGTCCACGAACAGCTACCACTATACTTATAGCCTAAGGTAAAGCAGATCTGCACCGCAAGTACCTTCCGGAGAGCTTCAAGAAAGTCCTACCCAGTACACTTCCGGTAGATTGAAATCCACCAGTATCAAATGCGTTTGCGGAAGTGCTAATCTCTCCTGACAGAGCTTCGATAGTTTTAGCTGTAGACTGAATCATGTAAGTACGCAAAATGTGAAGTCCACGGCTAACGTAAAGCGCAAAGCCCCCTCCTTGTAGGCCAACGAAGCTATCACTTCTAACTAGTGCGTAGCCAGACAGATGTACTTCACCTTCTGTGATGTCCAGAGACAGCCGCGTTTCAGTGAACACGAGTATATCGGGAGGAGACCCAGCTACAAGCAGAACTATCTCGTCCATCTTATACCTTAGGCGGCGCTCATGGCTTTACATTGCTTGCGCACATTGCTTAGGTACTCGCAGTGTCCAGCCCCGGGTCGTGCGTTGCCAGGACTTGCAGTGATAGAGCGGAAAACGACCGCCGGCTGACCACCCGAAAACCCACCAACCGGAGAACTTGTTCACCGACCCCTAGCCTGGATTGCGGTCCTTTATGACCTCTTTAGCCTCAGTCTCTCCGCTAGCAGGTGGTCTGGAATAGCGCTTAAGTAAATAAAGGAATAAATAATTATACTCGACGAACCGAGACACGCCAGAACATATTTGATGAGGTGTTTGACAGGGGCAAAGTAACAATAACATCTGCGTACATTACACGGCGGAACTACGTGTTGGCGTGATGCATAGCTGGAGAATTGTACATACTTTTGCGCCGAAATGATGCAGGGATGCAGGGCATCATCACTAGTCTATTATACCTTCGGTTCGGCGTTCCAAACTCTTCCGTGTCCTAGTTGTGCGGCAAGCTGCAATGCAAACTAAACACCTCGTTGATTACTGTACGCTCGAGCCGCCTAGTAAGAGGCCGATGTAAAGGCGACAGCTGAGGAATCACGGAAGCTTGAAGGGAAAGTACCTGAGTGGAATAGGAGGCAAACGAGTAACAGAAAGCGAAACCGATCGACTTCTTATCTGTTAACGTGACACCTGCGGACCGGCTACACTGGGACAGTGCTCCACAACGTGCGGTGATTAGCAGACGACTGGGAGGTTGACGTGGTGGACAGCACGCAACTTTGCACTTGTGAAGGCAAAGCAAAGATTACATTGGGGTCTTAGAGCCGGTAATGCGGAGAACAATGCTATGGGTTGCAACGCGAACATATTTTTATGAGTACGATGGTTGTCTGAAAGCACCATAACGTGCGTTGGCTGAATTAATCGCTGTTATGGCTGTCGACGATACTGTTGCCAGTAAAGAGTTGACCGGTGGTGTGCGGTACCGATCCGTACATCATCATCATCATACACGTTAGCTAGAGGTAGGGAACACCTCAGCTACTGTGCTGCAATACAGAGAAAAAAGGAGAAAATCTGCAACTGGTGCAAGCTGCCTGAGCTACCGGTAACGGATGGGCATCGTTCCGGTAAGCTACCAGCCGGCTGCTTTGCACCCAAAAAATTATTATGCAAAATTATATAAGGCTAAATAATGAGATCGTGGTTGGAGGGGGGAGGCTAAGAGCGATGGGGTGGGACAAAGAAACTCACAGCACGAACGCCACTGAGGTCGGCTCCTAGCCATAGCAGCAAGTGTCCAACCAAACGTGTTCATCGTCTTTCGGACCCCAACCAGGGAGCCGAGACGCACCAACCGAGGCCAGCTTATAAGTGAGGGCCTTCATTCCTTTCGTCCAAGTCATCGCTTAGCCACTCCTCCTCTTCTTCGATCCACACCCCCGTCGCGCAAACAACACACATCGCGGGAGTCGGTGGGCTGGCATGCGTAACACGTGGCCGAGCCATGGGAGCCTGATGCGTGAAATAACGGTGCTGAGCGGTTCAGTTCCTTTTCCTGTGCCATAAACAAGGCGTCGAACACGCTCGTTGCTCACGCGGTGTTCCCACCAAATTTGAGCTAAATTACGAAGGCACCGGTGGTCGAACGTAACTAGCCTCTTCAGGTCCGCTGCTTTAAGCGGCCAGGTTTCACAACCGTACAGTAGGGTCGGACGCACTGCTGCATTGTACACTCTACTCATCAGGGTGAGAGTGATGTAGCCCCGGCGCCATAAGTGGCGAAGGTTAGCAAAAGCGCCCAGAGCTTTTGCTATACGCTTCGTGATTTCATCTTCAATCCCACGGGCGCTGACACAACTTCCCAGGTAGTTGAATTTTTGCACGGCTTCTAGCTGATCCCCACCAACGGTCAGCGTAGGAGGCGGTCCAGACCAATCTTGGAGAAAGGCTTTGCACTTCGAGGGTGCGAAGAAAACCTCGAAGTGACGGACAGCTAGTGCTAATCTGTCCAGTGCCGTTTGGCACGTTTGTGAGCTGTCACAGATCAAGGCAACATCATCAGCATACTCTAAGTCAAGAAGTCGTTCTCCCGGGAGTAGCTCGCACACATTCTAAATCGTGCCCTGTGAACGCGGTTTTCATGCCTTCGTCAACAGCGAAGTTGAATAGGAAAGGTGGCAGCGGGCATCCTTGTCTCACGACGCTGGAGATATTAAAGGGCGACGACAACTTGCCGTAAGCCCTCACTCTGCCCGAGCTCCCTGCATATAATGCTCCGATAATATTTACATATTTCTCGGGCACACCTTTACTGAGTAGACAGTCCCAAAGTGCGTGTATATCCACCGAATCGAATGCACCTTTGATATCGAGGAACACGACAAAGAGATGTGAAGAATAGAACGAGACAATTGATAGGAAGGAAGCTGAACAGGGACTCTGTATTTTGGTTCTAGTTAAGTATAGGAATGAGTATTAGTGATAGCAATGTCAGCCTGCGGAGAAGGATAACGGTGTGCATGAAGCCGTACATAACTGAGATCCTAGGCACAGAATTGGAGAGCTACAATATGGCACGTAACTCAGTGGAACTTAGGGGTTAAGTGTTGTTCAATAAGGGAAAAGGAAGCCGGATCCAAAGAGATAAGTGAAGAAGTAGGAAGGGACAAATGATGGGCAGGCCTTGTAGCCAGTTGCTTAAGGTCCTACGCAAAATATTGCAGAGCTTCAGTGTATAAAGAAGGTCCTTGTAACATCGTATTTACGTGGTGCAGGTGCGAAGCGGAATCAGGAGCCAAACCGTTAACAGAAGTAGTCGGACTAAGCGATGAATAGAAGCGAAATAAACAGAAATTTACAAATTGGTTGTGGTTTATGGGTATACCATTCTAAGAGCTTAAAATTTCATCTTGGTGATTAGGATACAGGTGAAAAACATAGCCAGATATTTGCGATAACATTATCCGTGTAGTGGGTGTCCTTTTAATACTAAGTATATAGGCGCAAAACTAAGCCAAATAATGTGGTTCTACGCACAAATGTGCGAAGCTACCGTGTCAAATATGAGTCAGCGGAGCATTGGAGTTTGGTGGTGCGCAAAAAGGAATGGAAGACCAGGGCGAAATGTATAAGTGAAGTAGTAAAACTTGCTAAGGTTATGGGTGGGAAGCATAGTCAGATGCTTGCGGTCCTACGAACATAAGTGCGGAACTACAGTGTGGTAATTAAGTCGGAGGAACAACGGAGGTACGTGATCGATAATGAGAGAGGGATGCCAGCGCCAAAGAGACAAAAGGAGTAGGACGAGACAAGGTGGAGATGGATGATGCAGTGTACTCGTAGGGTAGATATAGGAAAGAGTACCGGTGATATCGACGTCAGATGTAGGACAAGAGAAAGGGCTGGTAACCAAGCCAGGTGCAGGAGGTCTTACCCACAAACCTCGAAGTTACAGTGTCAACCATGGGGCGCCGGAACATTAGACGTCGTTAGTGTATAAGGGGGCATGAAAGCCAGAGCAAACGAGATAAGTTAAGTAGTGGGATGAGACAAGGGATAAGCAGGTGACCTGGCCGGATGCCTAAGGCCTTAGGCACAACGTGCGGAGCTGCAGTGTAAAAGGTAAGTCTTTGGAGCAGCGTAGGTAGCTTATGCATGGGAGGAGAGGACAGCCAGAGCGAAACAGGTAACCAAAGTAGTAGGAATGTGCAGTAGATGTTAACATAAAAAAGAGTATAGTCCACGTTGTGGCTCAGAGGGTAACGACTATGAGAGACAACCATCTCAGTTTGGCCATAAGGATATAAGTGAACAACGTAGAATAATACTTGTGGTCCTACGCACAAAAGTGCGGTTATAGGGTTGCGGGAAACTCAGTGGAGCATCAGAGCTTGGTGGCTGCTATGGTGGAATGAATGTCAGGCAAAGGAATATTGAAGAAGCAGGACGAGACAAGGGGTAGAAAGCAAGGTGACGTGGGCCCCTGTAGTGGGAAGGGAGAAAAGCCAAAGCCAAAAGAGAAGTGAAGGAGTAAGGCCAGCAAAGTACTACGAAGCAAGGTGAAGATGGATAATGCAGTGTTGTTTGGGGTAAATATAGGAAAGGGATCATCGATGTGGATATCGGCATGCAGTAAGTATATGGGCGGGAAACTAGTCAGTTTCAAAGTAAACCGCAACAGCACGTTGCGTCCTTTCGGGTTAGGTAGGTCTACAACATGTGCCCATGGTCGTTAGTTTGGGGTGGTAACGGAGAACTTGCCTGACATAACCAGTTTCCTAACAGTAACACCGTGAAACCCAAGCTGCAGAAGCCTAGTTACACACATTTTAAACCACTGCAGGTCGTCCAAAGTACGTTCGGTAGAAGGTGTGCCAGTGGATATTACTGCGTTACGGAATAGCACGCTTATATACATGCACTAAAAGACTGGTATTCACCCCAAGGATTTTGAAACTTATCTGCAGAGCAGCCGGCTTTGCCGCAGGCAATGCGACCGGGCGCAAGTTATCTGACGATGTAGTGCCAATGACATAACTCATTTCGACCTATCCACTTTTCCTTTCATATTGTCGGCTTGACAACAAATCAAGAAACTTGGGCCGCTTATCAGAAAATGTTAATGACTATAAAGAGCTATAACGATTAGTATTGTTGTACTTCCTATTCCGGTTTGTGTACACACAACCCATTTTCATTTGAATAGCTTGAATTTTTGACTTTGGCAATTAAACACTGCCGTGCGCACACTGTGTTTTGTCCTCACTTTATTCCTGTGCTGTGGCCACTGTAAGGCTTGTTGCCGCCGGAAGCATTTCATTGCTGCGTTTTTCAGCTATCGCTGCTCTTTCATGTTCTCCTGGTTTATAGCACACAACATCATTGGTGACATATTTAGTATACCTTCATGGCATCCTGCGCAAATAATCCGAAGAACGAAGGAAAGGCTTTTCCACTGCACATACATCAAGGTGTGGACAGTGACCCTTAGCACTTGGCCTTTGGCAATTGTACCTCTGTTCACCACCTGCCTTCGATGTCGACACAACCGTTTGCAACCGGCGTCGTCTCACGGAACAGTCACTTGCTTGCGGCACAAAATAGCACAAGTCCAAGGTTGTACTGAATGCTTTAAGTGACTGCGTTTAGGAGATTTCATTACCTAATGATAGTCGCCCGGTTGCCTCAGTCAGCGAAATTTGGACTCAATTAGAGGTTCTTTTTCAAGACACAGAGCACGAGTCAGCTTTTCGAGCTTTGTTCTGAAGCAGTTTCGTCGAGTGACAGAGTCGGCTGACGCCTTTCTGTGGGGCCTACGCGTGCTATCTGCCAGGGCTATTGCAGGGCAATCGGTAACAGAAACAGTGGCATGCACCTTAGAGCGGTTTCTTGCAGGCAGTAACGACGACCGCACTTCGAAGCGTTTTATATGAGAGCCACAGAAACAAAAACCGCGGCGAGGCTTGCAAGCGAAAAAGAGGCGATCCGCGATAGGCTTCCGAGGGAGGTTGACAAGCTGATGGCTATTGGCTGTGGGCCGTAGACGATGAACCGGACTGGACCAACTCTCGGCCTAAGCTCACATACTTGCAGTCGTCATTGTCCCAACTACCATAAATAGCCTTATAAGAAGGCAAGACGGCGCCCCCACAATTTCGGATGGAGCAGTCAATAACAAAGAGTGAGATTCATTGATGATGAGTCAGAACTACCCTGTTTAACTTTGGTGTCTTTTGAGTTCTGTGTATTCCCAGCTGTGGATGTAGTAATCAATGGTCAGCGATTACATGCCCTGATTGACACCGGTGCGGTTAGTAGCCTTTTTAACTCCTAATTTCGTCCTCCTCAGTAGTCGCTAGCTCCGGGCGTCAGATCAACGTGGCAAATACTATGGTTCAGCTTATTCAGGTTGCTAATTCCGTAGGTTTGCTGGTCGGTCAGACGCTACTTGCTTACAAGGTTTACGTAGCCGCTTAAATTCAATAGGACGCAATACTGGGGGTCGACTTCTTAAGTCGGTATGCGTGCGTCGTCGCTCTAACCTCCAGATTTTTGACATTACGTGGCAACCTGCTCCCTCTAAATTTCAACCCCTGTAATGGCTACGTAGAGAAGCTTTTTACTTTGGATGCTAGCACCGTAGACGTTGTAGGTGAGTTATCGGAATTGCTTTCGGCTGTTAGCTCTACTGTTTTTGATGAGGCTCTGAAGCGCCTGGAGAAGGTACTGCGTGTACACAAGTGCGCGTTCGCGTGAAAAGCTAAATCGTTAGGTCGAACGAGCGTAATTAAGCTTGAGATTAAAACAGGAGATGCTCCACCAATATGGCAAAGGTCCAGGCGTGTCCCACCCGTTTATAGACAGGAATTACAGGAAGTGGTGGATCAGAGGTTGAAAGCTAATACCATACATCCTTCGTGATTCAGGTGGGCTACCCCTATCGTATTATTCAATAGAAGGGTGGAACACTGCGCATGTGTGTTGACCATAGGAAGCTTAGTGTTATCATAAGGAAAGCTTCTTTCACGCTACCTTGCATTGAGGACACTCTGGTGACGCCACCTGGTTCTATACTTTGGACCTCGCCTATAATTTTTGACAAGTCGAAGTACACCCTATGGGCTTTTGGAAAATATTTTCGTCATACCCACAAGGTTGTACCTGTTTCAGATCATGCCGTTTGGGTTGGCTAACGCACCAGCGAACGTCGAGCGATTGCTGCACATTGTACTCAGAGGTCTGCAGCTGAACATGATGTCGTGTATACATAAATGATGTCGTAGTTCAGGTACGTACACTAGTTGAACCTTTCGCAAAAGGAGAAACGGCGCTGGAGTGCCTTAGTTCCGCAGGATGGAAGGTTAAGCCGTCTAAGTGCGACATGCAGAAGAGCGAGGTTAAATATTTAGGTCACTTGCTTATCGATTCTGGGATCCGAAGCGACCCTTCGAAAGTACAGGATATCTGAATTTGGCCTACTCCCGCGTCTGTGGAAGAGGCTTGGAGCATCCTGGGTCTGACTTCTCACTGAAGGCGCTTCGTGAAGTACTATGCGGTTGTGGCAGCACCCTTGCACCGACTCACGGAGGAGAACCGGTGTTTCTACTAGAGCCAGCCGTGTCGGAAAGCATGTGCTGAGTTAATTCATGTTTTAGCCAGCGCCCCAGTCCTTGTCTTCCTGGAGGTGTCAGCATAAGCCGCCCCACTCACTTTGGACACTGATGTTAGTGGGGTTGGTATCGGAGCTGTGTTGGTACAGATCTCTGGGTTGATATGAAAAGGGTTGTCGCTTACGCTCTCTGTACCATTATATGAGCTTTATGCAAGTACAGAAAGTGACCATTGAAGCATAGATGCCAAAGAAGTGTAGATACCGGTTTTGTATTTCAGTATTTGGACTAAATTGTCAGTGGAGGAACCGAAGCGAGGCAAGAACCAATCAGAAAATGCTAAATACATTTTGTATTCAGAAATCTACTCTTAACACCTGAAAGGTGTCTGCGCCTGATCCGCCTGGGACATCCATGGGATTGTGATTGCAATAATGGTGTAGAGGGAAAAAAGTGTGGTCTTTGATGTGGATGTTCGTAGGGGTAGAGCTACCAAGTAGCCCATACAGGACCTGGCCATTGGAGCACCACTACGCGCAGCGCGTGGCAGGCTTTGGTGCCAGGTAAAAGTGAGTATGCACGGACGGCTAAGGCAAGGTAACGTGGTGGTTAGTATATTCTGGATGTCCAGCTAGCCAATGAGATACTGGCATGCTTAAGCTTTGCCCCAGCGTAATTGAAGCTGGCAAAGTGAAGGGTAGGATAGCAAGGGCGTGGAAGAAAAGGATCTGGATTTTCATAATGTCAGTCTAAACTTTTGCTAATAGTTTTTCTTCTTACGAATAACCCAGGTAAATCTATGTATATGAGGCAACGAGAGGATAAGGTGTGCAGCGAAATGCTTGATTCTGGGCAATTTGACTCTAGTGGTGACTATTTTGGCGACCAGTTTGCGTACGTATTTGTGATGTATCGAGCGCAGTCAGTGACGGCGGATTCATCCAGTGGGGTTTCGGCCATCTAGTCAGCATACCTTATGTACTATCAAGTAACTGATCTAACCGATTGAAAGAGACGGAGCTTAAGTATGAGCAGTAGAGTAAGTATTGATAAGGAAGACTTACGGCATTGTATGCCTGTTCCATTACGCTAAATATAGAGGCCGGCTATGAAGAAACATGGTAGGTGCCGACACAGAAGAATAGATAAGATCCTGCATTGATCACGTAGTATTCAGCAAGCATGAAGTGGTTTATGGCACGATTTGCGTAATGGTTGTCTGGGTCTGGATGTGGGCAAGTTTGAGAGCTACGGGTGGGATTAAAGCAATTTGGAAAGGTGGAGCGATGATTTGAATTTACTCATGAGCAATGCAGGAAGTCAGCAGCGCTAGAGCGACCAGGCTGAGGGAGGCATCAGTGACCTAGAGGCTCTCGGTAGGCTGGGGAATATACAGGCAGAAGGAAACGAGAAAAGCTTTGCTGGCTTGCTAATGAATAAAGGAATAAATAGATATTTTATTCTCGACAATGCATGAGCTGCATAGTGCAATATTACACATGATGAGCAGGACCAAGAGCGGGAGTAGTAACGAGGTAGACAGTAATATGGCCCCACTTGGCCCAAAAATTTAATGAAGCCCATCCTCACAGAATACGAAGTAAATAACTAACTAAGTAACTTTTTATTCTCGACAATGCAAAACACACCTTTGCAGGCATGATCATGTTTAGCTAACATAGTGTGAAAAATATGTACAAAGGTACAGGCTTAGCATAAGTGAACGGGTGTATATACGTATGTAATTGTATAAATGTAGCTTGTGTCTTTGAATGTGTATCGATAACAATTAGATCACAAACGTGGAGTTTGTCGGAGTGGAGCTAGTATAATTATGTTGTGTATACACTGCGAGCCAGGTGAATAAATCATGAAGATAAAGCTGCAAAAGTATTTTAAGCATAGTGCCATGTCACAGAGCAAACATGTAGGCTAAGTCTTACGGGTGCATTGTATACACAGGTTAAAATATATGGCATAGGTCAACTGGCCAATACGTGGTTAGGTCAGTGACTTTGGTGAGTGGCGAAACACATCCGGCAGACTTAAGCTAAGTGTAGGTATAAGGGCTGTAGAAAACAAAGTAATGTAGGAAGGTTAAAAAGCCGATAATTATGAACTGAGAAGGATATGCAAGCCATCAGGATTGCTGCAATTGAGAAGTCCGCGGTCTGACGCTCGCCAGGTAGTTTAACATAAGCAAGGCCCTATTAATCACGGTCAAGCAGTCGGCCAAATCATCATTATCCTCAGCATTCTAAACGTCAGCTATACGGTCCTCTGCCGTGTATCGTAGTGCATGTTTGTAACAGGTATGGCGACACGCACCCAAGGAATTGTCCATCGTCGCGACAACAATACAAACCACACAGTTCCTTTAGCTGGACGTGAGCGGAAGGTTATCAACCATTTTACCACTTACTAACCGGACAAATCATTCGTTATCATGCACGGATAAAATTTTCCGAGGCTTAAACCATTGGGCTCAGTTTGCCTAACGCTTTCTCTTCCACATTACGCTTGCCTGGAAAACTACTTTTGATTTCGGAAGACACATTCTCCTGCGATACAAAGGCAGATCAATCGATCAATATGAGCTCTTCAATCCACGTTGACCGCTCAATTGGCCGTGAGTTCCTGTATTTCGAAGCAATTTTACTACATACCCCAGGGGAGCTGCGATTCTTTCTTGGGAACCATATTCTATCCTTCAAGATTTCAACAACAATCTAACCTGTTTCAATGTATATCCCTTGGAGACTTCACGTGGTTCTGCTGAGGATCAACACGTCATATGCAAAAACAGAGGACTCAGAAACGCCATAGGCACCCGGCGAACGCATCAGCCGGCAGAAAATTGGGACTCAACCTGACTGCGAATAACCGAGCGAACAAACGTTTAATCAGAAACATAGCCAGCAACAACTTGCCATGCAATGGATTGGTGGCAGTGTTTCAGGACGTGTTGGGTTTTCGCCTGGCAAGCGTTCTCCCTATAAAAAGCCACAAGCGACCGTTTAACAACACTGCAACGTGGCGAATGTGACTCGCCACCGAATAAAGTCACAGCCCATAACGTCAGCCTGGCAGGCTAACTAGCGTCACCACTCTAGATAGGTTCGTTACACTGGAACTTCTTCAGCTGCATATACTGTCGTCCTTTTGCTTTCTACGATATCACCGTTGACCTTTGCGTTACTGGTACACGAACTCACTGTATTGTCATATCACTCTTGAGCGTGCACTTCAATTAGCTTCTAATGAATCATTCAGGATTCTGAAGCTATTATTAGCCGAGGTCCCGGTTTCACGCCGGCGAAATTATTATTTCGCATTTTCACCTTTGTACAGTTCCAATCATGAACATATGAACAATTTTCTACTGTCACTGTTACAGTTGCCATAAAATGTCTGTACAGTTGTACGTATCTGATCATGCCTCCATGGGCGTGCCTCGCACAGCGGGGAATAAAATATATATTCATTTATATGTGTATAAAACCCATCGGGTACAGTGTTTCAATACACAATAGAGAAAAATGTATCCACAACCTTTGTATGCCATCTAAGCTGCCAGCAGCAGATGGTCATCATTCCGGCGCGCTAATTGCCAGCTATTAGATAACTCAAAATTATGATGTGAAGTTATATTATGCTACGAATGGATCGTCGTTGGTGAAAGAGGCTAACAGAGATATGGATGGACAAAACAGCACAGAACGAAAGCCATTGTGCTCGGCGCCTTGCCATGTCTTCAAGTGTATCAAGCCAAACGTGTTAATGGTCGTTAGGACCCCAGCCAGGAAGCCGAGAAGCTCCAACCGTGGCCAACGCTGAAGTGTGGGCATTCATTTCTCTCTACCATTCGGCGCTTAGCTACTCATCTTCTTCTATCCACACCACCGGTAAGCAAACAACGCACGTTGCGGGAGTCTTTGGGCCAGCATAAGCACTACGTGCCGAACCATCGGAGCGTATATCCGATCTCACCCAACCACACTACTTGTGTGCTCAGTGACATGCCACTATTCGTGAAACGCTTTTGCCGTTTGGCTCTCACGCTTCACTCACCCGAACAGCACGGTGTACACAACCTCATCGTATCGGTTCCCCACCAACATACCCAAATCAAATGATCTCTGTACTCCCTATCACTACATCACGCGCTTTGCGATGATAAAATTCACGCAACCTTTGAGCCATATGGGTCTACATAAAAATCGACAGCTGTATTAGTCATGCTATAGATGGTGCTCATTATGCTTGCATGCACAACGGAGCTTTATTCTGATCATGCACAAAATCGTGCCACGCTTTGACGAAAATACAAATATTTATTTACTTCTAATATAACGGTGCTGAGCGGTTCACTTCCTTTTACTGGGCCATAAACAAGGCGTCGAGCACGCTGGTTGCTCACGCTGTGTTCCCGCCAGATGTGAGCTAAACTGCGAATGCACCGATGGTCAAGCGTACCTAACCTTTTTATGTCTGCCGACCTAAGGGGCCAGGTTTCACAAACGTACAGTAAGATCGAACGTGCCGCTGCATAGTACATTCTACTCTTCAGGGCGACAGTGATGTCACCCCGGCGTCATAGGTAGCGAAGGCTGGCAAAAGCACTTCGAGCTTTTGCTACACAGTTTGTGGTCTTGTCTTCGATCCCACCGACGCTAATACAACTTCTCAGATAGAGGAAGTTCCGAACGACTTCAAGCTGACACCCCGCAAGGGTCAATGCAGGAGGGGGTCCATACCAACCTTGGAAGAAAGCTTCGCAATTCGGTGGTGAAAAGCAAAGCACGAAATGGCTGATAGCGAACGCTAATCGGTCCAATGCAGCTTGCCTCGACTGGGAAAGATCAGAGATGAGGGCAAGAGCGTCGGCATGCTCCATTTCGAGAAGTTGTTCTCCTAGGAGCGGCTCCACACCTTCTAGGTCGTGTTCGGTGAACACGCGTTCCGAGAGAAAAGGTGACATTGGGCGGCCGTGCCTCACACCGCAGGAGGTATTGAAGGGCAGCGACGACTTGCCTTACGCCCGCACACTGCCCGCGCTCTGCGCGTATAATCCTCGGCTAATAGTTGCATATTCCTCGGGCACACTTTTCCTGATTACACAGTATTCAAGTGCACATTAATCAACCAAATAGAAGGCAACTTTGCTGTAGAGGGACACGACTACGGTGGGCCGCCAATATGTATGACGGTGCTCCAACAATTGACACAACGTGAAGATGTGGTCGATGAAGCCTCGAATCCGACGAAACCCGACTTGCTCCTTACTAACCTGGCTTTCATCCGCGCCACTCCGTCTGTGGTGGATTGCAAAGACATGTAACTTGGAGGTATTGAGGGTCAGACTGATTAGTCCATGGTTGCCACAATCCGAGTGCGAGCCACCTTTGAAGAAAGAAACAATATCTGAGCGGCTCCAGGCGGTTGGGTCAGTTGCATACCCCCACAGTTGCACTAGTATTTGGTGTAAAAGAAACGAAAGCGGGGCCCCCGAATTGGAAAAGGGTTAAAGGAAGACAATCTGGTCTCGGGAATTTATTCAATATCAACCGTGCGGATCCAAAGGGTAAGCCCACGGAGCAGAACGATCACTGACCGGAGCAAAAGCAAAGTATTCCTGCTGAATAAATTGCTTTTCAAATTTCTCAGCCCGAAGCTCCAAAAGTTTTAACAAAATGTGGATGGCCTGTCCACTCTCGTCATGTACAGTTTCACGCACACCAGGTCTTTTGCTGCCGGTTTCACGTAGCAGACGGGATAGCTTGCGTTGTTTACCAACGGTAGTGGTTACTTCCTTCTCTGACGCACGAAGAGACCACCAGGAATCTCGGTCTTTCTTCAGGCTAGCACGGAGTTTTGCTCGGAGACTTTGCGAGCATCATTGTGTTCGTTTTCAGCCCAAATATACGGACAAAAATCGATAAGTTCCAGAGGCTGCGAAACGCCACAATAGCCACTCAGGCTAGTAGGCATAACAATGGGGATTCTCGTGGTTCTAGTAAGGTTTAGTGAACCTGCTACCAGCGAGCATCAATTGCATCCAGTACGCGCTTACTTAACTCGCATGTCAGCCTACGGTAATGGGCATTTTAAACAGCTGGCTTCGCCATGTGGCTGGTGTCGATACGCTCCCATCGTCCGCCAAACGGCATCCGCGTTTCAGCAAATACAAGTGCATGCTCGGTGCCAACATGTGCTCTAAATCCAGCAAAGTTCTGGTAATTTATCGCAAGGTGATTGACTAGCGTCCCTAGCTGGTTCGAGGCCGGTGGGCTCCAAGTCGCCTACCTGCAGGTGCTGTGTCAAAAGTGCATGCTCGCACGAAACATGCGGACACCTTCACATAAAAAAGTAGGTGCACACCGTTATCATTACAGCAGCCTACACCGTGTTTGCCACCCAGAAGCAGTGTAGCAGTGGACAACATTCCAACGTTTGCGTTCAGATACCCAGCCAACACAACAGTGTCCGTGCTTCGTCAGCAGGGAAGGGGTACTTTCAGTCCGCGGTAGAAGTCCTTTTTTTACCCCAGTAGAGCTACAGTTTGTGTGCGCGAAGGCAGCTATGATGAGTAGACGCCTATTAGTTCCGAGCGACTTTGAAACTTTGAACGGTCCGGCCAATTGGATCGCACACATCCGTCTACTGACTGGGATCCAGTCAAACAGAGTAACTTCAACCCGGGAATTCAGGGCAACACCAACACCAGCTTGGCCGGTGTTCGGAGCTGCATAATCACTGGATAAGCGCAATTAGCAAATAGTCCTGATGTCCCCCGAAGAGGAACGCAGGGTGCGCACAGAGCCCGAGTCTTGCAGGCGGGCCTCCGATAGGCAGCGGATGTTGATGGAGAGAGTTTCCAAAATTATGGCAAGTGCCGCCTGTTGATGAAACTGCAGCAATAAGCGCACAAGGAGGTATACCAAGCTGAAGGAGGATAGAGAACTCCAAATAAAATCGATGAACTGGGTTTGACCGCTTGGATGGACATGGGATTTTCGAAAGCGCATGGGTGATGCTCCGCTTTTGCATGTGAGTTGATCTTGGAAGAAAAACGCCTAGCAACGCACGTTAAGGGTGGTCCAGGAATCGGGGGTTGATAACTGGGGGATAAAAGTGAAGTTGGAAAGAACCCATAAGGGAGAAAAGCGTAATTGGAAGAATAAGAAGACGGGAAGGCTTGAGCAGTAGCATCCAAAACAAAATGGTTAAGAATGTATCGATTGAGCTATGATGCTGAAGTATCCAGATCGCAATCAACAAGAAAATTCAAGGTTAGCATACTGGTTGCCATAGACATGGTGGGGACAAGTAGGATAGCTGCAGGAATGTTCATATAGTCACTTTCGTCCCGAAAGCTCCTTTTCTTATGGCACTCATTACTGTTATTCACACCTTAGGATGGCAGCCTTACTTCACCTTGCTGGCTTATCCGGGCTCGTCTGAACGGTCCACTACCTTCTGACCCACCTCGGACTTCTGAGATCTAAGGGACTTAGGCTCTGCAGACGCAACGTTCTGTACCCCTCACCTCAAAGGCATTGTTGGCCATGGCTCACCCTTATTACTATGTCCTCTTTCTTTTATCATATGCCTAATGTGCCGAAGCGCTCCTTGTTTAATTGTACCTAATTCTACGGCTTTCACTCTTTGAGCTGATATTCCAATCCCGCTCAGTGGTCTCTTTGCTTCCGACTACTCTGACCCTAATAATCAGCGCTGGGCAGAATTATCGGTCTGCTTCCATTTCCCTGAGAACGTCGTTGGCTTTTCCACTTCTCCTCAATACAGCGTTTTCCTGTTCGCACTCTATTTGCACTACCTTTTCAATTGGACGGCTATCCCTTCGGTCCCGTATCTAATCTATCCTGGGCTGCCTAGCTTCACTTTGCTGGCGTATCCGGATCGTCTGAACGGTTTCCCGCTTTCTGGTTCACTTTGGACTTCTGAGGCCTAAATGCTCTAGAGTCTGCCGACGTAACGTCCTGTAACCCGCACCTCAAAGGCATTATTGGCCATGGTTCATCCTTATTACTATGTCTTCTTTCTTCCTGTACAAGCCTATTGTGCCAAAGCTCTCCTTTAGCATTTAGAACTAAATTCTACGGATTTTACTCTTTGAGCTGATATTCCAAACTCGCTTAGTGGTCTGTTTACTTTCGACTACTGTGACCCTAAAGATCCGAGATGGGCAGACTTATCGGTCTGCTCCCATCTCCCTGAGAACATCGCGGGCTTTTCCACTTCCCCTCAATGGAGCGTTTTCCGGTTCTTACTCCGTTTACCTTACGCTTTCGAGTGGACGGCTATCTCTTCGGGCCTGGCTCTATCTACCCTCGGCTGACTAGTCTCCTGTTCTTGACTGCACCCCGACAACACAGACGTTGTTGCTAAAGGATCCACATTCCAAATACACTGTTCCCCTCATTCCGGGACCTATCTTTGGCATGCTAACTGGCTTTTCATATGGTCAATTTCGTCCCGAAAGCTTCATTCCTCATGACACTCAGAACGGTTATTCACACCTTATGTTGGCGGCCTAGCTTCATCTTGCTGGCTTATCCAGACTCGTCTGAACAGTCTCCTACTTTTTGACCCACCTCTGACTTCTGAGACCTAACTGATCTAGGGTCTGCCGACGTAACGTCCTGTAACCCTCACCTCAAATGCATTGTTGTCCAAGATTCATCCACATTACTATGTCCCCTTTTCTTCTTTTACATGCATATTTTACCGATGCTCGCCTTTGGTAATTAGACCTAAATTCTACGGTTTTCACTCTTTGAGCTGATATGCTAATCTCGTCTCAATGGTCACTTTGCTTCCGACTACTGTGACCCTAATAATCAGAGATGGGCAGACTTATCGGTCTGCTCCCCTCTCCCTGAAAACATCGTTGGATTTTCTACTTTCCCTCAACAGAGCGTTTTCCTGTTCGCACTCTGTTTGCGTTACTTTTTCAATTGGAAGGATGTCCCTTCGGACCTAGATCTCATCTACACTCGGGTGACCAGTCCCCTGTTTCTGACTGCTCCCCGACATCCGAGACGTTACTACTCTAGGCTCTACATTCCAAACACTCTGTTTCCCTAATCCCGAGACCTTTCCTTTGCATGCTAACTGGCTTTCTAGTTAGCCGCTGCCGTCCCGAAAGCTTCGTTTCTTATGACACCCATTACCGTTATTTATACCTTACGTTGACGGCCTAGCTTCATCTTGCTGGCTTATCCGAACCCGTATGAATGGTCTACCACTTTCTGATTTACGTCGGACTTCTGTGAGCTCAGTGACTTAGGTACTGCCGGTGTGCCGCCTTGTAACCTTCAATTCAAAAGCATTGTTGGTCATGCTTCATGATTATTATTAAATCCCGCTTTCATCCTTAACATTTCTTTTTCTGCCAGTGCCCACTTTCCGTATTTAGGTCTACCTTATACGGCTTTCTTTCTATGCGCGGACACTTCATTCTGGTCTTAATGGTCTCCTTTCTTTGGACAATTATGTCCCTTATGATCAGATTTTAACGGACCCAACGGCATGCTCACATCACTCCGATGATATCTGCCGTTAACATTAGCTACTTTTGTCCTAAACTGCTGCTTTTATGCTGACACTCATTATCTTAGTTATATTTGGCGGCCTAGCTTCAGCTTGCTGACTTACTTGGTTTTGTCTGAACGGTCTCTTGTTTTCTGACCTCTCTTGGAATTCTGAGATATAACTGGGCCAGTTACAGCTAACGCAACGCTCTGGTACCCTCACCTTAATTACATCACCAGGTATTATTCAGCCTTATTTTATTAGCAAAGTTGCATCATCACCTGAAGATGGTCGGAGGCTTTTTCACTCCTCCTCAATAGAACCTGTTTAACGACCCTTTCTTTCCTTCCTGTGCTTTCTGTTGCATTCATTATTCATTCGAAGGTAACCTGCATTCGTCTGTCCTCACTGACAACTTACATTCCTACCAATTTAAGACTGAGGCAACGTGTCGCTGTCGCTCTTTCTGAATGATATTCTTTCCCATAATACGCGCACCTCGTCCACATCTCGCTGGTGCCAACCGATTGAGCATATGCGCATTAGGACCCCGCAAACTCTCTTTTCTTTATCTTCATTCCTATCCTGGAACAATCTTTCAGTTCTATTAATCCATGTTCTGCTTGCTTCTCGTCGTATTTCGCCACTTGTGATATACATGTATATGCGATAGGTAAATAACAATTACATGTATAGGGGTACAACATTTCAGTCATCGCCGTAGTGGCTCGACTGCATTCCAGACGCATCCCTTTCTTCTGTCATTGTGGCTGTAACTGTTGGTTTGCTATTTTCCGGAGTTTGTCACAGGTATGGCGACACGCACCCAAGGAATTGTCCATCGTTGCAACAACAATACAAACCACACAGTTCCTTTAGCTGGACGTGAGCGGAAGGTTATCAACCATTTTACCACTTACTAACCGGACAAATCATTCGTTATCATGCACGGATAAAATTTTCCGAGGCTTAAACCATTGGGCTCAGTTTGCCTAACGCTTTCTCTTCCACATTACGCTTGCCTGGAAAACTACTTTTGATTTCGGAAGACACATTCTCCTGCGATACAAAGGCAGATCAATCGATCAATATGAGCCCTTCAATCCGCGTTGACCGCTCAATTGGCCGTGAGTTCCTGTATTTCGAAGCAATTTTACTACATACCCCAGGGGAGCTGCGATTCTTTCTTGGGAACCATATTCTATCCTTCAAGATTTCAACAACAATCTAACCTGTTTCAATGTATATCCCTTGGAGACTTCACGTGGTTCTGCTGAGGATCAACACGTCATATGCAAAAACAGAGGACTCAGAAACGCCATAGGCACCCGGCGAACGCATCAGCCGGCAGAAAATTGGGACTCAACCTGACTGCGAATAACCGGGCGAACAAACGTTTAATCAGAAACCTAGCCAGCAGCAACTTGCCATGCAATGGATTGGTGGCAGGGTTTCAGGACGTGTTGGGTTTTCGCCTGGCAAGCGTTCTCCCTATAAAAAGCCACAAGCGACCGTTTAACAACACTGCAACGTGGCGAATGTGACTCGCCACCGAATAAAGTCACAGCCCATAACGTCACGCTGGCAGGCCAACTAGCGTCACCATGCTAGATAGGTTCGTTACACTGGAACTGCTTCATCTGCATATACTGTCGTCCTTTTGCTTTCTACGATATCACCGTTGACCTTTGCGTTACTTGTACACGAACTCACTGTATTGTCATATCACTCTTGAGCGTGCACTTCAATTAGCTTCTAATGAATCATTCAGGATTCTGAAGCTATTATTAGCCGAGGTCCCGGTTTCACGCCGGCGAAATTATTATTTCGCATTTTCACCTTTGTACAGTTCCAATCATGAACATATGAACAATTTTCTACTGTCACTGTTACAGTTGCCATAAAATGTCTGTACAGTTGTACGTATCTGATCATGCCTCCATGGGCGTGCCTCGCATAGCCGGGAATAAAATATTTATTTATTTATTTATAGATTGTACTATTGATCTATTTAGACAAGCATTGGCTCTGGAGGGACCAGGCAATGTCAGGCATCAGTGGTTAATTTGATTTTTAAACCTGAGTTGCTTATATGTCGCGCGGATAGAAGGCTTTTAAGCTAATATTTTATTTCAGTCAGGATTGGCGAATGCTGCACCTGGGCCGGTCACAAAGGGATTTGCATCTGAGTCGCTGTCGCCGTAAAGGCCTTCCATATTATCTAGGCACATAGCAAGCCGATACTGCTTTTTTGCTCAGTGGCGCAGCGCTCTGCATCTCTGTAGATGGTAGCAGGCAACATATCCGGCCATTGCTTTCGCAGAACCTTCAAAAGACACATTCAGCACAATCGTTGTTACAGATGGTACATCGTTTGTTTCCACTAAATTTTATACCAAATGACTTAAACAATGATTGTTTCCGCGCCTAATATTTGCGGCCTAGCTTGTCTCTCACCTTACTTTTACTCCGAGGTCCGGAACTTCTTGGAGAAATGGAATTGGACTGAGAAGGCTTTTGCCCGGGACAGGACATAACCCACAAAAACCTACAAATAAAATGTCTGTACAACAGGTGGATACAACTGCACTCACTACCACGACCGTTTTCCAGTAATGATAGCTGGACATGAGGCCTTCACACTCCTGAAATGTATATGAAAACATGAAATATACAGACGCAAGTAGCTGATATTTTGCCCACCTGGACAATCACAGCGACGAGTCTTCGTGATGCTCTCACCCTCCAGGGGCCTCAGTCATTATGTCCGCCCTGACCAAAGATAACTGAAGTCAGTTGACTGCGGATACCCGAGAGTGAAGTCAGTCGGCAAACTGCCCTGCCAGTTTTACGTTAGTGTACAAACGGATTGCTGACAGTGTTCCAGGACGTGGTGGGATTTTGCCTGGCAAGCGATGACCATATAAAAGGCGACAAATGTCCGCTTACTAACGCTGCGACATGGCGGATGTGACTCGCCAATGAATAAAGTTATTGCCCAAAAGTACATACTGGCAAGTCGACTAGAATCTAAATCTAATATTTTCCTGTCACTTTCAAGAGTAAGATACTCCCTGCTTACATGTATCGTTTGCACGACACATGTACTGCCCAGGCTGCCTACAATATGCAGGCCAGAACCCAACGCTTCGTCATGCTTTGACGACTTTATTCCTTACGAATAATTTTACAGATTCTAAAGCATGTACATCTTTCGGCTCACTACCGATTACATACATAGCAACTTGTATGTTGCGAAACGTAATTGTATGTAAATGTTGATGATGCCTGGTTTGGTGTGTCTCAAAAAATTAGAGAATATACTATTTATTTATTTATTTATAAAGTGTTGTTCCTCCCGCTTGAAGGCCTGCGGATGGTACATCTCTCCTAGCCCTGTGCATACTTTGATACATATATTTACGTACGTAACTAGAAAAGCATTTGAATGTAGGTTCTTCCGCGCTGGTAGCGAAGCAAATCTACAGCACTTGGTACAATGGTTGAATCCTGTTCTTCATGGCATCAAGTTAATACGTCACCATGAAGGGCTTGCTCTTTTAAAATACGTACGAATCAACGTTTACGTTAATACGCCGCAACCACAGACGCTGGCGTTTGAGTTGTTCACACCTCCGTAGGTAACTAAGAGGTAGAGTTGTTGGTGTGGACCTTTTGGCAAACCGCCGCTGAGCCGTTTCGTACACACTGCAACCTGGTAATCCAAATTGCTGCAGCTGATGATGCAGTATTCCAAATGTGGGCGCAATTAAATAAATAAATGGGTATATTTCTAGACCTGCTAGAGGCTGCACCCTGAAGGGTTCAGATCAATGCTTACGTAAATCCGATGCTCTTGCATGGAAGTAGGTAAAATATAAGTATATGTTCACCGTCAGCAATTACAAATGCATTGGCATTGTTTGATTGACTCCGGTATAGTTCTAGTCGTGCCTCGACTGTGCTTTGATGACGGATTATTAAGATGGCCAATTGTCGGGTCCTTACAACTTGAAATTACACCTTCTCTAAGGCGTTGAGGCTCACAGCATTCCGTAAACATATACCTTTAAACAACGTATTGAGTAGGATAAGTGTCCAATTTCAGTCCATTGTGCCGTCAAGTATGGGTAAGTTGTGGTTCATAATGGTCGGCTTTTCAGAGGAAAAATTCATTGGCCACTGCAGCCACCATGACTTTAAAGACTTCAGGTCGTGGCGCATTTCGCCAAGTATGAAAATACTTGAACTTGGGAGACAGTTCTATATGACAGTCAGCGCTGAGTAAGAGTCGGCTATGTCGTAGCCTGGTGCAGAAGTCTTTCACGCACATAGAAAACGGGGTCGGTCCTAGCACGCGCCCCTAAGCAACACCACTGGAAGCTGTGACAGAGATGGCTACATTCTGCGCAATTTTCAAAACCTGCATGTGCCCCGTTAAGTAAGATTCCAGACAATCAAGGAACTTGCTGTCTAAAGCATAGACTTCAATAGTATGCAAAAGGAGTATATGGAAGTCCCAGTCGAAAGTCTTTCCATATCGAGGCGCCGTGTAGTTATTGCCAAACCTGAGTTCATCACACTGGTGCCAAGATTAAGGAGAGCAAGCTGACAGGTTGCACGAGACCGAACGTTTAGAAACCCGTGATGCGACTAGCTAGCATGCTCTCCTGCATACAGGATGTCCATGAGTGCCCTCTTAACCGATATTTCCAGCACGAGTAATGGATGTTTGGTTTATAGGTCGGTAGCCGTTGACTTCCTGTACGTAGCCACCTTTGTGGTGCGGTCTGCTGACAGTTATTTCAACCCGAAGGGTTCTTGCCCTTCCCCAAATAGTGTGAACAGTATTAGGTGACGTATCGGACTGCCGTTGCCCCCGTATTTGATTACCGTTTTTAGCATTCTCCTAGGGCCAATTATCGTAGATGCTTTAATTACTGAGATAAAGGAACGGAAAACTGTTAGATGAAACTGAACCCTACAGAGCGAATGGTAGTTGAAGCCGCGTAGCACAGCAGTGACTGCGGGCCCTTCTGTGCATTGGGACTCTGGTCTTGGAGTTTAATGCCCCGCCTATAAGGAGCCGGTCCACGATGGCGTCGTTGGGGCCAAGACGTATGGAGGAGCGCTTTTCCTTATAATATGGGGTGAGAGAATGCAGTAACCGGCTGAGTTGCATGGCTTTGTTTACCCGTCATCGCCAGTCCTTCCTGGGTAGGTTTGCTTAGTATAGGTCTGGCTGACGACTACCTCGAAGCTATGTTGGCTTTCAGGACGTATGCAAAGTTGAACGTCTTGTTGTGGAACCGCCGTCGTTGGCGCAAGTGTGAATGCAGCTTACCTTGCCTGATACGTTTGGTGAGGCTTTTATTAAAAGAGGAATAGGCGCCATGTGTTGCAAGCGTGTGTTTTTTAATGTAAAATATTGCGGTTGTGCTCACCAAGGAGTCGAACCCAAATATTTTGCCCTGGTTCCTTAATCTAACAAACACGGAAAATGTATCCCAGTTTTCGCAGTGCAACATGTGGGAACTCAAAATGATGTATGTTCTAGCAAGGCAGGTGGACCGGCTTTCCAAGCATATTTAGCCGTATACCACCCTACGGTCACTGACCGGGAATCGCTGGACTACAGCTACCCTTAATTTAAGTATACCTGGCGTAAATATTAAGTCCAACATAGGAGTTGATCTGGTCGGCGCTGTAACATGTTGCACCCATCCTTCCAAGCTATGGGTCCCCTAAATAAATAAATAAATAGATATTTCATTCTCGACAAAGCAAGACACGCCTGTTGGGCATGATCAGCATATTGCAATATTGTACGTGGTAGCAGGATAAGCAGCACCGACAGCGGGAGTAGTAGAGTTGGAGACAGCAGTGTGGGCCCATATGGCCCAAAGGTTGTATGAAGTCTATGTACAAAAATGCGAGAGGCATAGGTAATAATCAGATCACTAATTTGGTATGTTGATGAGGAACTAGTCCGATGAGGTTCCGTAGGCAATGTGAGTCAGGTGAGTAAAGTATGAAGAAACGGGTGCAAAATACTTAAGAATGGTGGCATGTCACTAACCAGATATGTAGGCGTGTTCGCGCGAGAGCAGATATATGCACAGAACTTGTAAATGTGCTGTCAGTCAACTTGTCAGTGTGTTAGGGACAGTGACTTTATTGAGTGGCAAATCACATCCGCCACGTCGCAGTGTTGTTAAACAGACATTTGTGGCTTTTTGTAGGGAAAGCGTTTGCCAGACAAAGACCCACCACGTCCTGGAACACTGTCGGCTGGTGATATAACATTGACAAGATTGCATCTGGCCGATTACCCTCGTGGATATTCGCAGTCACGTAACGCCAACTTGTTTCCCGTGACCGTGTAGTCGCCTTCGGAGTCAAGTGCAAGTGGTTGGAACTGTTGAAGTCGGACGACTCAGGTGACTTGTTTTGAGTTAATCAGTTTTCTAGGTTCTTTAGTGTGTCAAGATTACAAAGTGCGGGTGTTTTTCTTTGTTCTTTGTTGATTCCGTGCCCATGGGAGCGTCGCTGGTATGTCCTCAGCGGTGTTCCGTGCAGGTAATGTTATCCTGTAGAACAAGGGAGGGAAGAAAAACGGATCGAGCAAACTGCCAACAAAATTGAACAAGGGTACGTTATTGTATAAATATAAAATTTATGGTAAAGTTGTGATGGTTGAAAGCATTGGAGTGACCGTATATGTTATACATCCTATCCGTAGCTTTGCAATCAAGCACGAGACCCGATATTTGCTGAATGTGAGAGGAAGATGCTGACCGAAGTGGCCTAGCGTACGCAATCGGTGTCCTGTTTGGAAACCGTCAGTATCAGGCGTTGTTATCCGGTAAATGAGTTGAGGGGATCAGAGAAACATAGTAAGTAGTTTAATAAGAGCTTAAGCTTTAGGTTTAGCGATCTGTTGACAGTGCTAGAGCTTAACGTTCGAACATGTACAAGAGCCAGTGAAGTTATGACGCCGGGTTTGAGGCCATAAAAATAATAAGGCAACGTGTTCAGAAATGATATACTAGAAAACTGGGTGAATGGGTAAGACGGAGTGTAAAATTTGTGACGAGAATGGGATAGATACTACAACTGTAGCAACAGTACGGTTGCAAAGCTATCCTTAAGGGGACCTGGAATAGCGGAAAAAGATAAGGACTTCTACAGTGCAGCAAACAGGTCAAATATCCGGCAGGAAAGGGTGACATTGGGAGCCGGGTTAGTTATGTGGAAGAAACTGCTTGCTGACAGGCCTTGAACTATAATACTAGGAGAGAGAAAGGCTTGAAAACTACAGGTTTAGTTAGAAAATGATTGCAGGGCTAGCACTGAAGGGGACCTGGAATATCAGTATTGTGAGCAGCAGCCGCAAAGGATGCTAGGTGTGCCACTCTGATGTGGACATCCGCGGGGGAACCTTGAAGTCAAACAGACTGCTATACTTGGTTGGGTCGGTATACAGAAGCAAGCGCCTATGAGGCAGGTTGAAATTCTCCGCAATCAGCTTACATGCACACGGCTGGCTCGATACTTGCTCAAAAATAGCTATAAGGACCTTGTCACTCATATGGGATATATCAGGAACCCTTTAACTGCATCCATCCACTATGCAATTCATATGCTGTCGGCTATTGCACATATACTGTCCAATGTTTCTGTGTTGGGTGTGATTTCTATTATGGAATGTAGTTTTGCTTAAGATAATGCAAGGTAAGGTAAGGTAAGTCACATAGCCCACGAGGCTTGTGTGTACGAGAGTTTGTAAATAGCTAATAGTCGTATAGCGCACAGTAATCATCTAAGTGCAATGCGCAAAACCACGTTTCAGTTATGATAATTGCATCAAGCGCAGCAAGCATTCCCAGGCGCGTGACATATGCAGCTTTTTATTCAGGGACCTGGCGGTTGTAAGTATGATTGGAAGATTGGCCGGTGTTTTTTAGCTTTATGGTTAAAGCAAAGGGATCACTGTGTGCTACTGGGGCATACTGCGGCTCTGTAAGAACTGGGTCAGTAGGCGTAACGGCTTGCAGTTCGTTAGTGACGAGCTGGATAGCGGGGTGACGTCGCGGCTGCTCATCCCTGATTTATCTAACCATGATGCTTGATGTGGGATGGGGAAAAGGGTCTCCGCAATGTCATCCATCCATAAGATGATGCAGGTGCTGGACAGTCTGTAATGTCACGGCCGTGCTGAAGAACGTGTTAAGTAATATTAGATGCAGTTATGGTCACAAATACCGTGTGTGAAAATAGAGTGCATGTGTTTGTTACTTCTTTTCTTTGGACTAGTTTCGGTATGGGAACTTCCGCGGCTTCAGATAGACGCCTTGGCATTGTGGCATTGCGTATTTGAGCCCAGTTTGTCACAACAGTGCTGAAGTTTGTTTCATTCTTAAAACAGTTTCATCGGAGTAGCGAAGTAGCTGCCGGCTTATGAAGTCTCTCCGCATGTACAGCGTTTGCTACCAAGGCCTGGACGCAAAGCCACCCCGTTTAAATGCATTTAATAAAACGTTTTCGGGTACATTAAACAGCAAGGTATTACACGCCTACAAGGCCGTCCGGTAGTTGTTTGAAGTGTAGCCCCTGCCTCTGCTGATTTCTGGGCTGGTACGTGATGTATAAGTACATCAGGAGCTTAACGGCGTCTTTTCTGCGCAAGGTCCTTTAGTTCTGGGCGTGCCACTTATTTCTGCTAAAAGCTCGCCATTAGCTCACGTCACTGTCGTGAGTGAACTGGATAATATGGGCGCCTCCTGACCCATAATGGATGAAATAACCTGATCCCCGCAACCCGTGTGATGAGCCCCACCTCGGTGTATCCTCAGTTGCCCAAAATACAGCTGCTTCAGAGCGGTTCTACTTCGTATGTCTTCGTAATTTGTTGTATTAGTGCGTAGGCTTGATTCATTCTTTGCAATCAATTTGCTTGGTTCTGCAAAGGTACTGATTGGTTTGTTCATTCGCACTAACTCAAGAGAATTATATGCGATTCCGTTGACTCGCTCTGTTGAACACCGCTAAGGGGGTCTCGGCAGGAACCTTAAACCCTGTGGTACTACATGTTTCCTTGTCTCAAACTGTAGCACACGGTACTGATACTTATAACTGGACTATCTCGGGCGTGAGTATGAAGGGAACATTCGTAACAGGCGGGCAATTAAGTGTTTACCACTGCGCAGTCGGTTAGCCGCAGCAGTCAGTTTGTTGATAGCGGACAGAAGGCAAGCTGGACTCTGGCTGACCGCGATTGGGTACACCGGATGTCATTTTGCAACGCACTTGGTTTATTACGTGTAAAGACGGTGTTTTATCGATTTGTCGTCCTAATGTAACCTCGTCACGTAGTTTACTTATTTCCTTAGTGTTACTGTCCTGGGTTCTATTGGTCTTCAAATACAGGATATTTGCTACTGAGCAACGGCTTTTCACCATTTGCTTGACTTTAGCCTGACCTACCTTACCTGAGCAATCTAAACTAACGGTGCGAGTGACCCTGGGGTTACAACTGCCAGTAGATAGCCAGAACGTCGTTCATGATTCGCTTATCAGCTATGGACAAAATTAGTTTGTCGTTAAGGCGTTGCTTGAAAGTCGTTGCGGTCGCCAACTTTAATTAAACAGGGAAACAATCACACGTCCCATATCCACACACCGAACTTCTGCAGCTAGTACATCGCCCAATATTATTCAAGGTTCTTCTCACCATGTTCCAGATAGTCCGGACTCTGGAGTACCGACCTTATCCCACCGGTTGTTACCGCCACAACAACTACCTGAGCGGGCAAATTCCCTCCTTTCTACACCACATCACGCGTCTTTTTTATCCCAGGTAGGGATGAGCCGCGACAAGCTCATCCCGACACCCAATACGTCACCAACGAAAAGCACGCTCCTACTTCTTTTAACCCAGTTCTTACAGCTTCTACAGATGGCCCAGTAGCTCTTCGTGCTCCCTTTATTTCATCCATAAAACCGGGAGACACTGGCAAACTTTTCTCCATTATACTCATAAATGCCAGGTCGCTGAACAACAAGATGCATATTCTACGCCCTTTGGCTATTCTTGCTGCGCCTGATGCAATACTAGTCACCGAAACATGGTTTGGTGCCTTTACGTTCGATGATTCCTTTTTCATTCAAGGCTACCAGCTGTATACACATTCGCGTACACACAAACGAGGTGGAGGGTGTGCCATTTATCTGCAGCAAAATTTCTCTGCTACTATCGAAGTCCTAAATAACACCGAAATATTGCACTCTATATGGATAACGGTTGATGCCATGGGACCCAAGTTACTACTTGGATGCATTTACAGGGCTCCTGATACATCACCTTTGAGTGACAAAGCGCTAATAACTACTTTTGGGCTAGCTGCGAGCCATCCATGTGCATGCAAGCTTGTGGCGGGCGACTTCAATCTTCCTGAAATCCAGTGGTTTCCACCCACTGCCCCAGCGAAGTATAGTGGGCTTTTAGCCTGCATCAACTTGGGAGGATAAGTGCAGCATGTATCAACGCCGAGCAGGTCTAAACACCTGTTAGACCTGATATTTACACTGTGTATATCCAATATACGTGCATCTGTAGGCCTAGTGTTTCCGGGGAGCGACCACAGAGTGGTATACTGCTCGCTGTTTGCAACCATCCCGGCAATCTGTACGAGTAGATCAGAGGCCATTGAGATATACCGGCCGATAAGCTCCATAGACTGGCCCACATTTGCCACGATTATTCGAGCAAGGAAATAGGAACAGTTCTTTCTGTCCGACTCCCTGGAGCAATCGTCCGCAATATTTTATGGCGAACTGCATTATTGTCTAGACCTATTGGCTCCATTTACTCCTTTAAATAAAAGTTCAGGAAAAATTAGGAGGCAAACTAAGCTGCATGCAAGGTTGAGGCAACTACGACGTTCCTACTACAAGACGTACAACTTTGCGCACGTGCTGAGAGCCAACGAGATTGCGAGCCAGCTATCGTCCAAGTCTGTATTAATTAAAACATCCCAAGAAAGAGCAGCCATGGCCAGTGCAAACAAAGCCAAGCACCTCAGCTGGCTGCTGCGTTCCCGCACTCCTCATTATGGAGCAAAGATCACTTCCATAGGCCTCGGCCCTTGCAAAGTAAGTGAAGATCCACGGACTATATGTGAGATGTTCAACTCTTACTTCAAAGAGTCCCAGTGTGAAGAACTGTCCCCGGTCACTACTGAGCTGGATGTGTCCACAAACCAGCAGCTCTCCACGGTTCAGTTCGATCTAAAAGGCATCCATTCCGCTATCAAGACCATAAAACCATCTATCAATCTTGGTCCTGATGGAATTCCACCCATATTACTTAAGAATGGGGGCGACGACCTTTCCATACTTCTCTTGAAACTCTTCACACTCTCTATGGAGAAGGGCCAATACCCATTGGCGTGGAAGCACTCTATCATCACACCGCGCCATAAAGGTGGCTCCGTACAGGAAGTCAGCAACTACCGACCCATAAACCACACATCTATTCTCTCACGTGTGATGGAGAAATCGGTTAAGCGTGCGCTTATGGCCTGCTTGAAGGCAGGAGGCCACGTTAGCAGGTCACAGCATGGTTTTCTAAGCGCACGATCCTGCGCAACCTGCCAGCTTGATTTTCTCAACCTGGTCACTGGCGCGACTGATTCAGGTCTACCGATTATTACGCTATACCTCGATATGCAGAAGGCGTTCGATAGGGTCCCCCATAAAAGCCTATTACATAAGCTCAAGGCTTACGGTGTAGTCACTCCTCTGCTTGACTGGGTTAAATCCTACCTAACCGGGCGTACGCAGTCCGTGAAGGTAGCACACTTTGAGTCCATCCCTGTCACAGTTTCCAGTGGTGTTGTGCAAGGCAGCGTGCTTGGACCAACCCTGTTTTTGATTTATGTGAACGACATCTGTAGCAGCCTGCGCCATGGTCGCCCATTCCTCTTTGCCGACGATATAAAGGTCGTATATGTCTTCTCACCAAGCGCTAAAGTATCCGCACTACAAGAGAGCCGTGAAGACCTGAAGACCTTAGCTTCGTGGTGTCAAATTGGCAAATGACATTCTCTGCTAATAAGTCTAGCATTCTGACCCACAAATGCCCCATATTGGATGGTGCGTTTACGTTGAATGGTACGCCCATCCAACTAAAAACGTTAGCTACTGACCAAGGTATTCGCTATTCTATGACCCTCAACTTTTCAGAGAATGTGCAGTATCAGGTAGCAAAAGCACGTAGAATGGTCTTCCACATAGGCCGCCACATTAACTCGGCTGAAGCACGGTTGGAGCTTTACCGCAGTGATGTTCGTCCGCAGCTGGGATATTGCCCCTTTATCTTCAGTAATTTGCGGAAATCAGACCGCATATTGCTCGAAAAGGCACAGCGGCGGTTTACCAAAATAGTAGCCCCACAAGGCCTAGCGCTTAGTTACCTACAGAGGTGTAACCATCTCAAACTCCAGCCTCTATGGCTGCGGCGCATTATCTTAAACCTGTGCTTCTTACAAAAGGTAATATACCAAGCGGTGCACAGTGATATCCCCAGCCTGACACTGAGAAGAGGAGCAGAATTCAACCTCCGAAACAAGCACTGCACAGTTGCCCCGCTGCCAGAGAGGAAGAAACTACGTTTACGTTTCATCCTTGTCGCTTATGTAAATATCTGGAACAAATTACCTTCACAGCTGCGGGAGACTCACAATCCACAGGCTTTCAAGCAGGAGGTACGAAAGTTTATGTGCCTGGATAACATAAGACGCCTTTCAACATCGGTGATTCTGATGACAACCTTTTTGAGACCGGCCCCGATGGGGCATAGATCACATTTTGGTCAGTTCTGGCGCAACTTTGTATTGCGCTCAACTAGACACCATGACAGGAGCATCTTGGACTCACAGGTCCTCCCCATACTTTGCGGTCCCTGTTACACTACGTGAGAGATCTTGGCCCGATCAGTTGCACGCATCTTACAGATGTTAGGACTGCTAATCCGACCACGAAAGGTATTCAGCCTACCCCAGTAGTAGCTGAGCGCTTTACTGGCTCCCACCGACAATTAGTTAAATGTTAAGTCTTGAAATAGTAGACGCTACCGCAAAGGCAACCTGGAAACACTAATCGGTAGCTCAAACCATTTGAAAGCTCCTTCTCGACGCCCAGTTTCTTACTGCTCAACAGATCAACACGTAAAGCAGCCTAGTACTATTGAATGGGAGCATCGTTAGCCTGTAGGCACTGACCAGGTAGGATATTGCAGAGCAATGGGGAAGCAATCCGCACGGACAAACTTTACTTCACTTCTCCCTTCTACACTTTGGTTCCTTCGTCTCCATCTTTACCCCTTAGTATTTTTTAAATACCTAGTCCACTAGGTCTCTTGCGAATACTTATAGTTGTGACCCATGAGTCACGTCTACTAAAAACATTTTAACAACATTAAGCCTCATGTGAAATGCCAGGTTCTAACGTTGTTGCCCTAATTGAAGCTTTTTCATTAGGTCTGAGCACTAGTTACTATAGTCAGCAGTTTCCAAACACTATCAGTAGGTAAGACGCAAAATAAAAAAAATATATCTTTCTTATTGTTGACAATGAGCGCACTTTAAAAGTTCTAGACCCAATAATCAGACAACTTGCTCTCCACTTATACTCTCTTGGCCCCATATACTTAGCTTTATCTGGTATACATAGGCCTTTCGCTATTGTCAACACTAGTAGACAGGCATAATGAAAACCAGATCCTCTTCTTTAACTGCTTTTGCTCGTAAAACACTCGCATTTCCAGATTTCATTTCACTGGCACGAAAGCTAACCAACGACAGAGAGGCCCCTGTCACACTGGCTGGCTGGAGCACCAGAAACTTTCCATCACCACTTTTCTTATCTTGGCCGTCCGTGTGTCATTTATCTTTTAACTGGCTCCAAAGCCTACCATGCGCTATGCGTAATGGCGGGTGAACGGCCAGCTCCCACTGGTTTTTGTTACTATTCTACTCCTGATTTACCTTATCGCTCTTTGCTTAGGGTGCTAGAACAGCTCTTGCCAGGAAAATCACAAAAGAAATAGTCGGTGTGACATTAGAGTACCAGTTAACATTGCCAACTGGATGTACACCGCCGGCACTATCTTCGGAACTTAAAAATGGAGAGAAATGAATCGAAATTCATCAAAGAGCTGCACAATAGTGTGCATCTACACATGAGGCATAACAATACCTCAAGTATGAGCAAGCTCAGCTACCAGAAGTAGAGGTTTTAAAGCCCAACCAATGTAGACCAAAACGGATTTCACGCCCAAATGCAATTAGCTAAATTTTACTAAATTTTCCCATGCTTATTTCTTTATTATTGGTGGCAGGCTCCCATAGCGCACTAACGTAGAGACGGAGCCTCATGAATATAGAAAATCGGCTCCAAGGGATAAATCTTGTGATGTTTAGCTAAGTAATATGTGTATTATGTAAGCCGAAATCTGTCAACGGATCTGAAAGATCCCCAGGGTTACTCAGGTAGACCTGGCTCATGCGGGCTTGCTGTAAGCTTTAGAAAAGCTTAGGGGCCTAAAAAATGCTAAACTCTATTTTACTGGTTGTTTATGTGGCTCAGTATCCACTGAAAATGGTATGCTGTGGCCTTCTAACCGTGAGTTAATTACAAGCTCCCCTGAATTCCTATGTAGACATAATATTCCTTGCTGGATTTCTAGCGTTTTCGCGCAAAGATCTTCCCTTATCTGCATATATTTGTCATGTATGCCTGCAAAGTTTACTTTTCGGCCACCTGCGCAGTCCGTTGTTGTCGCAGGGTCTTACGGGCTAATTAGAGCATTTCTGGATAGCTATGCCTATCTAGAACATACGCCGCTTCCCTACTTTTTATATTTTCTTTTCTTTTTTCTGCTATCTGCTTGCAAACAGTAAGCCATTTTTAGCGAAAAATAAAAATGGCCTCATTCGTAGACCGTCATTTAATTGCAAATAACTCGCAAACCACTGCACGCGTTGTGTTGCTTTTACGTTCAACGTATTCAGGCGCTAAAGCTGGTCCAGACCAGGGTAATTTTGTGCCACTTTAAGCAGTATCCTAACTGTAGAGGGGCTTTTTCTTTTATCTGAGAATAACTCAGGTTGAAATTTCGCGCCGGAGAGCAATATCAGCGTAAGAAAAGTAGGGCTGTATTTATTTGTTAATTGGTATTTTTCTACTGATGCACGCAGCTTTATTTTCGCTCTTAACAAATTGTTTTTATTTTTGTCCGCATTTATCGGAATTGTTTTCAACTTTTCTTATGCCTTATAATCCCTTCACTCATTTCTTCTATGTGCGCACAATTGGGGCAACTGAGTGGCCAATTATTGTGCGAACAATTTAAAGTGCACTTCGGCGAATTGGATTCTGTTCCAAGGAGAAAAGGCAAACTACACCTCCGCGAAGTTTTCACAAAAGAACAAGGAATTCCATATCGCCCACAGGAACCAGAAAAATGTCAATGTGGGCGCCTGCGACCCAGTAGCTGTATATCAAACAATGCCAATGCATTTGTAATTGCTGACGATGAACATATACTTATATTTTACCTACTTCCATGCAAGAGCATCGGTTTTATGTAAGTATCGATCTGAACCCCTTAGGGTGCAGCCTCTAGCAGGTCTAGAAATATACCTATTTATTTATTTATTTATTTATGATAAGCGCAACAGGATGGCGCTTTGGTAAGAAAGGAATTTGCGCGCCGAACATTGTTTGAACTTCGCATATCAGTGGACATTGGTATTTAACGGTCTTCTCTTCAATCTGGTGTGACTGGTATGCTTATGTTCCAGAAAACGTACGTTCAGTAATAACTTCTTATTCCTGTGGATTTATGATGTTCTGATAAACTATGAACAACTACCTCCGATAAACATTATATGCAGCTCAGAACTTAGGTACTACTTGCATTGCCGTAGTTCCCGGCAGACTGCGCACGTCCCTCCCAGCACATGCTGACTGCTAAGTGATGAACTTCTGTATTTTTATCCGCATAGATTCAATACTCACTATCGTTACATAATCGTCCTATTTTCCTGAAGCGCGTTTGGCCGACCTTATGAATTTCTGGTGATGGTCGGTGCCAACAATCGCGCTGGTCACCTGACCAGGTTTAACAGCTGATTAAGGAATCAGCCACGTAAGGAACCAGCCGAGCGAGAAAACAGCTGATTCATTCTCGCGGCCGCGGTGCTTCCACTTCCCGGAAGCTCATGCAGTTTCATATGGGTAAGTTAACCTAATCGTAAGCTTCAACATGGAATACTATACCCTTCCTTGGTACCGTTTACTGCTATTACAGGGCGTACAAAGCTTGCAAATAGTTGTAAACCCGCAATTATGGCAAAACCTCGTCTATATAGAAAACTGTTGCATTGTTTACGTAGACTGGGTACATACGTACGCAAAACACCGTTTATGTTCACACGCTTATTAAGGTTGAGAATTTGGAAAAGGAATCTGCAACAAGAAGCGAACGAACATATATACACATATGCGCAAACAATATGTTATTTCTACTAGGTACCTGAGTGTCATACCTACATGTAAAGTTTGTACATGTCAACCAATTCTGAAACCCGGAAATCAGTAATCGATCACACAATTGCATTTCATTACTTCTTTCGTGGAATCCAACGTCGTGCCCATCGTGCGGTGCTGTATAGTGTCGCACGGTACACCAGCATTTCTTTGGTTCCTTGGCAAATCCTTCGAGAGAATGGCCACATGAAGCAAAACGGGTCAATGGGATTCCTGTGAAGAAGGTCACGTTAAAACGTTGGTAAATTACAGTGGATGGCAGAGAAAAGCCTCTTTAGTCTGAAAGCGGACGTACCTAGGACACCGGAGAAATTGATTTTGACTCCAACACCACGAGAAACTATTGCAGGCATGTTCCGGGCGGCATGATGTATATTTTCGCTATGTGGATAAATAGGCTACGGTTCTTTATCAGCGGTTAAGAAAATATGTGCCGCCTAGCAGGGCAATTCGACCATTGGCATCCCAAGTTTTGCGTCATATAAATTCAGTGAATCCACCGTGGTGTAAGGTACTTGCAAGTCCGGGTTACGTTGCTGTCGTAATTGATGCGATGCTTTGGTCAGAGACTTCAGCGTGTCGTACAGCTTTTCAAATAAGCGGTCCCAACGGCAAGTAATATCTACCGAAATGAAGCATGCTGTCACTAAATTAGAAAACGCACCTATGTTAATTGCTACCGACTGTGTAACATCCTTGGGATCTTCTTTCAAGTCGTGAAATAGGTCTGCGAATGTGGCAGCCGCAAGATAGTAGGACGCGAAGAAACGTACAGTTATTGCTCCCTTGTTTTATTACAGAAGGCGCACGGAACGCAGTATTAGTTCCTGAGGTGTAATATTCTGTAGTGGATTACTAGAAGCTTACCAGTAGTTTACACGTCTAGGCCTGCAACCAGTGCGCTTCTGCCTCACTACGTGGAAGTTGGTTGAGCAAGGGAGGTGTAGCTGCTTGCTAGAACGGGTTGGTGGATGGAGTCATCTGATTTCAATGCCAACGCAAGCTTTTTCGCTGAGGGTGCAGCTCGCGCCGTGGCGTCGACAGGTAGCATTTATCAAAGTTGTGCATCAGGCACTTTCTCATCACTGTCGGCAAGTATCCTAACGGTTCTCCTTCTGCGACAGTGATTAAATAATAGAGAGTGAACATATCGGATTGGTTTGCTTTATGTGCCCCTTGACAAAGTGTCATCCGAGTCGCCCGTAAATAACCGTTCTCCATACGCAAGAGACACGGAAGCGTGCATACAGATAGTCATCGGGAAAATGAAGTCGCCCAGCATAACGAACCTGTCTGCATAATCACCCAAAGAGTGTGCATGCTGTCACCGGGTGCGGTTGTTCGCTGATTCTGGACCGCGTTATCGTATCCGCTGTCCTGTAGTTCAGGTGTGATGGCGGTATTAACATCATGCTGCATCCACTAGCTTCCTAATAAAGAAAGCTTACGAACTACGTTCGTAAGGCTACCGTTTAATACTGCGCTTGGTACACGAGCTGATTAAAACGGGTAGTACGTTAGAAATGCGATGGGCATGGAAGTTCACCGAAAACGTGAGCAGTGGCACTGATGTATATTAATGGCAATAGTAAATAAGCATGCAGCATACGGTGCAAATTACTGGTGCGCGTGAAGTCTAGGATCGAAAGGTGTGCACAATGGGAATGATACCGTTTTTGTGTAACCTTAACGCACATTCCCTTGCAACCATCATCCTGTAACGGCAGCTCGCAGACATTTGGTTGCAAGTCAAATGCAACATAAATGCCAAACTCCGATGCTTGCAAGCCGCGTGTGCGTAGGCGTATTCTTGGTCGAAGGCCTGTGGGATAACCTTTACACCGCTGCCGTCTGCTTTCTTTACGGAGCGAAAAACATATGGCGTTCTCCGTAAGATAAGTACGTTGTCCGGGCCAAATGATGTGTACATGGAACCTTTGATGGTGAAGGCCACCTTATTATGGTACAGCACCCTCGTAACACCGGCTTTAGTGGGCAAAATGGAAAAGGAAATAGGTTAGCTCACATTTCGAAACACCTGCGCATCAGTTGCGCAGTGCGACTGACGGCATCGTTGAGGGATATTTTCGGCACAAATTGTGAGACTCATTTGAAAATGCAAAAAATTGTTCAACACACCATATATTTCCACGTTCTTGACCGGGTGTATCAATGAATACACACTGAGTCATTTCTGTCTCACCGTACAAATCGTAGTACTCAAGCACAAATACATTCAACGCATCCTTCTCCAAGTCTATTTGTTTCAAGTGGAACACAGATGGGCATAACAGGTAAATTCCAAGGTGCAGGTCTAAGATATTCTTGTCGTAAGGAGACTTTAGAATATACTGCAGCACAGCAGGTCCGGCATACAAAAAGAAATTACGAAACGCGGTTGTTTCTATCACCGTAAGTGCTCCACGTTAGGGCAATGCCTGTGAAAGTCTCTTGGCCAACATCTATTAACACCTTGCAGAGGTGCATTAAGAGAATCCACACCTTCACCTTCAGGGAAACCACTCCGTTTAAATTGCGATTGTGCCCATTAAGATATCATGCGACGCCGTACACCGAAACACACGGCGTGCACCTGCTCCGTGAAGAAAGCAGCCATCATGTTAATTCTTGGGTACCTCAAAGATCTTTCTGCCCGTCGTTTAGAAGGAAATGACCGATTCGTTAGCTCACGGCATGCACTTTCCGGGAAAGCCACTCTACCTACAACATACGCGCCACGTTGTACAAACCTTTTAACTACTATATCCAAAAGTGCACGTGATGGCGCAGCACACATAACAGCTTTTAAGTCAACTGTGGTACGGGAATCACATCCTCTCAGGATCAGTATAACAGATCTAACCTCCATTAACATATTGACATTTAGAACAAAGATAGCATGGACGCTGCCTGACTTGCAATTACCAGAGTAGAAGCCGACGACGAGGGGGTTTGTGGTTACGAGGGAAGTAACGCTACACATCAGGAGCCAAATTTGCAGCTTGGATGACGTAAAATGTCTAACTCCTGCAATGTGTAAATCGATACAAATGCAACCACTAAAAGTATTGATTTCCCCGCGTGGTAAGTTTGTCAAAACATTACACAAAATCAAATACCCGTAGGTACCGGTTTGCACTGCAACGGTTACAGTGGATCCAGGTGTGGGCATTAATAATCGATGAGCCCGTAAAAGCGGATACAGCCCATGCAAACAGCTGGCCAGAAACGTAGCAGGCGGTTTGCAATTCCCCACCTATAGACGCAACACTCGCCGAAAGGCATTACCACGGCTTTCCAAAGAGAGTTCCACATCAACGGCCCGCGATGGGTTCGCCATGTGTGAACTATGGTCGCCTTTACAATACGGGTAAGGTAAGAAACGTTTACCTTAGGAGGAACGCACTGTAGGAGGGCCGTCCCCAAGGGGAGGTAAATGAGCCCAGTATTCCTCATCTATATATGGAACTAAGGAATATTACACAAGATTTCCTTCCTCCTGGTCGTATGAAGGAGAAATTATTGTCGCCGCAACTACGAGAAATTTTGTCGGAGCAGGTATTGCTAATGGGCGACTTAGCTGTCGCTGCGACGTTCGTCTGAAAGTTCTCTTGCAAAACAAAACGTAAGAGCAAGGGCATTACATGTAGCTGAAACCCATAACGCTGTATATACTACAGCTAAGCAAATGCAACCGGCAATAACACTGTACCAAATGAACTCACCAATATAGAGTACCCGTAGCTAACCAGCAACAAAACGAGGACGACGCGGACTGGCTACTACGGTTTTCTGTCTGCCTGGTTTCAAATGTCGATATCCAGTACATGTAAATAACAAGCGCCCTTGCAGACAAGTGATTTAGTATTGGCTTTTAGCCTAATTCTGTACTAGTATTACACCATAATACCAATTATGTTCTAGTTGTCATCACATGTGCATTAATTGCTGGTGCATTGCGTTTGTCAATTGTCACGGTATGATGAGGTCCTGACAAAAAGTAACGGATTTTCGTCAGGTGTGCTGGATGGGTTACCTTCCGTTACGTTACAATGTTGAAGTAAGCTAAAGGACACATATATTGTTCGAAAAGTTGCCATAAGTTGTTTTAGGTCATTTGCAGGTTTGCTGAATCATTTTGCAGCTCCGCCAAGTCCTTGTACATAGAAGAAAATACCTTCGTTACCTTAATGGAGCACGACACAGTCGTGCCACTTGCCGTTTTGCCCTTTATTTGGCCCGTTTTATTTTTACGACAGTACGTATAGTTTACCCCTTTTATCACGAGAATCTTAAGAAGATACCCCTGAGACAAGTCTCAAGCAGAATAAAGGTAAGCAAGGCGTAACGAGTAAGTTCTACAGAAAATAAAAATAATTAAATAAATAGTTTATTCTGGACAAAACGAGGCCTGCCCTTCGGGCATGATCTGCATATTGCAATATTTTACCCGATAGCCTGATTAGCAGCACCAAGAGCGGGAGTAGTACAGTTAGTCAGTAGTGTGGGCCCATAAGGCCCAAAGGTTGTACGAAGTCTAGGTCCACAGAATGCGAGATGTAGCGATAATGCTCGGATCACTAAAGTGGAGTATGTTGATGAGGAACTAGTCGGATGAGGTTGTGTACACAGTGCGGGTGAGGTAAATGAAGCATGAGGAAAAGCTGCAAAACTATTTAAGAATAATGACATGAAACTGCTCAAATATGTAGGCGTGTACTTGCGAGAACAGGTATATGTATAGAAATTGTAAATGTGATATCCGTCAACTTGCCAATGCGTGTTAGGGGCGGTGGCTTTATGGAGTAGCGAGCCACATCCGCCACTTCGCAGTGTTGTTAAACAGACGTTTGTGGCTTTTTCTAGGGAAAACGCTTGCCAGACGGAGATCCACCACGTCCTGGAACAATAACAACTGGTGATATGATATTGAAAATATTTCAGCTGACCGATTACCCACGCGGCTATGTGCAGTCACGGTTCGCCAGTTTGTTTCCCATGGTTGTGTAGTCTCCTTCGGAGTCGACCCCGAGTGGCTGCAGCTTTGGAAAGCAGACGACTCGGGTGGCTTGTATTGATTTGATTATTTTTCCAGGTTCCTTTAGTGTGTCAGCATTGCGAAGTGCGCTTGAGGTATTTGTTTGGTGGCGTTGCTGTGTGCAGGGGAGCGCCGCAGGTATGTCCACAGATGTGTTTTGTGCAGGTATTGTTATCCTTTAGAACAAGGGGGAGAAGAAAACCGGACCGAGCAAACTGCCAAGGAAATTGAACAGGAATATGTTAATGTATAATTATAGAAGTTTTAATAAGGTTGTGCTGGTTAAAAGCAACGGAGTGACCTAAACGTTATACATCATATCCGTAGTTTTGCGTGCAGGCACGAGACCCGAAATGTTCAGAATGTGAAAGAAAAATGCTGTCCGAATTAGCCTAGCGTATGCAAAAGTTGTCCTGTTTGGAAACCGGGAGTATCCAGCGTTATTACCCGGTAACTCAGTTGGGGAAATCAGAAGAACATAGTGAGTGGTGTACTATGCGCTCAGGATATAGGTTGACAGTGCTAGAGTTTATCATTTGTATATGTATGAAGGCCAGTGGAATTGCTGCGCCGGGTTTGAGGCCCATGAAAATAACAACGTAACATGTTTAGTGCTCGGATGCTAGAGATACTGCTGGGGATAAGGGGTGAGACGGGATGACGAAGTTGTGACGAGAATGGGATTTATAGACTAGAGCTGTAGCAAGAATACGGTTGTAAAGCCAGACTTAAAGGGACCTGGAATAGCGAAAGAACATAAGGCTTCTACAGTGCGGCAAGCAAGTCAAATAGCCGACAGGAAAGGGCGATACTTGGAGTCGGGTAAATTGTGAAGAAGAAATTGTCCGCTGATAGGCCTTCAATGATAATAACATGTGCGGGATGGGCTAGAATATTACGGCTGTAGCGAGAAATTAGTTGCAGCGTCAGCGCTGAAAGGGACCAGGAATATCGGTAGTGTGAGCAGCAGCCCAAACACATGCTAAGTTTGTCTCTAATGTAGACATCCACAGTGGAACGTTGAAGGCAAATAGAATGCTAGTTGTAGTTTTATAATTAGTGAGTTGCTGGCAGCTTGCTTAATTACTACACAGGGGCAGGCACGCTTTAGTAGACTCGGCATAGACTGATAAGTGTACAGTGTTGAATACAAGAGAGAGAACATGCAGCAATAATTGCAACAGCGGTAGAGCAAAAAAGCCAATAGTGACGACTAAAGAAGTGACCAAGGGTAAGGAAATAATACAAACAGCAACGCCAAATACCAAGCGTTTAACCCAAAGGGTTGCGCTATCGGTCAAAGGAGGTGCCCAACAAGTATACAATAGAATATGACTAAATATAGGAGTGGAAGAGACCCGAAATAGTTTAAATGCTCAACCTCAGCTGCTGATGGAATAAGGACGACCTCGGTCCGATAGACACGGATGTGAACACTACAAAGGGTATGGCAGCCGATGTGCGAAAGAAGAGACATTTGTTCGAGACCTATGGGCAGTTGGAGCCTCAGAGACCGGACTGGTACAAAAGGTTTAAGCTTAAGTGACACAGCAGCAATGGGCATCCAGTGAGGGCTGGGATTTTGCGCTGGCGCAGTGGGTACTTAGACCACATTAAAGTGTTGCTATAGAGACTTATGAGATGTCGTCTGAGAAAGGGAGACTTTAATGTGAGCTGAGAAGCTTGGTAGTGGAGCCGCGAGGCAGCACTCATTCAGAGACCGGACATTTCAATTTCGGTAGGGAGGACCAAGCTTGCAGATAACGATTCAGACAGAACAAATATCATGTTTCTGTTGCTTTTACGAATGGGCACCTTGGTCTATGGCAGCAGACACTCAACGAAGGAGAGATATTTGTTTGAGACCTATTGGCATTTTAGAGCCTCAATGGCCGGACTGGTCCAAAAGGTTTAAGAAGGAGAGGCACAGTAGCAAAGGGAACCTAGAGAGGACCGGCTATTGCGCTGGCACAAAGGGTACCTAGACCACTAATAAATTGTTGCGTATGGATCGATAGTGAGGCCAAAGAGGGAGGGAGACATTATTGTGAGCTGAAATGCTTGGTAGTGGAGCCGTGAGGCAAAACTCAATTAGAGACCAAACATTTTAACTTTGGTAGGCGAAGGATGCACACAAATACTAAATCAGCTCATGCGGAGTATCATGAAGCTGTTAGCTCTACCGTTGAGAACTTTTGTCTGTGACAGCCGATGCACAAAAGAATAAACGCATTAGCTTGAGGCCTATGGGCGTTTGGAGTCTCAGGGACCGGACTGGTCCAAATGGTTTAAGAAGGAGCGGCACAACGACAAATGAAATCTAGCGAGGACTGGGCTATTGCGCTGGCGCAATGGGTACCTAGACCAGTATTAAAGTGTTCCGTATGGAACAAAAGAGAGGCCAATGAGAGAGGGAGCCATTATTGTGAGCTAAAATGCCTGGAGGTGGAGCCGAGAGGAAATACTCAATTAGAGACCGGAAATTTCCATTTCGGTAGGGGGACGAAGCGCACAGCTATTAAATCAGACGGTGACGAGTATCAGGAGGCTATTACTTTTAACAATGAGAACCTTAGTCAATGGCACCTGATGCTCAAAGTAAGAGGGGAATTGGCTTGAGACTTATAGGCATTTTGTGTCAAAGGTAATCCTAGACGAAAGGCAAAATAAAGGGTATCAGGGTAGGTATCGAAGTACGGTAGTAGGCAAAATTAAGCTGTACGTGAAATCTGCATCTGTATAATTTCCAATAGTTACACCAAAAACATAGTGAGAACGAACCTACCCGTGGTCGTGACCTAGCGGAGAAATAGTTTATACAGCTGAAAGAGCGGCGAAAAAGAACCTGTACCACTAAAGCCTGAAACAAGTGGAGATGAAAAAGACCCTTGTGAACGCTTCATAATAGTTAGAAAAGTTCCTGAAGCTCAGAAAAGTACTAGGGAGAGGATTCACCGTGATCGAACTTTCCTTTACGTAATGGTATGCCTTCTGTTTGACGAAAGCGAACCTGGTACCTATGTCGTGTGTGCTTTTAGCATTGAGACAGGTCACGGTGTCCTATCCTGAGCTTGTCCGCGTAGAGTCGTCTGCCAGTATGAAGAAGAATGTCGTCCCAATCGTAGCAACGTCTCAGGAGTATAAGTTGATACATACTATGTCTTGAAGGACCTTTCACAGGAAGACAGAAGCTGAATAAAATAGGCCGTCAGCGAACTGCCAACCGGTCGAGCAAACGGCGAAACAAATCTATCTATTGTGGATTTTTAGGTAGTATGCAAAGTACTACGCATCCGTTGGAAGCCAGTCTTCTTGGTACCCAGCCCATGCGTATTGCGAATAATATTTCCTCAGGTACGCAGCCTCAATACAGGCTGAATAAAATTCCTTTGCTAATTTCTGAGCAGCAATCAGCCCTGTTGACTTTTACTTAAACTTTTTTGTCCAGAACGTTCAGCTGCAGAGGTTAGCAATTCGTGGTGTCATATCTATGGCGTTGACCGTAACAGTAGGCGAGCTGGAACTGGTGGCATACTCTACTCGAGGGCTCGGTTCATGGTGCCCGCCTGTCTGTGCTTAGGTTGGCTGTTCCTAGGTCCTGTGGTGCAGGACCAACCACGACTAACAACTGCTTAAGTTTAGTGTAGAATAAAGCGTTTCATAAGGAACTGGTACCCGCCTGTTGCAATCAGTGCTAGCTGACGCTGGACGTATAAATGTTCTACCCATGGTGACCTCTACGCACGCAGCATCCTTTGGTGTATACTTCGCTGTGATCTACCATTGAATTCATTTTTTGCGGGCCTACTCGCAGCCGACCTTGACTGCAAACTTATTCATCGTGTCACAACACGGACACGGACGCTCCGTTGTCAAATGCCACATTCTTCATCTAGTGCTCAACCCTTCTCTCTGGGAACTCAATGGTCTGAAAAGCTTTCATTCATTTGATCAAGGCAACCACTGCGTGGTTTTTCGGTATTGTGCACACGCCATCTCGTCCTACGTGGGTAAGTGGTATGTCGCCGTATCTTCTAGTATGTTGTTCCATCTAGACTGCAAGGAATGGCGAGCACCAAAACGGGCGTAGGTCCACACCCTGGAGCTCGACGAGACATGCATCCTATCCCATTAAATTTGCTGTTATTCATGAAATAAGCCATCCCCAGCTCCAAAGGTAAGCATTTTCATAAAGGTCCACCATTGCTTGGCTGCGAGCTAAGCTCTCGGATGTAAAGACAATGAAAACCGTGGAATCAATGCAAGAACAAGTTGCATCTGACTACCTGAAGTACAAAGCAGTCAGAAGCCATTGAACACTGAGGAAACGCCAGAAGTGCAGCCTGATTGAGCATTCCCGCACCTACACTAATAAAGTATTCAAGTAGCTAAGGCGTAGAACTGATAAGCTCGACTAGTGTCCCACGCACGTGTACGTCATAAGGAAGCGACCGCCTACATTCGCTTTGCGCTCAATGTAGTAGCAAGCAATGGGTACACAAGAGGTATTACTACAATTAATATCTACAACAAGTCTGCGAAACCAGTCCGCCTCCTGATTGTTCAGCTTTACTATTGCCGTTGCCTAAAATAGATAATCCAAGTAAAGTAAAGTAAAAGGGAACCTCTACCTCTAACCCGTTACGCTTGCTGGACTCCCTTTTCACTCGGCGGTAGAGATGTCGCATACAGGACCGTTTGATTGCACTAACGCGGTTTAATTTGAATTTCCGTGGTGCCAATTGGTACATCCGTTTTTCGGCGTGAATAATTTGCCTTCATAGTACTATGGAAAAGTAGCGTAAAATAATATGAATCGTTTAGTAGTGATACGTGGGATATATTGTGTAAATATTTTACTGAGCTAAAGTTAGTGAAATAAGGAAGGCCGAGATGGTGGCGGAAAATCAACAAATGGGAATGTGCGGAAATTGCGTTCAACAAATATGCCGCTATTTCTGATAATGTAACGCTTTAAAATGTTGCTTGTATTGCAACTGCAACTAACCGTCTACTGTAAACGGAAATCACGTTTTACAATGGAGCAGATATAAGGTTGAGAAAGCTGCACCGAATTTTAATTGCACTAACAATGTTCACGGAGGACATGAAATGCGACATTCTAAGGCACTGCATGTACCCAGTTTATTCCTAATGATGGAAAGTACGTAATTAAAAGGTGTGAAACTTACTTTGTATGCCTTGAAGGTAACTTGCAAGTCAATATGAAGTGGTAAATGGTAAGAGATGCGGAAGGAGTAACTGGGATGACGAGGGCATCACTATGTGCATAGTTGAGGAAATACGGATTGAGATATTCAAAGTTAATAAGGAATGCAGGGTAACAACTATATTATGTTGCTGTAATGCATTGCTCAGTTGCTCATTGCTCAGTTCCACACTGGTTATATGTTTGCCCTACTCCTGAGAGATGAAGCGCCTCAAATCAGGCGTGCGTCTGGGATTTGTAGGATTCGTATCTACTTGCGTTTGGACTTGTGCGTAAGCCGAAGTCCTAAGCCACAGTGGCGAGCGGTGGCACCTCAGCAAAAACAAGGACAACCATAGCTGAGAACAACGCCTCAAAGAAGATCTCCTCAAGACCCAAGATACAATCAAGCACCAAAAGGTTGATAAAAGCTTGTCTTACATAGAGTAGCGCAGCTTGGGGAACTTGTCAGAGAAAAGAAATGCCAACCAAAGCCACCATCAAGGGAACGAGACAAGCGGCCTGTTCGCAACCGCTGCCTGATAATCACAAACGTCCCAGAATCCAACAGAGACTCTAGCTGAAAGGATGCTCGACGACCAAACCTTCCTTAAACGAATGGTTTCCTTGTTGTTTGATGAGCATGAACAAGGAATAAATCTAATTTCAGCTTCTCGCCTTGGCAGAACACAAGAAGACCCAACGAAGTTTCGTCTTCTGAAAATCGTCTGTCAGGATGAAGAAGAATACCAATGCATCCTGGGACTGACCCCGCGCCTCAAGGGAGAAACCTACGTTCTGAAAGACCTCTCTCCGGATGACCGAGTCCGAATGAGGCAATCTGTCTGCGAGCTGCGAACTCCACTCGCAAATGCAGAAATAGATGTACACATAGTGGATTTTCGCTTAGCCAGGAAAACTCAGAGAGCTCGATGGAGGCCAATCATCCTTCTTCCAGGACGTCAAACATAAAAAACGGACTACGGGTAATACTCGAGAATGTGCGGTGTCTCAGAAACAAGCTAGATAACATTCCACTTCTTATCTCTGAACAGCAACCGGACCTAATGGCGTTCACCGAAACTTAGCTATCATCTGACATATCTGACTCGGAGGTTCATGTTTCAGGATATCAGCTACTTCAATGTGATCGCTTTCGTGGGAGGTCTAGAGGCGCAGTAAGCCTCCACACAAAGAACTACCTCAAGGCCCACATTGTCGAACCCTATTGTGACAAGGATGATATGTCCGAAATGCTCTGGTGCCGAATTCATGGTAGATGCCAATCGCTGATGGTCGGGGTGGTCTACAGAGCCCCTGCAGTACTTGGCTCACACTTATTACTTTCCGTGCGAACCAACAGCAGAGGAACAAATTGCCTCCTTATGGGGAATTCAACTCCTCCAACGTAACCTGGGACCTACTTCACAGTGTTCTGTCACTGACTCCCTTGAAGTTGATCTCCTTGATACCGTTCACGAGTGCAATCTGACACAGCATGACTTGACACCAACGTGAATAATCCCTGGTCAGACACCAAACATTATCGACCTGGTTCTCACCTCGGCACAATCTGCTGTCTGAGATCTAACCATCCTCCAAACTCTTGGGACTAGTGATCACTGTACAGCCAGCTTTTTCGTGGACACGACGCCTCACAGTCCACGAACAGGAGACACTGCGTTGAAATTTCTGGCGTGCTGAGCATCCCAGATTAAGAACGACTGCAAGTAACATGGAATGCAGTATTCCGCAATCCTTGGAGCTTGATGTCGCATGGGAACGCCTACGATCTACAATGATGCTGCTCATTGAACAGTTTGTTCCAAACTGCAAGAGCAGACTACCATGCAAAGAACCCCATGGATTGATAAGGAAGTAAGATCCCTAATAAAAAAACGTCGAAAAATATGGGATCATTTCAACAGCACAGGACAGACACCAAGCTACTTAGAGTACAAAACTGTCAGAAACCTATGCACCCTGAGAAAACGAGACAAAAGAATACAAGAGGAACATAGACTGGTCATGGAATCCCAAAGCTGTCCCAAAACTTTTGCCTACTTGAAGCGAAATGCCAAAACCGGTAGTGGAATCCCCGCTCTATCCTCTTTTAAGGAAGGTACCGTTCTCTGCGGTGATGATGAAAAAGCAAACCTACTGGCTGCGCAATATTCCTCGGTCTACTCAGTGGAGTCAACACTGCTGAACAACTGTTTGCCTGCACACCACTCCTCTATGGACCAAGTTGAAAATAACCTCCAAGTGGTCACTAAGCAACTCCTCGAACTGTACCCGAACTCCTCCCCAGGCCCGGACGGATTGCATCCTCGGTTCCTCAGAACGATAGCTGAGTACGTCGCCGCCCCTCTCTGCCAAGTGTTTCGGCAATCCCTCGAAGTCGGCTGCCTACCCACAGGCTGGAAAGCAAGCACCGTCCTCGCCAAATAAAAGGGGGAAGCGAACAAGACCCAGCCAACTACCGGCCAATATGTCCGACATCAGTCATATACAAAACCACGGAACGGATAATCAAGTGCGCTCTCCAGCTACACTGTGTGCATCTAAACCTCATCACACCTGCTCAACATGGCTTCCGAAGAGCACGCTCATGCATCACTAACTTACTAATCGCCAGGGAAATATGGGCAGAAGCCACAGATGCCCGAAAACAGGTTGACGCAATATTCATTGACTTCAGCAAAGTCTTTGATAAGGTTCCACACGTACGACTGCTACATAAACTCCAGGGAATTGGCATTACAGGAAATCTTCTCTCCTGGATTGCCGATTTCTTAAGGGGTAGGACAATGCGCATGCAAGTGAACCAATCCCTCCCTGTTCCCGTGTCTATGACTAGTGGCATTCTTCAAGGATCAGTGCTTGGACCAGAGCTCTTCAAACTGTACATTAGCGATCTACCGACTGCGCTACAAACCGACTGCTTGACCCACGCCGATGACCTCAAACTTTGGTCAGCAGTATCTAGCATTGAGGATGCGGACAGATTACAAGGGGCTCTAAACCAGCTACACGAATGGTCCATCAGATGGGAACTGCCACTAAACCGAGATAAATGCGCTGTTGTCCCAGCGGGTGGCACCGAACCCTAGGGTGCATACCACATTGGTGGGTTTCTCCTTGGGAATACCACCCACGAGAGAGATCTCGGAGTTAACGTGACTTCTGACCTTAGAACGACGCAGAGCACGTTAAAGAAGGTGGCCACTGGAAGGAGACTGGTAGGCACATTACGAAGATCATTCGCTCGAATGACACCCGAGATTTTTCGACGGTTGTTCAATTCTTAAGTCCGTCCAGTCTTAGAATATGGCCCACCAGCTAGCCATACGCTTTCAAAGTTTGAATGCGCTCTGATGGAAAAGGTTCAGAGACGTGCATCGAAAGCTGTTCTGCGGCTTCGTGATCTCTCGTACCCAAATAGACTGCAGCAGCTAAATGTTCTCCCTGGAGCTCCGCCGTCGCCAGGGTGATCTCATCTACACTAGACGCACCCCCCGAGGGAACTTGGAAGTGCCTTACAACAATTATTCCGGCCCAACACTGACTGCTCCACCCGAGGGCACACATGAAAACTGTTTAAGCAAAGAAGACACAAAATTCGCAAGGACGTCATCCTATATACTAGAGTGGTGAATGATTGGAACAGCCTACCGGAGGCAATTGCAGACGCTCCATCCGAGGAAAGTTTCAAGCGGCTGCTAGACAAACATTCACTGAGAATGCTGGAATCTTGCGGCTGTCACTGCAATTACGACGAACCCTCGAGGAACGTCGCTATTCAGGCTTGGAGCCCTTGGTTGTTGAAGGACCAACGCATACTCGAAGCCCCACAACGTCGAGCAACCAAACTGGGCCGAGGTCTCAATCACCTAGATTATCCACAACGACTTCAGTGCCTGGACCTTTATTTGCTTAAGTACCGACGTCTACGGGGCGACCTGATCCTTGTATTTACGATCTTATCCGACCCTGGACATCCCTGTCGCCACCCACTCACACTGCACCAATCGGGCTCCCACCTACATGGCCACACACTGCTGCTCACACATCAGCACAGTCGGCTGAACTGCAGACGACACTACTTCGCTTTGCGAATCTGCCGACCGTGGAATGCTCTGCCTGCCGATTTAGCCTTGGCACCCACTGTGGCGGACTTTAAGACTCGCTTGGACTGTCATCTGGCCGAGTTACACCGCGATATTCCCTAATATAACTACCTTCTTCCGGATGGAATTCCTTTTTTTTCTTCTATCTACTTACCTTCCAAAGCCATTTCGGAGGGCGTGGTGGGATGTCACGCTTTGAGCCGGCGTGCATTCTGTTTAAATGCCGCATAAGTCCGATGAAGACATGGCTAACCCGCGAGTCCAACCCGCTATAAGGTTGCTTGGCTTTTCATTAGACTCGACCCGAACCATTTTTACCCTATGGGTCATGTAAAGCTCGAGCTTTTATTTCCATTGAATACAATGTACTCAATGTCGCAACGCAACCACACGCATCAAACTCAGTATGATATGGAATCGATGGGCTTACAAGGGATTTCCCTCCTGCTCTCTACAACTCAATGAACTCAATGAACAATGCGTTAGCCTCCGTGTTGCAATAATATTAACTTACCGCTTGCCCCTCAATCCTGAACGTCGAAAATGTACGCAGCCGTACAGAATGTAGCCTTGCCGTACCCATCCAGCCAATGCTTGCGCCTTCCACGCTGGAAAAAGATGCAAACCATTTAATCTGAAAACGTGCGAATTGTTCCTCCATGTATTCAACACTTTCATGCTCCCTAACAAACAAAAATCTGAACAGCTCACCATCATCCACAGCCATAGCGGTAGCAGAAAAAACAACTATGGCCACCAAAATATTATAACAACTATCACACATAGGTACCCTTGCCGGTAACACTTCCTATGGCATCATAATTAACACACAATCCCTTTCTCCACGCACCATCCAGCTATTTCCAGGTATTGCAAATTCATCCTCCTTGGCAACGTCGCTAGGTAACCTAGTTGCTATGTACCATTTGTACCACGGAACGTCCCGAAGCAACACAATTTTTTGTTGCGGTAATCATATGGTCCAGGTAAGCAGAAATGGCGTATGTTCCTTCACCATTATTGTTTAAGTCGGTACAGTTAAGGGAAGAAAAGCCGTGGCCTGCATATTCGACTAAAAGTAGCCAATGCGATACCTGGAACTACATAAGCAATAAAAGGACATCTGGTTACCACATCACAGTATCGTCCACTTCCATTGTCCAAGGAACAATGATAGCGGCTAAAGCAACGCAAACAACAACACAAGAAACTCCGTATGATATAAGCGCAATTGTTCAAACGCATACCTATGTACATGTAACTGAAGTGCAAGCTTGTGTGCGCTTGCAATTCTTAAGCTTCAAAACTTAAGTTTCGTGTTAATTTAAAGGAAACACATGCTGGTAAAGACTATGGAGCCCAATCATCAACCGGTGATGATATGAGAAATAGTTGGTATAATCGCTGAAGGCCCTCGAACGTTCCACGGTAACGCACGTATACGCCTGGCGCTGTGCGTGCGTCAAAAATGACACTCGTGTATGGATTCTCACTCACCCAAACGTATTTGCTTCTGTATCATGCTACTACCCACACACATTGTTAAAACGGGCAGAAGCTGCTTCCGAGTTAGCAGCGACCTCGTGTACAGTATAAACCCAACCGTAATCACTAGCGAAGGAGCAGGTACGAGGTAATAACGGTCCGAATGCCTCGCCTACAGCGGCGGATTTAGAAAGTACGAAGCATGAAAGAAACCCTGCTTGTGTGGTAAAAATATTCGCGCAGTGGTCTGTAACTACGTACAGCATGAGAAATAAATATGTCGGAGCGTCCGATGTGTTATGCATTTCTTGCTACTCCTTAAAGTAGCCTATAGTGGTAGATTTTGTAATCGGAAGCACAAATATATAGCCTGTCAAATTTCCAACCAAACCATGTTTTTTTAGACAAAGTACTCGCTTCGGTTTAGCAAATTCACCACTATGCAAGCGTTACAATAAACATTGCACACAACAATTTGTATCAAACCAAGCGTTTCCGTTCCACGAGCATTATAAATCTTGCCACGAGCACTCTGGGTGGATAGAGTTGCTTACATAGTTAATTCGTTTAAACCAGAGAGTTGTACACTTATTCGACCATCAATAATTATCCTAAAACATAATTTTGCGTTTATATGCTATGACAAGCTTTGATCTACCATAAAATGTAATATCAATGCAATTGCTTGTGTGACCTGAAGAGTCCGCTTTCCGCCATTTAGGTGACTGACTGCGCTAACTGAGGTTTTGAAGGTCCTGTCGAGAAATTTCACGACACAGTTTTGAATTTCCATGCAAATTGGACTTGCTAATATGTAATTCTAAGTCTACTGCATAAAACTGATGTATTAAACTTAGTGCTATATTTGTGTTACGCTGATTTTATTTAATGCAGCTTACAGCTCCTTATAATTAGCTATGTACAAATTTATGTAAATATATAAACATGTATGTAGCAGTTAGTATAGTTTTTAAGTGGCTATATATTTTATGCCTAGTAAATCTATATGGAACCTAGACCTGTATAGCCATGCATGCGCTCGAATATTGGTCAACCAAATCCTCGACCCCGTCTGCTTAGGGTGGTCCTCTCCTCCCAGGAAGAGCGCAGGACCTTCCTGAGATTTGTCTTCAAGCTCAAAAGCAACAACATTAGTATGCAACAACACCTTCCGTTAGCGAATAGGTTAAAGTTAAATATAGCCATCAGCGACCTAAAAGTCCGGCGTGCAGCTGGTGAGCAAGGTCTCCGATTGGTGGGTTTTCAGGTGTTCGGCCGGTGGTCCGTTTCCGCCATGTCTTAACCTATCCTACTGACGAATGGCCCAGGGCTGGGCGTGTCGATGGCCAAAATATTGTACGTAACAAGGTGCCGAGCCCGGGGGAACATAATATGAGAGGTGGGTCTGCTCGTAGACAAATCTTTTCCAAGTATACTTGATCTCACCGAAAGGTCGCTGTCTGAGGAACTCACACATTGCGAGGTATATCCGTCGAGCTAGGCACTGTTCCGTGCTGACCGCGCCATTGGCCGTCAAGGAGTGGTGTGGCTCTTTAGGTGCGTTAGCACATCTACGTATTGAGGACCAGCGTTTTACCGTCGCCGGACAAACCTGGTGAGGCTCTTGCGGTTACGGTCGTGGTAGAGCATAGAAGCCCCATGAGCATCGCCAATGGAATAAATGTGTTTATGCTCATTCGCTCTGTGACGAAGTTTCTGGTGCTGGGAGACTTCAACCTCTCAGAAATTTGTTGGGTTGGCCTACCTTGCAGATCGGCGCTGGGATAGTTCGGTACAGAACTGCTGGACTTAACGTTGCAATTACCACTACAACGGTTCGTGGACCTCCCCACTAGGTACCTGAAAAAGCAGCAGCCGTCCAATTTATCTCTAGATTTTGCTGAGTCACTTGACTATGTAAATGACATTACTCATGACTTGCACTAAGCGACAGCTGCCACGATTGCCCGTCTTACCAATGTACCTTTAGCTGGACTTGCCAAGCAACTACTAGTTGGTATCATGACATCTGGGTCGCGGACTTGCAAGCGATGCGGGATAAAGCTAGGTCATCGCATTGTGTGATACCTAGATAGACAAAGTTTACAAACCCTGCGTAAAGCTTAAGGCTCACCTAGTCGACCTTACTTCATCTCACATCCCAATGGTTAAAAAAAGGGATTAGAGCGGGCGGCCTCCGCTGATACATCCCACGGGAAAGGGCCTGCTAAAGAAGCGGTCTAGATGCTGGCGAACGCACTGAATAGCCGCGGCAAACAGCAGGTTTGACAAGCATCTGTTGGTTCGAAA
>OX104069.1:19835623-19876399 GCA_944474145.2 Dicrocoelium dendriticum
ATAATAGAAACAGGGCTATTTTAAACATTCCACCAAACGATGTCACCACGGGAAATCTGCTGACAATCGACAGATCACCAAACATGTAGCATTTGAATATGCAACCTGTGAGCTACAAAAGCTATGAGCCACTTGCTAGTGAACTTCAACTAGCTGAGAGAAATGGGCACAACCAAAGCCATCTCAAACTACTTCAGCATATAATTAATTTTTAACTACTAAATAGGTTATATGCAACAGCCAGCAAACTGTAATCTCACAGTGGGTCGACATTTTCCCAGTATTTCACCCTTCCGACATTTTTGGATTCAAGTGGCGTTTTACCCGTCGCAACCCAAATGACACTGATTCCGCAAATTATATGTCCTCCGTATCCACCAGCCCCACACCACTGTCTCCAAATACCCCCCGTTGGGGTCCTGTACCTGGATTCCTCTAGACAACCCAAAGGATAACAAGACACTGAACTTACTGTTGATTAATTCTCGTTCATTGTTAAATAAAATGTAATTTCTGCATAATATTCTTTATCTATCTTCTCCAGATATAGTATAATAACAGAAACGTGGTGTTCAGCAGAGATGCCAGACACATTGTTCGGGATACTGGGTTATAACATCTTTCGCAACGACTGCTTATATCGTAGAGGTGGTGGCCGTATAATCTAACTCAAAGACAAATACTCGGTTGTTTTTCTAAATAAAGCACTCCTACGGAAACTTACTGATTCGGTGTGGATTACCATTTCTATTAATCTAACAAATCTTTTAGTAGGTTGCAGTTAAAGCCCGCCATCTTGTGCACTCACCGTAACATATGGTTTAGTGGACACATTTTCGTTTATTGCTGACCTCCCACACTAATGAAATAATCGCTGGGGATTTTAATATGCCGGAAATCCCATGGTCCCTTAAAAATAAACTCCAGAAACGCAATATCTTTATGTCTACTCTTGGACGACTGGGATGGGTACAGCACGTCAAAGAACCTACACGGTTTGATAACACACTTAATTTAATATTTACTATGGAATATTTGCATGTGTCCACCTACATTAGTGACAAATTGTCGGGTAGTGATCCTAACATCGCTGGTTGTTCTTTTCCAAATGTTTGTGATGAGTTCTACCACCGTATTCAGCTTCGTGTTGAAGTTGGGGCTCCAGAATGTACTAAGAAGTTGAAAATATCGCTGCACTTGCGGGCATCTTGCAAAAGATAGCCTCTAAACTACATAAAATAAAGAACGTGTTTAGGAAACAAACATTTTACTCAGCTAATGCTTCACACTAGATTGCTTACAGCGTTATACCAGGATCAGCACAAATTGCTACGCTCTGAGGAGGTAATCGTACTGAAGGGCGTCAACGTGGTAGGCTACATTTCAAAACTTTTGGACCATGGGCAGAATAGAAAAGCAAGTTGTAGTTAGTAGATTGTAAACTCTGATGGAACTACCATAGCTGATCGCGCAGTCATAGGTTCGATCTTTATTGATTACTTTGAGTCTACTTATGGCACTAATGCGAAATAAGATCCTCAGCTGAAGCTGATAGACAGAGTCAGTAATACACTCCAAACTGTTGAATTTACACTTAGTTACATATGTCACCAACACATATTAGTTCGGCCATCATGCTCACCAGGTCCTGACAACGTCCCTCCAATACTATTAAAGCTCGGAGTTCCAGACATCCCTCTGTTTTCGCTTAATGTATGTGCACTTTCCATAATCAATGAGGAGTATCCTGTGAACTGGAAACAATCAACTATATACCACGACACAAAAGCGGATCTACGAACGATGTAAAAAATTACCGACCAATCCACCTCAAATCTATTATCTCCAGAACCATGGAGAGGTTAGTTAAAGAGCGCGTAATAGAATATTAGAGTTATATGCGAATTTTCAGTAAACATCAGCATGGCTCTTTTGTACGGTAGGTCATGTACTACCTGTCAGTTAGATTAGCTTGATGATGTGACTAGAGCACGAGAAGTCGGAAGGGCCATTATTGTAACATTTCTTGACATCCAAAAGGCTTTCGACTATGTCCCACATGCCTTATGATTTTGAAACTTTTGTCCTACGGTATCACAAATTCCCTTCTACAGTGGTTGTCTTCCTACCTCGAGGGCAGAAACCAAGTAGTCAAAATCGGTCAGTATACATCTGAAGCCACATCAGTCTCTAGTGGAGTGATTCAAGGTGGCGTGTTAGGCCCGTTTTTATTATTGATCTATTTCAAAGATCTTGATGAAATCTCGTATGGGAAGCCGTTACGCTGATTATGTCAAAATTGTGTATTGTTCCGCCCCTGTGCAATGCAATCCTAATTTATCCTATACTCATTCTGACTTGTCCGCATTAAAGCACTGGTATAACTCCTAGAACTTGCACTTTGCCACTGACAACCGTAATCTATTTTACCCCAGCTTTGGCTCTTCTCTGAACATCCTAACCTTAAAAGACCCCAATTCCTGTGTGTAGAGCAGTCCGAGACCTTGGTGTAAGATATTCTACCTCATTTAGTTTTTTAGAGCATGTTATATTTTTGCTGGCTTCTGCCAGAAAATTGATCAACTACGTATGTCGAACTCTTAACTTGAGGGATTCCAGGCTTCAAGAATTTAAAGTATGTGTTAAGCCGAAGCTTGAGTATTGTACGATAGTGCATTGTAATCTGAAAAAAATGGACATCATAGCATTAGAAAACATTAAACGATCACCCACAAAGATGTTTTTGAACAAGCGTAATACTGCGACATACCGTTAGCCTTCCAAGGCTCTACAACTGGAGCCGCTATGGCTATGCAGACTTAAAATTAATCTGAACCTACTATACTGCTTACTATTCGAAGTCAGTCTCACTGCACTGGCAAAACGCTAGCTTCATACTCGCATACACTATGAACTAAGAAACAGTGAGCGCACATTGCAAATACAAGTCTCGCACTAAGCTCCACTCAACATTTTTCTCCCAAAAATATGCGTTATTATGGAACAAACGTCCATCGAGTATTAGATCTTTACTACCTATGCGCAATACACACGCATGATTAATATTCACCTGACTGTTTTAAATACCTGGTCAAGACTTAGCCAAGCGACGACTCTAGGTGATTTGTATGAGAGAGGTCTCGGATACATTTAAAAGTCGCCATATCCTCTATTCTTGTCCTTATTATAATATTACCTATATATCGATAAATTCTTGAGTATATATTTATGAACGATCTTACTCCTTTCAATCATTCTAACCAATTCTATTTTCTCTTTTGACGCACTGGTTCAAAGATGCACTAGGCCTTTCAAGATGATGTCTCTGTACCATTGTCGTCACTAGTCAAGAATTTTTTCATCAACTTATGATTAGCCTATTGGCTAGCCATTTTATTAATTATTATGCTTTTTTATTTTCCCATACGTTATCTTCTCTTTGTTTCATTGTTTGTCATGACTGGGCTGATTTCCTGTAGTGGCTGATTACAGCTTCAAAAATAAAATATTATACCCATACGAATCATATTGCTACTGACTCAGTGGCCTAAAAAGTTGTGCCACACTTGATTGATAGGCATGACGCAACGGACTGGGGCTTCATCACCAATAATGTTTACATAAAACAGCCTTAAAGATATATTTGATACCCAGGCTGACGGCCTATTTAATATTTTGCCACACCGTCACAGAGCCATTTGGAGCATGGAAGTACGGTTGAGAACAATCGAGGGAATACGCTGCATGGAAGCAAGTCCCCTGGGGACAGTTCCATTTATGACCGTAGTACTTTACTTGAACATTCGTTGAAGCCTACATTTATTATTGTTTTCAGTTTCTTAATATCTATATTATTTTCAAACTGCTAATCACTTCAAAAACCCATGTGGGAACCATTGAACAAAACACGTAAAATTAACTAAATTTTTCAATCACGTTGTACATGTTGAGAAGACCATTTAGTTAGTTTATGTTTCGCAATGCCAATGAACAAAACGATTATTTATTTATTTATTTAAAAATTAGGTGGGCTAGTGGTGTATGAAAAACGTTACCGAAGCACGAATAGCACTGTGGATATATTATATCGCAACATTTAAGTACTTACTACAATCAGGTTATTTTCCAACTTTTGTCTCCCAGCTGTCCAGGTTTATCTACATAACTTACACTACTGTTGCTCTATTGAAAAAGCCGACGTATCCTCGCAACCTCACCAAACTGTGTGTCGACACGATTCACCCAGAATAGCTGGGAGCAGCAGCAAGGGAACAGACGGAAACTTTAGCATGATTCATCCAGCGCGGCTTTGACCAGAACCCGGTTTCATCAATGTGCTAGTATAAAAAATATCTCAGCTTCACATAAAGGAAACAGTATTGAGCATTTTAAGCTACCACCCAATATCTTTCCTCTGTATACTGTCCTAGGTCATGAAACACATCATGTATGATACGCTGGTGCTCTACCGGCTTCCGGTCACAGCGATCGTGCACAAAGGACATGGTACTAATAATGAGCTGTTAACCAGACTCGGCTTACGTTGCATGGGAATTTGTCGTTGTCTACTTAGATCTTCCAGAAGCATTTGGCTGTATAGATCATCGGACCAAAATATCTAAGCTACAGAATTACCCCATCGTTGGCCCATAAGTCAGATGGACCGTAAAGTTAACCTTCAACCTGAACTAATTGTCAGACTTCGGTGCTCTTTCTCCGACCGCCACAAGTTTATTTCATCAACCCTTTGTTATAGGACCGCGATTGCTTTTAACATCTGTTAAATACCTTGCACAATCAATCACTTCACATTTCCTTCTTTGCTTACATCAAGAAAAATGGCGCAGGATTAAGATGGATGCCGACCAGAATTATATTATGAGTAACTTAGACACGAAAATCATTGGTCAAACTTTGGTTCCACCTGAGGGCGAGCTGATAGTGGTCGGCTTGATTCTGCACGATCCAAATCCTGTGTGGCGGTCTTCAGTGCAACAGAGCAGAAAAATGAAAATGAGCGGCTGTTCGGAGATGCGACTAGAATACTGCAGCCGACTGGAGGTCCGCAGCAATATTTTATTTTGCGTATGTCATTAGGGAACACACCCTACACTAGACATATTTAAAATTCAATTGGATGACGCGTATAACCACTTAAATTTTGTCACTTAGCACTATGGTTCGACTCTACTCCTGCGAAATGCTTGAAAAATAATAATTCTCTCTTGTTATAGTATCAAAGGCCACAATTTTACTCGCATGTAATTAAAGTACGAAATGACGTTTATTAACTTTCTTCAATAGCCCCACAAGACCACCCAAAAAGAGTTGCAAAAAAGCTTCTTCACCTATATAAATATATATATATATATATATTCTTTGTTCGTTGTTCATTGCTTATTGACGGGATGCAGGTTACGATTTCAGAGCAGAAGTAACCCAGTTAATATGCTTATCTTTCGCTGAGCACCAAAACCCCCGCCGATCAATCCCGTTTAAATTACCTGAATAATTATCTGCACTTTGCGGTTCCTGTTGGGAATAAGCACACTTAATTCCGTTCACTAGTTGGGTGATCATTTCCAAGCGGTTTTTACATGTTTTAACGAGAGTCAAGCCTATTTATTGCTACACCAACTGTATTGACCGCTATTGGTATGTATGCTGGAAAGCCTCAGCTGAAATCCTCACCAGGGCTGTAAACATAAAGACAGATAGGTATTTCCATCCCTTTTAATATTATTTGACTAATATGGTGTACACTATGTTTCTTCACGTCTGTTGGACTACACAAATTTACACTTAAATCAGATCTACTTAAACTGGATAAAAGTATTCCCCTTCATTTGATTTGTTCAGTTAATCTGTCGCATATATATGTCCGTTTTGGGTGCTTGCGTTCATCCAAATCTTGCCGGTGTGGCTGCATCTGATATGAAGGTTTACAAGGTGCCTACCTTTCGAAGAACCGCTACTTCGATTATATTGTCTCCAGCAGACCGTTGGTCATTGATTTTGGGAGGCGGATTTCACGGTATTCATGACCATGCTATTCTCAAAGAATGGTTACCTCTAGTGCAGAGCGAGGTAAGGCGTAACCGCCAACTTGCGTACGCCTGGTATGCATGTTTCCCTAGATAGACAGATAAGCAGCTGCCGTTGTGCAGCTTGAAGAAGTGCCGGCCGGCTTATGTTGATGAAAAGCGGCTCCCGCTCACATGCCTTTCTGGTGTTTATCAACGACGTGGCAAGGGTCATCTTCTCAAATTTCCTGCTTTTCGCCGATGACGTCAAGATATGGCGGGCGATTAGCAACAAGCCAGATCACCATCTGCTCCAACATGACTCAGATTGCATTTACCAATGGTCAAAGAGGAACAAGCTTCAATTGAACATAGCTAAGTGTAAAGTGGTGCATCTGCATCACCAGCCGGTGAGCGCTTACAAGAGTGGAGACCACACATTGGCGAAGGTTTCGCAGGAGAGTGAACTGGATGTATTGGTACAGGAAGATCTCGGGTGTTCAAAACAAGCAGAGAAGGCGACGAGAACCGGAAATAAACACTTCGGCCTTCTTCGCAGAGTATCGGTCGGTTTGTGCCCACAATCTTTCCCCAAATGCTTAGCGCCTACGTGCGACCTCACGTGGAATATGCTATTCGGGTGTGGCAGCCGTGGCAGAAACAGGATATCATTGTTCTCGAGACTCCTCAAGGAAAGGCAACCAATAATGTCAGGGGCCTCTTTCATCTGCCCTATCAGCTTAGACTGAAATCTCTAAGAATCTACAGCAATCGATATCGGCTTTTGCGGGGGATCTCATAATGTTATACCAGATTCTGAAGAACCTAAACCACATTTGTCGTCCGCTGCTGGAATTAACCACAACACTAAACGAAGAGGTCACCCTCTGAAACTGACAATTCAGTATAGCCGGGTTGAATGCCGTAGAAATTTCTTTTCTCTCCGCGTGTGCCAGCCTTGGAACGCCCACCCTAATTATGTCGTCTCTGCTCCCAATCTGGCGAAATTAAAAAAGGTGTTGACGATGCAATGTCTCACTCACATTGCATTTTAGGACCTGTTAGCCAGGGGCTACAAAACGCAATCAAACGGTTTCTTGGCAAACGCCTAACCAATGGATTTATGGATTTATACTTTTAATACGTGAACATCTTTGCTATTCCGCATAAGTCTATGGTGAGTCCACCACAACGCTTTGCACTTTATCATGCGATTGATTTTCACAATAATTTCCATCCTACTGGACTTGTTAAGCAACGCTTTTTTACCCGTAATAAACCATTGTTCCATTACTCCATTATACCACTTCACGTTGACGCTGGATATGTGGTGTGTGAATGACGCTGTGGTTGGTGCGTCCCAAGCCACTGACGGTCGATCTGTAGGCGCAGGCGTCCTTTGGATACCACAGCAATAAGCGAATTCTGAAAGTTCATGTCGACACATACATGCACATATATCTTTACGAAGACCCTACCGACGACTGTAGCATTCAGTATAGCGATTTAATGAATAAAGGCTTTTAACAGACGGTACTAAGAAATTTTCCAAAATTATTTCTTTCTAGATACCATAATTTGTTTGTGCCTGTTTGTTGCATTAGCACAGGTCATCATGCTAATCCATGGAATACAACAAACACTTTCTTACGCACTTTTCTCGTAATAAACACTCTCCTATGGTATTCGCTGCATGGGAAGTGTGCCCAGGAAGAATTACGCAGAATTTAAAATTAAACTAGTGACATTTAGAAAACTTTGGAAGAAGAAACTGGTGTTTGATCTGAATATCCATTTACCGCCCAGTTCAGCAGACAAATATTTTCGTATTTCTCCAGATGATCTATACACAGTGCATCGCTAACTTTAGAACGTAATCAGTATGGTGCATTCCGACATGTTATACAATCTGTACAATCCGAAAATCAGCAACGGTGTCTGGAGTTTATGCTTTTGCCTATAATGTACTAGGTTATGGAATCTAAAAGTAATACTATATGGCTACATATACCTCTTGATAAGCGCTGCAGTAATATAGAACACAGTATTCTGGCTTATGCTATCTCGTCTACAATATCGTATCAGCACAAAATGCCAAACCAATCCCTAACGATAAAGACTTAGAAGTTTCTTTTAGTTATTCAACTCGCAGTTATATCTCAGAACTAGGTCGATTCACGATCAAACCTGGCCGCTTCAAATGCTTGCAATCAGTAATTTTTTGTAAGCATTTAATTAATAACTCAGTGACAAAAATGTGATTGAAAAACTATCATTTAGTGTTTGTGCAAGAAAATTTCGCAGTGAATCGTGTGACCTACAGCTGTTTTTCCACCCTCACAGTGCCATCGGTCAAGAAATGACTGTTTTTCCATAAAACATTACAAAATTTTTCAATCGGTAAGCAATAAATTGGCGAAGCATCCCAAGTGAGTCTATTTACCATTTCTCAAAAAAGCGATTTTTTATTGTAGACATCTTGAGGGGCCTAATCTATTTGCGCGACTAATTTCTGAATGTTTTGGTATAGATTCAATTTAACAACGCGCCTTAAACACCGATGTAGGGTGAATATTCAGCTATAACACACGAGCCATAGGCAAATGCAAATGAACTAATAACAAAGGCATACGACGCGCCAGCAATTTGAAAGCTTTCCAGAGTTGATATCATCGATTTAGACTGGTAATAAGTTCTTTTCGACCTACAAATAATTCCTCAGAAAAAGCAACCAATATGGATCAGCTAATGTACCGTAGACCGTGCGTTGGCATAAGTAGGTTTTCAAGTTTGTGTGTTCAAAGAGGAATAAATTTATAAACAAATGAACGGTTTATTTTTTGACGGCTCGAGGCATGGTCCAACTAAGTGACGAGATAAACCTGGTCAACGAGATCGCATGTAATAGTTCATTGTCCATGTTTCGTATAACGGATCCCAAATGAGTTTTTGTAGTGTTTAGTAGTCTGAAGGTAGCAGAGTTTAAGAAACTGGGAACAATAACAGATGCAACTTTGGCCAAAGCCTCAAGTAAATTAATATGCGCATCAATGAGACCGTCCTCAGGGGACCTGCTTCCATCCGCGGTGTTCCCTCGAAGGGTTACTCGGACACTTCTATTTTCAAAATGGCTGTGTGTCGGTGTTGCAAAATAGGATGGGTCATTAACGGTTTACCAGACGTTTTCTGTAAGCGCTGCTTTCTACATACCTTATGGGCGATGAAGACTTGGCACTTTCCGACCTATGATTCATTTAAGTATGGAACTTCTTTCGTATATACCAGGGATTCAATGAGTATAATTTTTAACTTAGAAGCTGTAAACCCACCCCAAGAAAAGCAGCACAATCGTTACGAAAACGAAATCAGAATGGCTGTAAATTATGAGAAATTATAATGCAAAAGAGTAATAATTAGCTTTGGAAATTTACCAATCACAAGTTCAGGGGACATCTTTGGAATTAACGGCAAGGAACAGATGTTTCGGATAATGATATTTAAATTTCGGCCAGGGCTTTGTTAGGAATAGAGAACAGTGAAGTCACTCCCAATCCATTTGAGTATCTGAAATTGTGGTTGCTTTAACCCAAAGACGAACAATTGAAACTATGGAAATTAAAACACTAATTTAGTCCTGGAGCAATTTAACTCCAAAGGAGCACAATTTAGGCAACGATTTGGTCGGTGGCAACATCAAGACCCATCCTTTTATTGAAAAGATCCAAGGTTGGGGAGGAAACAACATCGTTCCTGTAAGCGTTTCAGGGTTAGCAAACCGGAAGAGAAAAACAATTCCGCTAGCATTCCAGATGGCTATACTGTTCACTCGGCTTAAATGAGTGGCTTCTGGGATTGGTGGTATGGCTGAGATTCAGCAAGTGACGACATACGTGCTTATGTTCATACAATATATTTCATACCCTAATATGAGATCGCCCCGCAGCATACGTAAGCGGCCACAGAAAACTCACGGTGACTTAAGCCTATGCTAATATGGACATATTTCGTATAAAACCTTAACTTATTTTGTTGCTATTCGTTGGGGTTTTATAACACATGTAAGCCTTGTTCCTTCTAATTTCGCCAAATTGGATAGCGTGTTCAACTTAAGGGCAAACGTAAGCGTTGTGCATCACAGGCTAGATGGATGGGTTGAAACCACCGAACCCCTGCGCAACAAACCGACTTGATTTTTAGCGATTTTTGCATCTGGTGCTGCTTGTATTGAAACTGGGGCTTACAATGAATAATAAAACTTGGGTTGCGTTCCTGGGAAGTGTTTTGGATTATGTATGACCTAAACCTAAACCCGTATCCTTGTCTTTGGCGCAATTGAACAGCATTACATTGTTCACAATATATGGTGAAGTATTCTGAACTGACCAGTTCAAAATCGTGCAGAGTTCACGCTGGAGACTTTCGTGTTCGTCCGGCTCCCCGATCGCTCGCCACAAAGTGTTTCAGCCGCGAAGAAAAACACATCCGCATTCTTTTCCTTCGCCAGATATTTTGTAAATACAAAGCATAGACGAGGCCATAGCGCAGGCCTTAGGATACGCAGCATTCCACCGTAATTGAGTCGGACAGGGATTCTCGAAGTCTCACCTCCAATCTACAATATTGCTCATTCAACGCAGCAGTGGCTCACATAAGCCAAAGATTTGAAGCTAGTTAAAGTGGAGTAGGTGGTTTAAGTGATCAAAAGTTTTAGAAACGTCTAGCGGCGTGACATGTGTTCACGCTCTATTATCAGTTGCTTCAATCGAGCTAATGCTTGCAACGAGCCAGCGAGGAATATTTCATGAGATGATGTCAAAACATGTGGTTGTTAGTTGATTTGCTTGTTTGACACATACTGACAACCTGCAAACCCAAGTAGTTGCGTTTGATACAATGAAATCCTCAGTTAATAAATGGCAGCGAACGACTTCAGCATTGTTGGCAGCTCGTTTGATTAGATAATATGAGTAAATTTCTTATAGTTTTCCCCACTATGTGTGTTACCGTAAGCACGCCCGCAATAGACGAAAAACAGAGTACCGAGTAATTCGTGTGTCGAATATGCACAAATGGTTTCCATTGAATTAACTGATTTCACAATCTTACTCTTCGTGTTAGTCGGTTTAGAACAACCGTGTTGAGCTATTTGTTTGTGTGACCTCACTATCGCGCATTAGTAAAATTTAGGAAATGCACACGCTACTCGTCTGCATCGTCCGAATACAAAACTGAAGAGGATATCTAGTGTCGCGATATAATAATCTATGAAACTACACATACAAGCTTGTTGTTGTTGTTAAATTTATTTACACTATCTGTCTGACTGCGACAATCTCATTGGTGTTGCTCGATTAAAATTAGTAACCAAGTGATTTCAAGCGCAAAATCATTACTTAGTGATTTCGGCTTCCTAAAGCACGTATCATTTTATACCATTTTATCGATCTCATTTGCAAAATTTCCGTTCGCTGACTGGCATATCAGGTAAGTCGCTTACACCATAACGAAAGCTTTATAAGATTCGTCAGAAATTCAAGTTAACTGCTGACTTTGCGGTATTATTACAGCAGTCGAAGCTCGTGGAAGAACAGAGGCATCAACGAGACAAAACTCTCATTCTAGAAGAGTATAAAGCTCTGAATGGCCCTAGCAAAACAGCTGAGCTAGCCAAACTATTCCGTGCCCGGGGTTCGCGTTGCAGTGACAATCTCAGTTTTATCACCACGCTTGATGGAACATACTGCGACGCACCAGATGATATCTGCGTAGCTTAAAGTGCTTATTTTGCCGAATCAATGCTCACTGAATCATCGGACATACCAACATTTATCACGCCGCAAAATAATGAAGGTCTATGCACAGTAGAATTCACTATAGCAAAAATCACAAGTCAAGTCGCTCGCTTATACTCCTCAACGTGCGCAGGCCCTGATGGACTACCCCCATGTTTAATAAAACGCAGTGGTAGTGACTTCCTTCTGCTTTTGCTCAACATATTCACACTCTCTTTTAACAACGGAGCATACCCTACTCAATGGAAAACTTCTGTTGTTATCCCGCGAAATAAAAATGGCGCTGCCCACGAGGTTAAAAACTTTCGTCCCATAAATCACACACCCATCATATCTAGAATAATGGAAAGGATAGTAAAAGATGAACTATTTATATTCTTGAACAAAGCTAACATTATCAGCAATTCGCAACGCGGCTTCATGCAAGGTCGATCCTGCGCAACATGCCAGACTGACTTTTTAGACCACACAACGGCTGCCATTGACAACGGAAACAATGTCGTAATCCTGTTCCTGGATAAGCAAAAAGCCTTTGATAGAGTGCCTCACAGAAGGTTACTGGAAAAACTGAAGGCTATAGGCATTAGAGAATCTATGTTCTCTTGGCTGTCTTCATATCTAATTGGTAGACAGCAGGTTGTGCGCATAGGCGACCATTTCTCTACACCGAAAGCAATCACTAGTGGAGTGATTCAAGGGAGTGTTCTTGGTCCACTTCTTTTTCTAATTTATATTAACGATATATTCCAGAGAAGAAGAAATGGTGTTGCATTTATCTTTGCTGATGACATTAAAGTTGTCTACTCACAACTACGTGCAAATACTCAGGAAGCCGTACGTCTCATTCAGGATGACCTATCCGCCCTTGACTCCTGGTGCCAACTGTGGCAGATGTCATTTGCCGTGGACAAGTGTAATATTTTGTCGTACAAATGCCAAGTACCGCCAGACAGTTTATTACTACAAGGTGCCTATATCTCGCAATGCAGGACAATTCGCAACTTGGGCGTGCGATATTCAGTTACGTTTAACTTTTCTGAACACTGTGACTTCCAAGTTTCGAAAGCCATGAAGACCATTGGTTATATCTGCCATCATTTTTACCTCACGGAATCTCGCATATCCCTTTACAAAACATATGTATTGCCGTGTATGGAATACTGTTCAATGATACAGTCTAATCTACGGAAGTCTGACCAGCACGCTCTTGAGAGGGTTCAGAGACGCTTCACGAAATAGCTATGTGGATATTCCTCAAAGTTGACATACAAGGAGCGATGCGATACACTTGGATTTGACCCAGTTTGGCTTCGGATAATGAAGCTGAACCTATGTTTTCTGTACAGAATCATAAATGGTCAAATTCGCAGTCCTGAAAGTGGTGTTCACATAACTGTAAACAACAGATACCCAATACGTAACAAAGAGGTAAAGGTCATGATTCCAAAATTTTCTACGAGAATCAGGGAACGTTTCTTTCTAACCCAATACTCAAAGATTTGGAACAAACTTCCAAGTGATATCAGAACATGCTATACTCTTTGCAATTTTAGTAAGTATTTAACCGTCCAAAACGTGATTAAGATGTTCGGGACATCACAGTCCCTAGATAACGCATTCTAAAACGGTATCCATGGTGTCTGAATAAATTTCTGAAACGCATACACATAACAGTTCGGACAACAGCCCCTTTCATTACATTTTTTTTCTCTCGGCCCAAATATCTATCATGTGATTGTAAAGAATTCTGATTCAGTGGCAGGTAAAAATAGCAGAACGATTCTGATTACTCTGTGTAACACAATTTGCAATTGCATCCATGTTTATCTCTGAAAATGTATTGATGAAATGTCATGGAAAAGTTGTACCATTATTTGATCTGTTCCTTATAGAGAACAGCTTCGCGCATAGTCGAGGAATATACAATTTATTTATTTATTTATTTATTAATGAACGATGAGCTGAAAATGGATTCAACAAATCAATAATCGATTCCGATATCGAATCCTTATTACTGTGGATTAAGAACAACAAGTAACATATTCTCAAGTTTTATAGCAAAAGAACGGTAGCGGTATTTTGCTTCGGATGCGTAGAGAATCAATATCTCCTAGGTGCACGACGGTCTGAAATGGAGAGAACATGGTGCATAAAACAGACTTTGATTTGCATGGTTTTTCTTTGAAACGTAAGAGAACATGAATTTCGAATATTTCAAAACGTTAGGAAGCGTTCTAACCAGACTTCGAAACACACGTGGTTACTTTATCTGTTAGTAACTTTGATTAAAACATGCATTCCGTGCACAAAATTGCTTATGGTAAAACCGTCTTAGAACGATTTGTAATCGATCAAGAAACATTAATTCATTCATTTCAACTATACTATCCTTGACGAAGCTAGCCATCTCGAGGATGACTGTCAGAGCGACGTACTCTAGTCTTATGAGTTAAAATGCAACTCACAATGCTTCTACCTGCAGCATTCTTAACAATAATCTGAAGTCTATTGGACTCTTGATTAAATCAAACAACAGTAACAAAATTAAACAAAAGTCGCAAAGTCTTAGTTCAATGCGAAGATGCTACTCTTATTCGTAAGCATCATTCGTGCAAGAATATAATCGTTAAGCACATACTGATGAAACTGACTAGTTCTCTGAGCACATATTGCAATACGTACGGTTGCTCCACATTCACAAATCAACTGGGAAAGCTAGATGTGTTAAAGTTTCTGCTAAATTGTGCACAGCGCATGAGTGATAAACGCCTCCTTCGCCAGTTTGTGAAAAATGTTAACGACACATTATTTCCAGCAAAACTAGCAGACATGTATTACAGTAACTCACATTTACGTCCACGTAGTTTCCCTGGCAATTGGACATCGAAGTCGGATAGGAAAATGACAACGGTGACAAACGAAAATTTGCTAGAACAACTTACGGGCCACAATATTTTTAATATATAAATAGCTAGCTCTTGAGGCTAACCATTGTCCTCTGCACTGTTCGTGACTGAAATGACAGTGGAAGTTGCGCCGGGCTATATCATAGTCAATGTCAATCACGCAGGTCCACGGATGTCACCCATGGCGAAGTGGCACTAGCTGTTGGCACCCTGAAGTCAGAGGACGGAACCCGGCAGGTGTCAGCTGGGAGGCGTACCATTGACGAGACCCAGAAGACCGAAACACCGGCGTCTGGTGCATTTCAAGTCTAGCCTAAGAATGCCGATTAGGAGTGACGATGATGAATCAGTTAACTTAAATATGTATTCCACATTGCTTTGTCCAAACAAAGGAAGTAAACTAAAGAGATACCGAGAAAACATCCAGAGGCGGGTACATTTACAGAGGAACTGCCTAAGCTCTTATGTTAGCACACAAACACAAACAAACATATTTGAACTGCAAGTAATTTGGCTCTTGTTACATACCGAAAACCTGGCAGATGATATTAAGAAACGGAATTTGTACCGTTGCTGCTTAACAGGCGACAATGCCTTGACGGTGAATGAGATAAAGAGATATGGCTCTGGAGTGTCTACTCAGAATACGCATTGAATATTCAATTGTAAAATATTGGATCCATTAAGCTCGAAATATGTATTTAACGATTTCGTTTGACTGGTCCAGCAAAAATGAAGTTTGATGAAAGAACTGTGGAAACATATTTAGTCAAAATGCATAGTTTACCGACACATCGTAAAAGAACCTGATAGACGCATGTATCATATGCACATTTAAAATCGACTGTGAACGATAACTGATATGTTGGCGAATAACCGTAGATAACTAATTTCAAATGATCTCACAACCATCAAGAAGAGAACTTACCAAAATTCAAATCTTGCTCTAACAAAAATAAAATACCATGCTAAAACGACTATGGTAAAGAACGTGAATCTGCTTCGCTTTTCCAAATGCATGCAACATTTTGGAGCAGAAGCAATTGCATTACATTAATTATTCCTTCCTTTGGAGTTCTAGGGTTCAACTGTGTCACAAACGGGTTGTGAGCATTGCTGTGCTGATATAGCAAACATGCCGTAACACTGAACCCAGACAGTCGTTGTGTTTTTAGCATAAATTCTGGCTTGCGACTGGTTCTCTCACTCTGATCCACCGTTTGCATTGAAATGTGCGGTAATTTGGAATAGGAATATCATTCCGATTATCATTGATTGGCTGGGGGACACAGAGGCAAGTAAATAAGTGGTTAATCAGAACCAGTTTTCACCGGTATTCTCATGCAACAGCGTTACCAACTTCCCAGCAACGCAGAAACATATCACAGTTCCGTTAACAATTACGTCGAAATCGCCACATCGTTGCCGCATCTGCAAATGAGGCTATTTCATCGTAGAAATTAAGAACAGTCAACTATTGCGCAACCAATAAATATTGTTAAGAAATTGTACTTCATCGAAAATCGACTGAACGTAAAAAAGTCATAGTTGGATGAGGCCTACTGGACATCAAATAAATGTGCAATAATTTAATAGTATGGTGACCATACAACAGTGTGTAAGACAACGAATTTTAAAAGTGGCAGCTGAGCCCAACCATGCAATCTCTTCGTTCAACATATTTAATTCGCACGACTGAAGCCATATTCTAGCGTTGATTAAAAAGGTTATCTCGTAACCAAACACTTCATGAACAGCACATCTATCATATGGGTATGCCTTGCTCAACTTGGCAAACATTACTAAATATGTTCATGCATGCATGCATATGCTCGTGATGTTATGGGAAAACGTCGAAGACAAAACTGAGGAGCGTGATTATGTTTGCGTTTATGCGGAGAGGATTCACTTCTTAAACACTCATAACGCTGATGCTTTCTCATCAAGAATCCGCATGTTTTTTTGCGTGATTCGGACTAGTATACACTAAGCGCCGTATAGTCATCTTTGTACGGGCTCTGCTAAGCGGGTAATGTAGGAATATGCGCTGGCAATGGATAAAGAATATAAGCTCAGTATAATCCAACTACATTTATATAATTTCCAGTGTGGTTATATTAAACATGAATATATTGCACCTAAACTTGTTTAATTAGACTGAATTCAAAACACCATACAGCGGCTAGGGCTGACAGTATAGTTGGTTAGGTTTAGAGCTGCTTGAACTCACCGACGTTAACGTCTAAATGAGAACAATATATGCGTTTATGTAAATAATATCAACAATCTAATTGCCTTAGTCTTAATTTAGTAAGCACGAATATTAAATACCCATATCACGTTTACTTTCATTGAGAACATGCTGATTTCATTTATTAATTTTCTAAATCAAGCACATGAAATCACACATCAATTTCTACCACAAAGCCGGATGAACACGCAGTAGTACCAATGTGGGCAATTCCACATTCATAAAATTAAGGTAAACGAGTTTCATGTAAATGCCGCCATCGGTCTAGCTCTATATGTGTCAAGCGAATTGTATCAGTGTGTGAATTAACCTCAAGCGAAGTCCAAACAAGGAGGCAAATGGCCTGCTAGCTATCCGAATTACAGTCGTCTAAATCATGTACTAATATGGGAAGAGCGGAGAGGTGGAAATGTAAAATATTGTTGATGAGTTGAGAAAAAGTATATTATATACCACTTTATGATCAGACAGGGTTTCTTGCCTATTATGAACACATATATTTTTATATCAGGAAAACTTAAAATTGACCATAAAGAATTCAAATGCATGAGTATTTAAAAACATCGAAAACGATTGTCAATCTTCCAACTTACGTTCCCTCCATGCAGGTCCTATAATGTGAAGATAGAGTTGAATCAAGTATTAATTTTAAAGCGTTAAACACGAAGCAAATTTGGTCAGCTCGCTAAGTCTGTTTCATACTATGCGCTTACTCAAGAGGTCTGGTGAAATGAAGATAAAGAAGAAGATGGTAGTCGGTGCAAGTAGGGGACCCATCGTTAAAAGCATTCACGCTTATGCTTCGCCCCATCTCAATAGTACAACTGGCGACAAGTATTCGCGCTTACCAAAGCCAAGTGTTGGTAAAATTGCAAAATTAATCTTAAATTATTTGCCTAAGTAGTTATGCATCAAACGAGTAGGGCAACCATATATATGATAAAGAATCCAATGGACGCTGGATTTTATTCAGGGCTTGCAATTTTCTTACATTTAAACGAGCACGCTTAAAGTGATATCATTTTATGCACCCTGTACATAATTTATCATTTCTGTCGTTTTATCCCAGCAGAACACAGTGCTCATCTGGGGGTCACCAAGCCACGTATTACGTTTGACTTCCATATATAGCTGAAAGATATCCCAAGAGTAACAGTAATTAGACTGGATGCATACCATAATCCATGATGTAAAGGCTTTAGAATAAAATGCTTCCGATACTGATGTTACCCGCAAAACTTCAGAAGAGATATATTTAATGTATCTAAATTAACACATCAGAATATTAAACAATCCGTCATTGTGAGCACCGATTTGTCGACTCTGACAGGCTAAAGCACCGATATCGCAACAGATACACTGGGCTGAACGATGCCAAGATATGCGACAGAGTTATGCACTTATGTTGCATCTATCCATGCAGCATACTTGTTAGCCCGCAACTGCGGTCTCATTTGTTGTCCTGTTTTCACTTTGATTCCAACGGACTTGAAGTAGTGGAGAACTGAAACAGCGTCAATTGCTACCTGGAACCTGCATGATCCGTTTAAATGCACAAAATTTGAACAGTCTCTGAGCATTCACGGTATCAATAGCTGGGTTAAGTAACCATGTTGGTGAATGGAAATGACCCAAATGTTAACGTTATATAGCAAGAACTATCTGAAGGAATTTAGGCAGATAATAATTGTTCCCATGATACACCGGAGAATTCAGAAAACGCACCGAATAAATGCTAGACAACTGATAAAATACTTTGCGCTTCTGAGAACCCGCTTCTCTAGCTAAATGACCTATATAGAAATGATACTTATTATGATACCTAATTGGTTGAAAACATCAACTGGCCAACTACATCGGTCACATCAATCTGCATTCAAATGGACAAAAGTTAATTCTAGACGGATAAAATGAAAGCTACGGAGATTCCACACATCGGGTTGAATATTGTTCGACAAAGAACGTGAGGTATAGTACGTTAAAAGGGGAATCAATCACTTTGTGTAATGCTACAAAATTGCATGCGCAGAAAAATAACTTCTGTGTGTGTCCACGGGGTGATAGCGTTGCGTATATATTTGGGGGGCAATTGTCCTTGATACATGAATATTACCATTTACTGTTTCCGTAGCTCGTGTATCAGACATTTGCAGAACATGTTAGCATCAATGGAGCTCAACTTCGACGATTCTCAAAATCCGGAAACGTAATCGTAATGCTGTGGTTTATTGCAAGAAATGTGCATTGTGCATCAGGAGCAGGGTATAATTGGTGATTTGCAACTGTAACAAGTGGCGTATGGCTAAAATCGCAGTTGAAATTTCCTGTCGACCATCTTCCTCAACCTGTCCGGGAAATCTATTTTCCTAGTTGAATGAAACATATAATATTTATGTACAAACTAACCTCCTTAGAATCCCACACGCAACGACCACCAATGCATGCACGCAGATAACGGAAGGTTAACGGCCACTTTTAGAGTTTATCTTCTTTTAGTCTATATAATACTTAAAACCCACAGATAAGAACCCGCAGGTAGTTGCGTACAATCTAAACATTAATACTTGACGGTAATCTTAATGCGAAGTAACTGATGGTGAATGCAATCACAACCATCGAGAAGAAGACTTACCCAAATCCAAATCTTGCTCTAGCAATAAAATAAATCCACCATGATGAAACGACTGTGGCAATAACGACAGCCTGCTTCCCATTCCCCGAATCATGCAAGTTTCTTAACAAGCAGTTTTGCATTATATTAATTATCCTTAGATTTGGTGTTCAAGTTATCATCCGCGTCACAAATGTATTCTGTGTATTTGTGCTATGATACGGATAACATGTCATAAGTTTGAATCCAAACGGTCGTCGGCCGCAGCCTTCAGTGCTTTCAGGCGGCTGTTGTCTGCTCCCGGAGAGCTATGGTCACGCAGTGATAGTAACTCCCTTAGCACAAGTGAGGGGTAGATAATTACATGTGTACACAATATAGCCTGCAATGTGCGTGACATTATAGGACAGGCAAAGGCCGCGAGTTCGAAAATTGTAGGGTATTGTAGCCACAAGGCTTTTGCTGCTTTTTCGGCGCTTTAAACTCTACCGCCTTTCGTGAAAAGTGGAGGGATTCCACGCTTCAATTTACGAAGCTTATTGACATGCCTATACAGCACTTTGTTGTCTGCCAGAAATATTTTGGCTAGGCACTATTGATAAGTTACTTTGTCCTCACAGACAAGTGTAGTACAATGGTTGCGATGGTTTAGGAAATTGCTCTAAGTCTCTGAGTCGGGTTTATTTTCCAGGCATGTCATGCTACATCCTTTATCGCTAGAGATTTTCGAGTTCTTATTCTTAGAATTAACGGCGTTTTTGCGGGACGAAGGGGCTTGGTCTCTGATGCTCTGTTGACGATGTCGCTGGGTCTATCAAAGAAATCTTTCAAACGTTGTCAAGGGTCTTGTTATTTGAGAATTCCTAAGAAGCTACGTCGACGAGTTCTTTCATTACGTGGTAGCTTGTGTTTGGTTAATTTAGTTACGAGTGTTCAGACGGATATACTGCATAACACACATGGATAAACGTTATCACTAAGTGGTCACTGAGACCTAATGGACTATCCGTCAATATCTTGTCAACCATGAGCTCTTCATTCGTGTGCACAAGTCTGATGTGGACAGTTTGTTTGCTGTCCTGTATCTAGTGGGCGTAGTGACATGATTGTACAAGGGAATGTTAGCGGTCAGTTCATGCAGGTCCGCTTTGAACTGCTCAATGAGCGACGCCGAAACCTCTAGATTGTGTATATTGAAGTTCCCGGAGATGAGAATGTGGCTGTACATAGTGCGTGTTACTCTGTTCAGGCCACGTGTCAAGCGGAAATCTATTTCTCGAGTAGACGTTTTGGCGCGGTAAATGACAGCTACGAAGCATGGGTTGTTGTGTCTTAGTCGGAGACGGCAACAGGGTGTATGCACGGTAAGTTTCCAGATCATCAATTATTTCATATTGCAGGTTTCTGCGGCAGTAGAGTTTACCCCACGTCTTCTGCTGTGGCTGTCGTTCCGGATGATTGACCTTCCGGCGGTCTTAATTTCAACATCGGTCACCTCTTTGTGCAACCAATTTTCGGTAACAGAAATTAGGTCCCAAGCATTCGCAATCTGATGTAGCCGAAGTTCGGTAACTTTACTGAGAAGTCCTTGAGCGTTATTGTACATACATGAAAGTTTCTAAGATTTAAGCAATATTTCGGAGTTTGTGCAATTCATAAATGAAGTTTCGCCGACCAGTGAGTGGCCAGGGGATAACCGTTTTTTTTCGATTTATTTGGTGAAGGGTTCAACATCTTAATTATCGTCCGCATAGTTAGTCCCGTGTCTAATATTTTACGGACAGTTAAGGCGTCCGGGAAATATCATTTTCCACAGGTTGTATGGGCTCTTTCAATACACTACCGGTACAAAGTCCTATCATAAATCCCACTGCGTTTGGTTCTTTGAATGAAATATCACCTCTAGGAGGCATATCGCTGATTGTCTTTAGCCGAAGCACATATAGTAGCCTGACATGGAATATGTGCCAGATTTTCAACACCCGTGCTATCATATGTCTTGAAAAGGACCACCTTCAACACTCTCGGGCCACTTCCTTTGTAGTTCGGTGAGGTACGAAGAATTGACACGGATTTCGCCAACACATCATTCAAGCACAGTGTTTCACGAATATAACATCAACGTTCTTTAGCATGAGTTATTAGTTCATGCTCATCACATGCTCCAGTTTCAGGAACCACGTGAAGAAGAATGGTTCTGGTTGAAGTTTCCTTCCGGTAATCCTTTAAGCTGCGGGTAAATCGTAGCGTTTGCCTCTTGAGACGTCTGGAAATATACGGACAGAGCAGTGTCCCTTTTTTCTACCTGTAAACAATAGTGCTGACTATACTTCAATGAGAGAGTTCAACATAAAGCTCAGAACTCTTGGCTCTCGAAATGCTTAGAGTAGGGGTGTCGCGTAATACGCACTACATGTACAGGTTACAATACAACTCCGATTAGGTTACTATGAATATCCCACGATGATATCATCCAACTGCCTGCCTGTCTGTTCGAAATGAGAACAGAATTAGTCAGATGTGAGCCAGGTGTGGTATTGGTAGAGCAGTGGATGTTTTGGACTCTAGGTGTCGTGTTGCTTACGGTGTTATTAGCACTTCTGGGGATAGGAGCAGCACTTACGGAATTGGGTTGCACAGTCCGCTATGCTTTCCCCAACCGTAGTGAGTTTGATGGTTACCATTTCCTCAAACTTGGCTAGTAGCTGGTCAAAATTCTGAGATAATAGGAGCACGTATTTTATCAATGAGATAGATGTGTATTCCACGCAGAACCATAGATAGTCTAGTTGGTTTAATACCTTGGCCTGACTAGGTTTAACTCGGAGGCATCTCGCATGAAAATACAACAGTTACGGCACAAAATGCCCCACTTAACAAGTTTGGTACATGAGCCACAAAAGTCTTAAGACGGTGGCACACTAGGCATCGCGCTCGTTGTGGGAATATTGCAAATCATTTTAATGACTCAATACTGTGGTATAAATGTTGCAATGTTACTGACGCTTTCGACAAGATCACTGTGTTCACGTTGCAGTTGTGGGCTCGCACACTGTCCTCTCTGGCGTGCCAGTTAAAAGTAGCAGCTTGAGCGTGGGGCAGATTTCAAAAGGGTGTGATGGCTAATTTTCGTGGTTAAGCCTATGGATCGCGGCGAGAGAATTTGCCTTGAGACCTGTAGCTGCTCCAAGCAATGTTGGATTTGAACGAGTGACACTTTGTACGAAAACCGTTGAAGTGATCTATCAAGCCAGACCATACAATGTCGCCGATGGTCGGAGTTAGGCACTTTTGGACGCTTGGAAATCGACGAAACTCTGCCCAGAATTTAGAATTCAGGGTAAATGTAGAATGCACGGAGTGTACTGGAGAAAATAGTATCACAAAATGGAGTATTTTGAAGTCCGACGAATGAGTATATATCCAAACGTATGCGACAAAATACCGCTGAGTCACAGTAAAAGAATAATGAGTGCACAAGTGAGCGATTTGTACACACCTTCGTTCAAGTTCACGAATTGCTTTAGGTCTAGGCAGCCCCGTAAGGCGTCCACGGTTTGAATCCCAAGGTCATTTGCTGTGGATAAACCTATGTAGATAGACACTGCTACATATAAGTAAACTCAAACTCTCTGTGGCTCACTTCAAACTCATAGCAACCGCTTGTACCACACTGATGTGAAGCTGGTGAATTGCAGCCACTATCTGACCATATTGTTTATATAGACGTCCTAATTAGCTCGTCATCCTTGTGACTGATGAGGATGTCTAAGAATTTCACACAGTTCTCCTGTTCCACTTCGCAGGTGAAGCGCAAGTTGAAATGTGCACCATTGATTTGCTGCATCAACTGGACAATCTGCTTCTTCGAGTAACCAAAGGCTAACATGTCGTCCGCATAATTCTTTTAGTATGATAACTTGGCTATTACTGCGGATATGCTAATTTCTATCATCATGAATATGTCAGTGATTACAGGGTCTAGAGGACTACCCATTGTCACACCGCCAATTTGACGAGTCGGTGTGTTCAGAAATTGGAAGCGAACGTTTGCTGTGTACAAAACCAGGATTCCTTTAGAAATTCGACTGGAATTGGTAACACCTAACCTGATTGCTTAGTTAGTTCACACATGTCATCAACAGTTTGTTGTATTGGGACGTTGCTGAATAGAAATTACACATCAAAGTAACCCGTGACCTTACCGGAGAGTTGAATGTCATCCAGCTCATCGCTAAGTTGAAAGAAATATTTAAGACAATATGGATTGGGCAGTTATCACAGAGGGAAAGTATTTTCATTAACCAACCAGCCAATTTATGCTGCGTCAAATTTATCATTGATAGAATGGGCCTATATTGTAGTACACTCCTGTGCGTCTTCGGTGAACCATATTACTGCAAACTAATGTTGCCACTACGCTTCAAACAATTATATTTGTCACTATTTATCACGCGATGAAGGAAAACCTTCCAAGATAGGCAGCTATAGGAGCTGCAACGTCGGCTGTGTTCTCCATCTTATTGAATCGTTCGATTTCGCTCATATCGTTGAGTATGCTTCTCATTTTCTGAGCGTACTCAGCATAATTCATGACCATCACTCAAGAACCCTAATCCGGTTTCGTCACAACTATTTTTTAGTACGCAGTTCACGCAGCGCCTGAAGGTGTCGGCTTTTAAGTGCGCTTTTTTCAATCATTGGCAAAGCTTTATCTTCGTGGACAATGTCGGTCAATTTGTTTCTAATCCAGACGACACTCTCAGGACTGCATGTTTGATGCTCCTTAAATTGATCAAAAATGTTCTCAAACTGAGATAATATAAACAACCTTCTAGGAGGAAGTTTCTAATCAATCCCATATTACAATGCTTTTAACTGCAACGCGTCAAGTTGTGGTCATCCATAGAACTCGTATCTTGCCGCTGCCTCCAACGAAATAAGCTTAAATGTTCAGGGCAACTCATGCTGCATATACCAATTGATGTGCTACTTCGGTGACAGCTATCTTAGCAGAACCAATCGGTCTTTGAGTTCCCGAATAAAGCAGCATGTGCCAAGATGGGTTAAACGTAATAATGACTAGCACCCCTCTCCCACTGAAGTTCCCTGTTTGCACAGGCCGCCAACTTACTCAATAGGATATTGCCTACTGACTACGCTTCATCGTATAGAGCTTGAAGCAGTGTTCACACTTGTGTTACTTCGCTCTAATCCCCACTTCTTCTGTTTCGCTAAGGTTGTTGCCATAAGCCGGATGAAGATGGCCCTGTCTGTTCAAAAGCAATTACTTGACAGCTGAAGACGGCCGTGGACACAGAAGAGGAAATTCCGTCATTTATTTTTCACCTCAAACATATTTTGTCACAGTTATATTTACGTATATGTTTGCTATCGGTTATTGTTGATGGTACACATGAGTATAAGCGGAATGCATGCAACCACCAGCTTTCATCCTCTTACCTGCCTAGATTTTTTAAGTCTTTTGTCTGCTTGATATCTGTTGCGTTATTAGGCTTGGGGTAACTCCTGGACTCACCGACCAAGTTTTGCTGTCTGATTCATTGACAAATCGCACATCATTTTTACGTAAGCTTTGGCTCAGACACTTTCCCTTTCATTGCTTCGTTCTACTCGCTGTCATTAAGATTGGGCTTCGGTTGCGCCGTTCTATTCTGTCTAAAGTTTCTTGCACTCTTTTCGTTTCCCCGCTCGTTATAGTGGCTTTTCAGTCTCCTGCGTGATCGCTGCCTTCCGCGACACTACAAATTGGTCAAGGTCAATTTCCTCTCTTGTCATTTGTAATCTCTACTTGTGTAATTCGTTATTCGCTTCCACTCAACAGCCCCCATTACACCTGTTGTTGTGGCCGTAAGCGGGACGTTGCTTAAGACGTAAAATACTCCCGAACGTACTCTAACTATTGTTTCTGTCGCCAAGCTTTCATTTGTGACTTCGTTCATTAATTTCTCTACGTGACGCTTTTTGACACTGACCAACTTCGTTGATCCGGCGTTTGCCATTTAATCATTTATGATTCTCTGAAACATTTTTATTTGGAAATCATATATTCAGGTTTAGTGTACCAAAGTCCCTGAGAACTAGGCGGGGGTAATAAAAACCTTATGAAACCTTTTGGCCATTCCATGAAGTTTATTCATAAGGAAGTTTTGTCATGGGAATCCCCGTCTCCACAAAGATTTTATGGGAAGGTGATATAAATGTGATGGAGAAAACGAGAAATTTAATAAATATTGTAAGCTATTAAGAGTTAGAAAAATGGTTCCGTAAGACGCTGGTTATTACTCATGAGACATTTTGCTTTTGCCGTTCTGGAGTAACGCGCTTTCCTTTTGATGCCCCTCATTCCAATTTTATTTTGAATAACGCATCGTTGTTTCGTGGAAACCTGTTTGATATATCGTTGCTTTGTGAACATGAAAGGCACATTTGCTTTACCCATGTCAGCCTGTAAACGAGTTTTCAATCTCTTGACTGACCGAATAAAGAAATATATCGACGAAGAGCACTCAAGCTATTCGTCTGTTTCGCATAACTTTGGAAAACGTAATTTCACAAGCGCTATTTGATAAGGTGAATCGAAATCAATGATATCTTTTCTGACCACCGCTGGTCCACTCGCCTCCTATGCTGGGTACCAAAGATGAAAATGTTGTACAAAACCGTTCGCACTGGAACTGTACACAGTGGAACTGTACACAATTCCGCCTGAATTCACGTTTACGAAAAGCAAACATACAAACCGCAATAACTGAATCGTGTTTGTGCAAAATGAAAAAAAACTGTTGCTCCGGATTTACATGTCAATGCGGCTTCGTTTCGGCAGCCATTGGACGACTGCGCATACAGAGGGACTATAAGTGGCTTGCGCCAAAACACCCACATTTCCAATCACACAACCTATAGCCGGTGTAAACGCGAATTCATCAGACCGGGAAGCAAGCTGATGTGAGCCACGTTTCCTGAACGGAGCCTGCCCATTCTGCTTCATAGGCAAACACAAGCACGCTGCATTTGGCAAAGCAGGTGCACACACAATACGGGGGATAGGACGTAGTCCACACCATACACAAACCATGTGCATAGAACCAATTTCGAGCCTAACACGATCCCGAGGAACGTGCATCCTGTCCAATTCAGCCACGAACAACTGTCTCCTAAAACCAGTGATCCACAGAGCAGATTCGCCTTGCAAATGAACGTAAAAATTATGGCTTCTTGCCATTTGAGATATCCGCTTTAGTCAGGAACCAGCTGCAGCATGTGGTTGTTTTAAAGTATTTCCATTTAGCAAAACTGAGCTCAGCGTATGTTGCGTAATTGGAGATACGGTGACCCGATATATACACCTAATCATTTTTGAGCAAAGATACGAGCGAAACTGGATATTAACAATACAATTTGGATTAGCATAAATGAAATTGCACACCAGGAATCTCACGTCCGCCGAAGCAATACAATACATCTTAGAAGATGAAGTGGCTTCACAACAGTCAAGGATTAGGATTTCAAGTTGCACAAGCAATTCGTATCATAATGAGAAAAGCGATAAAGGCAACTAAGCCACCTCTATCGGAAACAACAGAAAACGCTATGATGCTAGTTGTGATATAGTGTTGCTCAATATCAAATGTGTCATAAGATACTAATGTAAAAGGAGACCGTGTAATCACCCCTACCAAGGAGCGAGTACCCTCTCGCACTCCACCAGTTATTTTATAAACGTATGCTTCTGCTGCCTGCCTGATGATTAGTAGTATGGCTGTATTCTGAAACGGGTTCATGAAACCCCAGTATAGTCGGACAGCAAACACAGATAATGAAGAGCACCGGACGCTTATTTAACTTCCCTGGATAACAGCAAAAGTACACTCATTCTGTCCTCCATTGAAGTTCATCCTGGGTGATGCCATTGTTCAAGCTTGTGCGGTAATACCCGAACTCTCATTACTTCGCTGTTGTAGACGTAACAATTTACTGGTAAGTGCTCAAGTTTAGTGTACTCGTATTATGTGCGTCTTCCGCTACGTCAACAATGGCTGTAGTCAGTCACGTGTGCGTAGTCATGCACCGTTTACGCTTCCTTCACCCTCATTCTGCTCATTCACATGCGCAACCTATTCTCTTGTTTTTGACCTTTGCAACGATAGGCGGCTAAGTTAGTGAATGTTTTTGATTGTCGAGACTTACACTGTAGACCACATAGTACATGTGGTCGAGTACCACACCAGGTGCTGTCGAAACAACCACGATGGTTTGAATGAATATAAATGAATCCGTGGTTGGTCGGAGAATTACAATTGCTCGCTATTCTTGTTATCGATTTCGCTCTGCTACGTTCATGCCTGCTGGATATCCAAAATGGTTGAACGATGAACTGCTTTTACTGTCTGATTAGTAAGTCATTTTGAAAGCTCTTTTTACAATGAATTGCAGTCAGCAATCTCAATTCGGACCTTAAGGCGTTTTGAAGTTAACTTTAGTCAATTCGATCACTGCGACCGTGATAAATTCGGCATACAATTATTGGGCGTTGCTCGCTCTAGAACGCTGCATTGTATCATTTACGTTCCCGGTAACCTAATTTACCAAGTTTATAGTCAATGTGAAACGTAGTCCACAAAGTAATTGTGCGACCCAATCAATTCAAAACGAATGCTTCAACTTGTTTCGCTTCTCTCACTCATATTGCTACCACTCTCTGCCACCAACTTGTGTGTTTTAAAGGTTATTGATCTTTATTCTCATGACTTCCTGCTGAGAGCTTCATTTAATGTTGAAGCTCCTAAGCTTTTTATTGATTACTGTCTTTCTACTATCGCTCGACTATCTCAATCTTCTGGGAGTGGCACGTTCGCACCGTGAGAAGCGTTAGACCATTTGACCAACTTTCAAGTATGCGTTTTATCATGACGCTAGGCGTAGCCCTTCAAAGGCCTTCCTTCGGTCAAAGTGGTAGCCGTTCAGATCCAGCCCACTAACGCCCACTGACACTCCCCGGTGCCCGTTGCTCTCTAAGGTGATGGAATCGATTATATCTAAGTCTGTTATAGGCTAGTTCGAAAAGCCTAACATCTTAACACCGGAGCAACACGGATCCCGTCAGCGTGGTTAAGGTACTGCCAATCTACTGCTGGCCCGTGGCAGTTGGATCGAGATAGCTGACAGGCATTGATGTCCTCTACCTAAATGTTTCTAAAGCATTCGACCGCAAAATCACAGCATCCCTCTCCAAAAGCTGCAAGCATGCGGAGTTGCATCCCTGTCCTTGGATGTATCGGACACTTCCTCTTTCCCCGTCGCCTTCAGGTTCGAGTTCGAGGTACATTTGTCGATTTAATTGGTGTGAACTGCGGTGTTCCACAATGGTCGTTGTTGAGGTTGCGGTTATTCTTGTTCTTCATTGACGACCTTGCGAGTGTCATAAAGTTACATGTTCTGCTTTTTGCCGGTGACATCAAGAAATGGAGGGTAATCGACTGTCAGAATTATCACGATTTATTGCAAGGAGACTTGGACTTCGCTTTTGTTTGTCAAATTTAAGTCGACTTCTGTTTAACATGGGCACGTGTTGAGCCGTGCATACCCATCACAAGCCCACATACGCAGAGAAGCTTAGAGATGACATTCTGAAAATCACCTAATAAGAGCGGGACCTTGGGGTTGTGATCCAAGACGACCTCGGTCTGATAGCCACGGTCTTTAATGGTGTCCAAAACAACGAACTAACATCTTGGTCTGTTATGGATGGCATTGGGAGATTGAAAAACCCCATCTTGCCTAAAATGTTCAATTCGTATGTGAGGCCCTTATGAGGAATAAGCGATCCATGATTGGAAACCCGTGTTAAAACGCGACCTAGTTGCACTAGAGTCCGCACAGCGGTGGGTAATGAAAAATGTGAAGGGATTCTCTCATCTGCAATACAATAGGCGAGTGAAAGCATTAGGAGTGTACAGCTTAAAATATCGCCGTATACTGGGGGAATTTACTTTGACATTCCAGATTGTGCAGCAAACCGCTCACATTTGCTGCCACTACCAGAAGCTTAGCTGTAACACAGAACTAAGGGATCATAAGTTGAAACTTGCCACCCAATAGGGTCGGGTGGAATGCCGGCGGAATTACTTTTCCTTCGAGTTTTTCAGCCATGGAACGCTCTCCCGGCTTTTGGCATTTCAAGCCCACGCTACCCGTTTTTAAAAGCGACTCGACGATGCTTTACAACATTTGCAATAGTTGTTCTGATTTATGTTCATTGAGTGACTACATGAGGCAGACAAAATGTTTGCTCAATAACCCCAAAAAATCAGGGTAGACGGATATACTTATGTGTAAACGTGGATAATATATAGAGTCCACAGATGTGTTTTTCATTTTAGTGTAACTTGATTTAATGGACGTTATTCCCACAAACCATCCCACGGGCCTTGTCAAGCTTCGGCGTTTTATCCTTATTATGTCATTGCTCTAGTGTGCCGAGCAGAAACTTTCGTTTCAGATGGCGAATAATTCCAGATTCATTCAGTACTACATATGGGGCCGCGCAACTCCGCGTTTTCTTCACTTCAACAAACATGGTACACCTCCGATCAAAGAATAATCTGTCTATGGATGTCACATCCTTCTGTGTGTACCATTTTACCTGTTCCTGTTGAACAAGTATCATAGATCTTACCACATGACGTTTGTCTGAACGCGTTCGGGTGCATCACCTAACGTAGCTAAGCCGAGGAGTGAAAAAAACCTCCACTATTGCGATAGTTGCACACCTAGCCCAAACACGAAATATTTCGTCGTTATCTCTAAAGCCTTTCGCCCGATCTACCGCGTGGAGGATCCTCATTTCAAAATTATCAGATGTGGAGTCCTTGCTTTGGTGGATGCGATCGCGTTTCATCTTAGCAATACCCCGCTGCGTGTGCACAAACAGCTCGTCAAAGATTTGTCCTTCTCGTGACAAGGTATCATCCGGATGGACGAATCACACTCAATTTTGGCATTATGACACACACATTTGCCACTGACTCAATCCATACATTGGTATGTTTACCATTTTAATGTGATATATTTAACCTGATCATGAATCACCGAAATAGAGCTCGTTTGCCGCGCCGTATATTCAAGAAGAAAGGTGTCATGAAATCCGCTACTTCTCCTATTGGTTGGTGTCAGTCTGCGTTGAAGAAAATATAGATGAGCACTTGTGGAACTTTAGTGTCTTCAGCAAATGAAACATTCTAGTTACATTGCCATTTGAAATCAAGGCTTTTTTTCCAGCAAATTTACCTTGATTGTGGGGTGTTTAACAGGTAAATGCCTGGAAGCTTTTCGTCTGCAAAGTCAGCACACTTGCTGCCGCTACGTAGGAAAACAAAGTTATCCGTTCAAGAAAAATCGCCTTGGATGTCGTGAGTAGGACATGCAAATGTCTAAACCATACGCCCTTTGCCGAGTGTGAATATTCCACGCAACTTATCATCGAACGTCATCCAGATGTTACCAATAGAATAATTATTCGAAAGCTTTTAATCGTTTTTTTAATTGGTTCTGTTAGACTGTAGTACTATATGTTGTAGCAAAACAATGAATGTATTCCTGCGGACAATGCATCGCATACGTTGCCATAAAGAATGGTAACATAAGCACCTAGTATAAAGCCTTCTGACTAATTGACCACGAGTATTTCTTCCGCAACAAATAATTCAATCAATGATTTTTTCCGATCTGAAATTGCTGGGCGAACTTGCATGATTAAAGAAGGGAATGCTTGCAATAACTTCCTGAATCTCGGCATTGAACTGCTGGCTCTGCCTGCTGGAATTACTAGATCATGAACATCGATTTTGCCTGGGACGACGGTATGCCTGCATCGAGATCGCGGTACCTTAACCAAGGTTATCGTCAGAGGGGAATCGGCGTATATAGTATACATTGGATCTTATGATTGGCCGTAAAAAACAAGTGTCGTTGTTTCTTATACGCAAACGGCATAGTAATTAAGTGATGCAAAATCTTTCCTGCTCATCCACTGGTTTGCAATGACAGTCACCGCGGTTGTACCAATTTACCCTACGACATTTTGCTAGGCGGTCTTTACGAGTAAGTGCCATAAGATATATCACGACTTCGGCCTTCCTACCTTCTGATGGCACCCAAGTTGTGTTGCGTTGATGAGGACCCAATCATATGGTACTTGACGTAGCCGCAGTTCACCATGCCTATTCAGAAGTAAATATGCAGTAAACTACAGACGAAAACTCCAGGGTGTGTGACAAACTGCCGCATTTTGTTGTTGCCTATGACTGTAAATTGTTTGCACACAGCCAGCATCTGTTGCAGCGAATGAGGTGGACTGGCGCTTTGCTAGCGGTCAAGTTCGCACTCACTATTAGCAAAAGCAAGACTTTTCTATTATGTCCATTTAAACGTTAGAATACATTTGGCGTGAAGTAATTTTTTTCGAGAATTCTCATCAGGCCTGCACATTACGTTGCCAATAAGTAAAAGAACATCACGCTATTTCTAGCCAGTTAGTGCAAGGTGGCAAATGCCCAAATAACATCACTGTACTGAGGTTCAAATCCTACAACCTCAAAGACTCAATTGCCTTGAAGTCACCTGACTGGGCATAGTCTAATGAGTTCAACCTCAATTTCAATGGGACAGGAAGAGTAGGACGATTCCTTTGATCTTTCACGTTCGAACACGTCGAATGCGGTAAATGGATCCGCCAAAGGAGAGCAGAAACACCGGATTCACAAGGTCAAACAGACATTTCCCATATGCTCTGCACAAGCACTCCTTGCTATGTCAGCCACATGTATAAACGAGAACGAATGGAAATAAGGGATAAGACAAGATTCTTAAATGACTTAAGTAAGATTGAGATCCAGATAAAAAGAATAAGGGAGAAATAGTCCTTAATAGAAAAGCTACGCTTTTGGAACGAAGGGGAAGACTTTAAACCGCAGACTGATGTTGTCAAATCAATGTTTAAAGGACTTCATCCTTGGTGCCATTCCGTTTTCTGTAAGCAGCATGTTCCAATAACCTATGACTCTTTGCGATAACCGGAAAGCTATCGCAATCCAGTTAAATCGGGTTGGTGCAGCTTATATCGGTCAGCACTCAATTTAGGTGGCTCAGCCCAGTTAACTAAGGACCAATGTGACCAATTAGGATGCGAAATGTGAGGACCAAGTCGCTCCGAAGTCACATGTAATACATACAACAAATATCTAACTTACCTAGCCTCTCAGTGTATGTCAGCTTCTGTAACCTAGACTACAAGTCCTGTTTAATTGCCATCTGGTCACGAACGAGACATGGAGTACAAGGCTGTATCCAGAATTCCAAATGCGGCCTAACAATTCAGAAAACAGTCTAATGAACATTTCCGTTGTCATATTCCCGAATGACCTGTGGGTAATCCACAGTAAGCCGAATCCTTTCCGAGCAGCTGCCGTCCGCTTTTCACTGAACTTAAGGTCCGGTGACAGCAAGACTCTTGGTTCAGCTTAAAGTTGCACCATTGGCGCTTCGGTGCCATCATCAACTAACACGTTGGTGGATCATTTGGTCCTGTGAATTGGACTGAAAATTTCGCATGGTTCACTGGCATTTGCCTCAAACGAACCAGCTCAGAACTCCATACAGAGCCATTTACAGCGTCAATAGACCACCCAGATTGTTTGCCGTGAACCAGAATTGTAAGTAACCCTCAAACATTAGGGATGGCACTCCTAGCTCATCAGGCAAGTCGTTAACGTATAAACTAAAGAGAAGGAGGCCAAGGACAGAAGTTTGCGGGACTCCAATGAGAATGCATTGCCCAAAATACAGCCCGGAACGAAGACGAACAATCATCGCCCTCCTGATAAGGAAAGCTAAAAGCCATCTCCAAATGTTCAGAAACACCGTAGGACTGCAGTTTGTACAAAAGACGCGAATGCGAACTGCGTCCAAAACTTTAGAAAAGTCAGTGAACATCGCATCCACTGCCTCTCACTCGATGGTGGGTAGAGAGCAGCTGCGTAAGATCTCCAACAGACACGTAATCGGAATGCAATAATCAATATTTAACAATTATAACTGGTTATGAGAACTGAGAACTGAAAACTGGTGGGAAGCAGCGAGTAGAGGTTGCTCTGTGTAGCTGCATCAATCGTCGTTTTCGGACATGAACTCTTTATTTATCGTTTCGCTCTCTGTACTTTGTATCTGCAAATTGTTGGTCGAGTAATATCTTGAATTTAGACACTGTGTTGGCTTCTACTATATGCTGAGGCAGGTCGTTCCAGACATTCACCACTCTGCGTTCGAAACAGAGTTGATGGGCGACCCGCTTCAAATCCGGACGATAAGTTTATACCGGTGTCCTCGCGTGCAGCTTGGTGTGCGCAGATGAAGTAGTTGTCTCAACATGGGGTAATCACCCAGATGTAATATCCGGTGCGTCATGATGAGGTCAACTCTCAGCCGACGATAAGATAGGGTGTATAACCCTAGTTTCTTACATCGGTCTTCGTATGGCATACCTCGTAAGTTGGGAATCAGCCTGGTGGCTACATGCTGCACCCGCTCAAGCTTTTCTACTTCGCCCCGGGTGATGGGACAGTATGCGGGAGTGCCGTACTCCAGCATTGGTCGTATTATCGAGACGAAGAGGCGAGTGGCAATCTCTTCGGACCAATTGCTAAAGCTGCGCCTGAGAGCCCAAAGCATACGAAGGCTGTTTTGGTACAGCCTATTCGTGTTGTCAATGGACTTTAGGTCACAGCGTGAGAGTACACCGAGGTCGCGCACGAAAGGAGCGGGATGCAACGGTTGACCAGCCACTGTGTACGTTCGGCCGTGATCATACTTACCCAACCTCATGAATTGCGACTTGGCAGGGTTGATCGGAAGGCTAACCTCTGCAGACCATGTTGAGAGGCGGTCGAGATCCTGCTGAAGTGAATCGCAATCATTGAGTGTGCGGATTACTCTCCACACTTTCAAGTCATCTGCGAACAAAGCACAGTGTGATTGTAGTAGCTGAGGCACATCGTTTATATGGATTAGAAACAATATCGGGCCCAGTACAGTGCCTTGGGGCACGCCGCTTCTCGATGGATACCACTCAGTTAGATGGTTGTCCATATGGACTCTCCACTTTCGATCAATAAGGAAATTTCTGATCCAATTGTGCAGCGAACCACCAACACCTCACATCCTCAGTCTGTCAAGGAGCACTGCATGGTTAACCTTGTCAAAAGCCTTACTGAAGTCAATGTAAATGACGTCAACCGATTGGCCTTTGTTCAGCGCTTGTAACCATTCGTGCCTCGTCAACAGTAGGTTAGTGATGCACGAACGACCTTTCAGGAAACCATGCTGTGCATTGAATCCAGCAACTTTATTTTTACTCCCCACAAAGGCCGGAGCACGCGAGCCACTTATTTTGTAACCTCCTCCAAGAGAGATCCCTAAGGAACAGTTGCCTACAGGCTGATTTGCAGCAGCTGCGAATCTCGAACATAGGCACCTGCATACTGTTCACCGATTTAAGAAACTTTGCCATGATCTGTGACATCAACAAAGTCGTCAGGATAAAAAGACACTGAGATGGACGATTTTATGTTGCTTTACTATTTAACATAAACTTTTTGGATTGCATGAGTCTACATGAGCAATTTCAACTTTATCTTGTAGTCGGGCACCTCACAGATTGACTTCAACACAGCTTTGTCTAGTTGCATAGGAAATGTGCTCAACTCTGTCAACGCTTTTCACGTTTTCCTTTTCACCAAGCACAGTCATATTATACTTAGTGGAATCGGATTTACTCCACTTACGGTGGGCATATTCCAGAAAAATTACTTCCAACGGAAGGTAAGTAGTGCTACCCAAGTTGACTAGCGCGCTTCGGACTTTTATGCAGATGCGTCACCCTGTTGTTTTAAACAGTTACAAATAGAGCGACACCGTGACCGATCAAGATTTCTCCGTGCTATTCTGTGGTCATAGAATTACATACATTTGATCAGTTCTAATGCAATTGGGACTCAACCTGGTGTTTTAATGGCATTCGCCCATCGTTAGTACTTGTCGCTGATATGCAGCCACTACAAGCCAATTCAAATGGCTTCGTCCCACTGGAACCAGTGTGAACCAATAACCAACCAAAGATCGTGTACCTTTGCCTCCGCCGTGGCATCACCTAAGATAACCGATGTCGCGTGTACAACTGGAACATAGGACGCGAGCATGGCTAGCCCTCAAATTAACTAGACAAGGGCGGCAACAACGGACTACAATGGAATCGATTCCACCTAACCACAATTTTGTGAGCAGAAGTGCACAAAACTAGTCAGAATTGACACTATTAACGCTTTTATCGGCCTTCCGTTTCATCCCCTATGTGGTGGTGTTAGTCAGCTACAATTTAAGAAAGAAATCAGGCTAACTAATTCTTTTTGGTTTTGACATACATGCAAAGCAATTCCAAAAGTTAAATTTAAAAAAGGGCTTGAAAAGGTGTGAATAACAGTAACGATAGTCCAGCAGTTGACATGCCTCAGGGCTGCGCAATTAAAACCATAAAAGCCGACCTAGTTCTAAAGCAAAGATTTCAGAACTCTGTCCCTATGTCAAAAGCTAAAGTCAGGCTTGCTAACCGCCCGACAGCATTTGCGCCAGCTATTCCGACAATTACTAGTTATTTTAAGTAGGCATGACACATCCAGCGTGACTGCTATCTACTGCTATCATCCCATATCTAACGAGTTGGTCAAATCATCGAGAGGCCAGAGCCAGGTAGCAAATGCTTTGTTCGCTAGATAATAATGTTCGGAGAGTCCCGCGCAAGTTAGTTTTTTGGATTAAGCACAAGCGATGCAACGCACTTTTTACAACATTCTTTAGTGTCCGCTAAACTATACAAGGTATCAGCCACAACACTCAAATTGACGTTCGCTAAACAGAACCACAGTGCCTTTTCGGTCCTGTGCACTAATCTTCCTGAGTCCATATCCGGCAAAATATAGGACAACATAGAAGATGATTGCAATCAATGGAATTCCATCTCCCATGCTACTGGTATTCAGGTTTAGCAACCTAAGCTACCACGCGTACCGTGTCACTCAAATTCAGTGCACTATGGCGAACCTCGATTTGTTTGACTAATCTTTCAATCAAATGAAGTGACTCAGCGTTTCTTCTTTGCTCCTAATCGAACAGAGTAGGTATATTGCCATATATTACTTGGAAAATTATACCAGAGAAGAAAGAAAATCATTACTACCCTCCTACGAACGGAAGCAAGAAAACCGTATTTGTCCATGCTTTCCATTTAAATCTGCGCTCTCCTGATCACGAAGCACAAAACCTTGACAGTGAGCAGTGTGTCTACATTCGGGAAGTACCAGATCCGGACGACGATATCGCTAAATCGCTATGGGCGTTCCTTCATCTCCAAACTACAAGGGCAGAGGTCCAAAAATATTTAAAGTGTTGCTACGCTCCGATGCGATGACAGAACTCCTGTTAGATAGCTGGTTGGAGCATCGCTCCAGGTTGCCTGACGAGATTAGTCTAAAGATTGCAAACCCACGGCCATTAGTTACAGCACTTCATTGGAACATTCAACCTCAGTAAAATATTTGCCTCCACAATCCTGCAGGATGACGACACAGTATCAATCGCGGCTGCTGACGGGACAGATAGACAAACGACGGGAAATCTGGTCTTGGATTGCTCTGTGATACCACTTAGCCTTTTTGCATTTTAAGAATCAATTACTTATACAAAAGCAATTAGTAGCCGACAGACCAATGTTCGGCTTAAAAGTAAACAATAATTTGTTTTCCGCCCACTCATTTCTGGCATCAAAAATACTATCACGTTGACATACAAATACCCAAGGTCGTTTTAGTAAGTTTTGCGAAATTAGCCTTTTATCATTTAGAAGAACAAATTCCGCGCCATAAACTTCAGCTATATGCGTCGATGACTTACTACAGTATTCGATAGGCAATGACTTGCACAAACGTCCGCTGGAGGTAAAAGTTCGAGAATTGCTGTCCGAAGCAATTAAGTTGAACTGCCGTGGTGCTGGAGCCCCGCATATACTTGATTTTTATTAACGATTTGTCGAGGGCAATTACTTCCGATTTCCTAAACTTTGTGGATGATATCAAGTAATGGCGATCGGTCAAAGAACAGAATGACCACGAAAACAACCAGCGTGACCTCAACACCACTTCAAACTGATCAGTCCTTGATACCCTTATGTTCAATGTGTGAAAATTTCATGATTTTCCATCGCGTCATTGGCATGACTACCTAGATGGGCTTAGGTCATACCTATTACAAACAATTCCCCAAGAACAAGCCCATCCTGAGCTTATTCAAAGTGACTGTAACTGTTCAAAGCAATCAGAGGCAGCTACAAAGAGATTCAACCAGCAAGTCGGCTTGCTGTGGAGAGCATTTGGGAGATTTGACCCATCCACCTTCCCCATGCAGCACTATTCTTGCATGCTCACTAAAGTTTAATACGCCATCGAAGTATGACAAGTTCGGTAGAAGCGCAAATTTTAAGTGCTAAAGAAACCACAACGCACAGCCATAAAGAACGTCAATGGTCTACGAATTCTGTCTTACAATCATAAGGTAAAATCACTGGGAGTTTTCAGTCTCCGCTAACGAAGGCTGCGCCGCCATATGTTAGTCAATCAAATATTGAGTGACCCTAATCACTTATGCCGTCAGGTGCTGAAACTCAGCCATAACACGAATCACAATGGTCACTTTCCTGAAACTGTGTACACCATATGGCCGCCTGGAATGGCGGCGGAATACTTGATCTTTGGGTTTTTCAACCCGAGAACACTCTCACACATATCGTTGTTTCCTCCCCCAAATTGGATATTATCGAAAAATGATTGGATGTTGCCCTTAACCTCCAACAGATCGTTACCAAAACTGTGCTACTATATCTCTACTGTATCCCTTCAAACCGGATGAATATGTCATATAAACATGAGGAGGCTGTAAGGTAGTGAGTATTCTTGTTTTATTTAATTTTCCTCAAGGAGTACATCGACTAAAAGTGTCCCTATGTTAACTTTCGTTTGCACTTATTTCCCAATTATACTACTAATATTCAGTTGCACATCTGCTGGATAATTGCTCAAATAGACAGATCGCTTATTTTTTCATATTGTAGGTTTACTTCTACCATTCTGCTGGAATTGTCAAGCAAATGCTTTACTACCTGACGTTAAACATGTTACCTTGTCCAGGCATTTCGAGCCTAGCGGTGGCGCTTGTAGGTTCATAGTGAGGGAGCAGAGAAGTAAGATTGCCGTAATCTAGTACGATGGTTAGTTTATTTGCATGCAACCAAACCCATCCAAGGTGACTATGTCGTCGTTTTATTTCTTCCAAAAAGTGGTTTTGAGAGAAAATACACATTTAACGTGCAATTAAAAAGGAATCAAGTTGCTTTCCTAAATAAACAATTTTGAAGAACTTTTGTGGATTGCGTAATGATTTCGCAACTTCGGAATCTACCTTAAACTAACCTGAAGAATATGAGTGAGCTGTACATTCGCGGATCATTGGCGACTGTTGCATTTGACAAACTGGAATATGGTTAGTAGACGAATCACTATCTGGATTTTGGGACGACGTCGATAGTATACACGTCGATGGTTCCATCCGTTCTACTCAACAATACTAAAAGCTGTACACTGTATTGGAACGACATTCGCTATTTAGATCGCTTTACCCAACAATTCCTGCGTCGGATTCCACGCATTGGTTGGTTGCAGCAGTGAAGCGTTGCGCTGAAGTGACAGGGATGTGAAGGACTGGGTACATTTGTTGCGAAATATTTACCTTATGAATTCTACTGGATACCCGAGCTGCTGCTACGTGGAAAATTGTCTGTGAAAGCAACAGGAATTCTACCTGCTTCCGCTATTTGATTTGAGAAACTAAATATTCTTATTCTGACAACGCTGATTACCTGATGTGAAATCCCAGTTCGCAATTTGATTGTTAATTTTGCAGCGCGCAATCTCTTTCGATTGAAAGTTAACTGAAGATTCTATCATTGCTTTACTAATTTACAGCAGATGAACTTACGTTGTGATACAAACACTGAGCAGACATATGTTTGCATTCTTTTCTTCCCTAGTTACTTTCGGGAACAAATAATCTATGCGTTTTCTCAACGATTACTTTTTGACGTAGCTTCTTTCGCTACAACCTACAGCAGTTCCCCTCTAGTTTATCTCTATCACCTTACTGAATATGGAAATAGTTTAATGTTGGTCATCCAGCTTTAACTTACTGAATAGTTTAGCAGCAAGTGATGCTTTTATGTCCTAACAAAAATGTTGAAAATTTGCGATTGCCCTATCATGTGAGATGTTCAGCCTACTCAATGATGCCCCCGGTGTCAATCCTTCCACAGTTTACCCTACAATATTTCAGTCCGCACCCTGTTTGTTTTAGACCTCAATCAGATTTTCTGTGACCTGAGGTCCTATCTGCACTATATTTATTAAAACATTGAGAGCTTTTCTCAATACATGCAAACGCCAGCGAGTAGCGTACAGTTAATGTACAATTACCCACCCATAAATAATACCAATCTAGTTCAGAAGTGTTCAATTTCGGTGGAAAACGTTGCTTTAACGTTCTGAGGTTTACAAAGAGCTTCGATTGCGAGGTGCGTTATTTGATCAAGGCTGGTCATATGTAAGTCGTGAAGGTCGAGCTAAAACGACAAAGAGAGTTCGTGGCCAAGGTAATTTCAAAGCACGTAGAATTGGGCCCTGTTTACATAGCTGCGCTTTCAGAAGCTTGATTGTAAAGACTTCAGATATGATAAATGAATGTTTCCTTAACTGTTTTAGGTAGCGTTTATGATAGTGTATCTTACTTTAAACGTTTGGTTCATCTGCACTTCTTGTCCAGTGTGCAACAAGTGTTGTGAAACGGAACGGCTGATGAATCTTAAAGTGTGTTTTCGTTGTGAGGCAGGAAAATGTTAAGCGATTCCTTTAAACAAAAATCTGACCGTATGCACAAGATACATAGCAGCACAGGTGCAGTTGCACCTGTATAAGACAAATGATTCTGACAGACTCGGAAGTACCTAGTTTAAGCGCTGAAG
>OX104069.1:19876414-20033176 GCA_944474145.2 Dicrocoelium dendriticum
TACAGCTCGGATGGTACAATGAACGCGGTTTTCTCCCTATCGGACGGGCGGACCACCAATTGCCAATACCCGGCGGCCAAATCGAGAGTAGTAAACCATCGCACACCATGAAGAGCATCAAATGTGGCGTCAATGCGAGGGAGGGGAAGGGGTCTTTGCGGGTGACTTCGTTTAGCTTTCGGTAATTAACGCAAAGTCGTAGAGAACCATACTTCTTCTTCACGAGTACGATTGGAGACGACCAAGGCGATGTCGATGGGCGCATAACGCGCATATCAAGCATCTCTTGGTCATGCGATCTAGCTGAGCTTCGTAATGAATGGGCGCCCTTCGCGCCCGCTGGAGAATAGGATGCTGACTCCCTGTATAAATTTCGTGTTGGAAGACGCTGGTGCGCCCAAGTTGCGTGTCGCAAAACAGATCCTCATAATTACGCGGCATGGAGAGAAGTGAGGCTTTTGAGTCTGGGGAAAGACCACTCTGGTTACGCAAAGGCTCAATGACCTCAGTCTCGAACTGCGATGGTTTCGAGGTGGCTTGTATAACTGTGCAAACTCCCCGTGAGTGACACAACTGCGTGTTGACTGGAGTGGACTTTGGTAATAGATTCGCCGTTCCAAGCTTCAGAAAGCTTCCATGCTTAGCCAAAAGATCCATCCCCAGGATGGCGTCCCAACTAAGGTTACGACAAACTAGAAACTCGTGTACTGCAGCAAAATGTTCCAGTTGAACTTGAGCCAACACTGCGAATTCGACGGGCAACTCAGCCCCGTTGGCCGTTAACACTCGTGGCCTTCTCTGGGTAGTGGCGTGGTGACCCCCGAGGCGGTCGGCTATTTCTCGACGCAACAACGAACATGACGCACTGGTGTCAAGCAAGAACTGGATGTCAAAACCATTGAGGCAGCCAACTGTGGTTAAAGCTCGAAACGGGGCATTACGAACAAAAGTTTATCCAAGGAAGTCGGATGGATTAAGACGTGACTTACCTTGCGAACGTCGCGGCTTGATCGGTGGGTTATGTCCGCAAAAGCGCGCACGATATCCAACTCGACGGCAGTACCAACCATCTGGCCTGGACGGAGTGCAGTTGAGGTAAGATGCTCTGCTGCCGGTAATGGACACGTTTTTCAGTGCCGAACATATAGTGGCCTGTCCATACTCGTCGCGATCGTCCTTCGAATCCAGGGACTCGTGAAACTGTACCTTGTTCATGGCATCTGTAAAACTGCAGGGCAGCATCCCAGAGAGTTGGTGACGTAGGGACCTGTCGTGCAACCCGGTGCAAAAACGCTCAGCCAGCCACTTATCCCGTTCGGCGTTGGAGAGATCGGGAAAGGCTCACAAGGAGAGCTCCTGAAGAGTGCGCGCGAACGCTTCGACCGATTCTCCTGGCTGTTGTGTACGAGCAGCAAATGTTTGTCTATATAAAACTGCGGCTTCCTGTTTCCGAAACAGTCCGCGCAGCGACTCCCATATTGCTGACGCTGGCGCCGTTGGAGGATTTCCAGTTGAGCGGAAAAGACGTGTGGCTTCCTCGCTCAAAAAACTGAGAACGTAAGGGCCCACGTTCTTTTCAGGGATACTGGATAGGCATACCGATACATGAAACTCCCAATTGTCGAAATCATCCCCTGCCGAAAAACTGGGGGTTGCCTCGGCACAGGTCGAAACTCCGAACAATCCTGGGTAACAACACAAAGTTGCGATTTCAGTTTTGGGGGCTGACTTTTTCTTTCTCCATTGCGATCCCACATCTGACACTAAATGTAACGAAGTTCCTGGAGTGAGGTACCGGGTGGAGCTAGAAAACGGGCGCGGAACGAATCAACGGTGGTAGAAAGCAGCATGGAGTCAATCACAACGGACACACGACGCGAGAAGCACACACAGCAACCCGGCACTCACACCATCACAATACGCAAGCGTGACACGGGCAAAACGAGCAGACACGGAGGAAGCACGTCTATCCACAACAGGAAAAAACAGAGTTGTACAGGACCTTGATAAGACAATCAAAACAAATGGGGATGTCAGAGTGTTGGGTCGGTAAAGTGACTTCGCACGTTTCCATATATCTGTGGTTTCTCGAGAATCTGCAAATGAAAGAGAAAAGAAAGAGATCACTTAGGTAGTATTTAAAACGACCCATGGCGGTTTCGATTTCGTTACAGTTCATCCTATTTAAAAGGCCGCAGGTTAACTTCGTTATTTACCATATACCACATAACACAGCAAAACAAGAAAAACATTGATTATCTAAATTCCGCCGTTTCCTTGCCTATTCATGTCTTTTTGACATTGCCTCAGGCTTTTACAATAGCGCAGTACATTTTACTGTATGAAGTAAAGTAGAGAGACGTAGAGAACACCAAGCACCCGTATCAATCAAATATGCACGCTAATATAATCTAAACACCCATGTATCTTCAATGGTTTAGAGTGCAGATTGCTAATGAAAGTTGATGCCAAAAGCTGCCAATTGTGCAAAGCTGATTTACCTCGGGGTTGATGAAAAACGATAGGTGAGCTGTGTACACAGCGCTGGGCCCGTCTGCCGAACTGCTGACAGTATACGCGGTTCTCCACGGGGATTTTCGTGCTGGGGAATGGTGCCTGTGAGCAGCTGCGAAAACGTCGGTCGATGGGCGTAAAGTTGAACTACTATCACGACCAAGATGGGTTCGGTCGGGTTTTGACTTGCTACAGAAATTCTCGATTCCTGGCTTTCTCCAGAACGTCCTGCGGCGAACGAAGAAGTTTCAATCTATGTTTGTCACAGAGGTATGGCCGCGAGGGCCAACGCGAACCTCTCACATGTCTACTTTTGCAGATCTGCGTATCGAAGATTTGGAAACCCATTTTGAGCCAAAATTCGGAGGGCTGCGAGGTAGGCATCTGCGTTCTCTGAGCGTAGCTGACGCCGAGCGAAGAATGTGTCACGATAGAACGCAACGGGGTGGCATTTGGAAAACAAGTTTCGGAGAGTAGCCCAGGTCTCTTCCGCTGGTGAATTAGCAGGTACGCTCATTGTTAAGGATATCTACAAAGCTTCTTCGTTTAAGAAACAGAGGATGATCGAGCCGAGTGATCTTTCTGGCGCTGTAGCGAGGTACGCGCTGACTTGAAAGCACCAGCTTTCAAATTCATCACCCGGGCTGTAAACACGCGGTTGGCGACTGAGGGATTGGATCTGCAAACTTGTGTCCCGGACACAACACTGAATCTTCGGTGGGCTGAAATCAGTTTTGCTCATACTTGTAGAACTGCCCGCGACGCTAGTTTGTAATACATTCCGAATGGCAGGCTCGAGACGCGGACGAGAAGTCCCGGCTACAAACGAACGGCACGTGAGAATCAGCGACCGAGTCGCTAACACAGTAGCACGTACGAAACGGCAATCATGTAAGACGACGATGCTCTACTGAGCCGACCACGAGAACAAGCAAGCTGGACCGAGACAGATGTATTCAATGGTGCGGCATGCGAATATCGTGGTACGCGGCAAACAAGTATATAAACAACGAGTTTACAAGGAACAGGTATGGGGCTTGGATTTTGATTCCCTTCATTCATTGTGCATTCGGTCCGCCAAGCCCTGTAAAATAAGCAAGGGAGACATAAGTAATGGCGGTCAATTTAAACAATACACTGCGGTTTCAACTGTACTACAGCAGCCAAATCCAAATGACGCGCCAGTATTGCAGTATTAAAAGGGTGCCTTTAAACATAGCGTGGCAGATGAATTATCAATTGTTATCGAGTAAAATACTACAGTCTCTATGATCTGCTATTTTTAATATACTGCACCACCGTAAATTTCCATAAACCAACCTATATAGTGATCGCCGTATGAGTGTCCTGATCCGTGCGCTCGAGTGACCGATGGTGCTGACAGGGTTAGGCCCGTAGTGACTGCATTTGCACTGAAAAAACTGGCGACCATAACGACGATATGGCAGCGTAACAGGACACTTAAAACTGATTAAATGGCTCATGGCTCTTCTACGGAAAGGCACAGACCAAACAGAAGTGTTTAAAATTTTGTAGTGTTTCAGTGGGATCAACCTTGCAGATTTGTTTGGGCTGGCTACATGTGAACACCAACATGGACATCGGCTTAATCTCAAATAACAGGGTCTCGGCTGAACGTCAAGAAGAAAGTTGCACACATCGTGTCTTGTGCATTTGTTATAGGCTGTCACTTGAGGTAATGAAAGGTGAAACAGTAGTATGCATAAAACATACCTTACATACATATTGGCCAGATCCTTTCCTTGTGTTAATATATGCTTAATAAAACAAGGGTATCCACGATGAACGGCCGTCCTGGACTAGGCAATTCTATTAGGCAGCGCAGAGTAGTGCTCACCTGACTGCGAGTAGCCGAGAATATATTCGGTCAGTAAGATGCACTGCCAGTTAAACAGTACCATTCAAACTGATCGCCGACAGTGTTCCAGAACGTGGTGGGTATTTGACTTGCAAGCGTTCTCCTTAATACAAGCCACAAATGTTCGGTTACCCAAGCTGCGAGGTGGCGGATGTGACTCACTACCGAATAAAGTCACTGCCAAATGCACACTGCAAGTGAACCATAGCTACCTTCCACAACACCTCATCATATTGTGGATCCGTACACTAAAAGGTCGCTTCCCTGTTTCTGCCATGCTACTCCACTCTGTATACTACGCTGTTAGACATCCTTGAACCCAGACTTTTGCCAAATCATTAAAATTCCTTTCAGGGCCTGTGCATGCGCCAGTTCAAAAGCTTCGCTATTTGGTAGGAACAGGGTATTTCATCCAAAGCAAAGTGCCGTTCACGGAACAATCACTGGTAATATCCTGATAATGACAGAGGTGGTGTGGCTCGAGAAGGAATTAATTTTTTGTTTATTTTTATAAATATTCTCGTTATTTTTATTTTTCTCGCGGTAACACGGACAAGCATTTCAACGTCGACCGGCCGGGGTTTGGTACTAGTACCGGTTATAGAAGTGCAAAGCTCGATAGGCGAAAGCATTTATCGTCCTCAAGAATTAAAGGAACTTGACCCGGCTTGCTAGATAAAACACCAACTGGAACTTGGACCTTACATATGTCTAGGATTCACTCATTCTTTTAACGGTACTACCGGGATGTGCGGCAATGTACAGCACACTACCAAGGTAGGGGAAGCGGGAGATGTTTCCCAAAAGCGATTGGCGGCCATATTGAAGATTGCACTTCTGTTCGAAGCTGAAAGAGACGGGCAGTGTGGCTTGTGTTGACGGTGCGGCCGAAGTTGAGGGCTGTCGAAGTCAGAGCACCAGTCATGTGCTGCAAGTCATTCGCGGTATACAAGCAACGCACAGTTGTCAGGAAAAGGCACAATACGTATAGTTGTCTCACAGACTAGCTTTCTCGCACCGAAACAACGGATGTTCAGCAACCCACTAGCAATACGGTGCTCCACACGAACACCGTAGGCACAAGGTGCAGCGAAAGCTCAAGGCACCAAGGCGTGAAGATAAATATTAGACAGGGCAGGAGATAAGACACGGACTTGCTTCACACCAGAGACAACCGCAACCTCATCCCAGGTATGTCTACACAGCTGCACCCTAGCCTGCATACCACAGTGCAGACATTCAAATCAATTTACAAATTTACTCGGACACCCAACCTTACCCAACACAAGGCGCAATACCTCGCGATTCACCGTATCAAATGCCTTGGTGCAATCAACAAAAAGCGAGTACAATGGCTGGTGTCGTTCTCTGCTCTTCTCCTGCAACTGACGAGCCGCAAACACCATAAGTCTAGTGATACGACAAGCACGGATTCCACACTGCTTTTCCGCTGCTTTAGGTTCCACAACCTGACGGACGACACGGTTGAGCAGGATACGGACGACTACCATGCCCACACAAATCAGCAAGTTGCTGCCACGGTACTTCGTACAACATCGACTACTATCTTTGCTGTTGTACAGTGGTAGCACAAGGGCAGCCTCCAGCTCAGCAGGCACATCCTCCTAATCCATACGAGTTGCACCAAGTGGTGCAGCGTAGACACCAGCGCAGGGCCACCGTGTTTCAATACTGCAGGCAGGACCACGCCGGCACCTGCACGATTGCGGTTTCTTAGCTGAGCCTGTGGTCCGCGTCTCATCCAGTGTCGACTTGTCTTCCAGACTCGGCTTCACATGGTGCGGCTGGAGGCCGCTCCATGTTGGCCAGTCGATCACTGAACGGTTGTTCCAAAAACATTCAAAGTGTTTACGTCTCATATACATTACTCCTGCAGTCTGTGTACAGGTAGCGCCGGAACTACCATCGCTCAGCGCCCGCAGCGGCTCAAAGCTCTGTCTATACACCGCCTTCCAATAGTCGACGTAGCATTCCAGCTGCTTACCCTTCTCCGTCCGCCATGCGTTTTTAATGTGACGGGGCTCGCGAGTCAGTGGCCTTCGATTTCTGCGAAACTGATGCTTCTTCCCCAACCACTGGGTCTGCTAAGAATGCAGCGAATGCTGCATATTTGGCACACACCAATGCGTCCATCGTCGCATTTGTCATATTACCTCCATCAGGACGCCTACCGTTCGCGTGCCGGACAGTCCACAACAAGCGTTGATAGACGATGACGGCATGGAAGGCAATCACACAGGATGCTATCGTTAGTCGGAGGCATGGCCTACTAATCTGGGCTGAAATCCATGCAAGTCCATTTGTAGTGTCATTTGCATAGATAGCTGTATGACTTCCGACGCTTCCGCCACGCGCTTTAAGCCACGCACGCTGCAGCGTATAGCAGTATGTTCGTTGATCAAAGCAGCAGAGGACTCATTGGCACCAGTATTCATTTAATACGACAACACTCTTGCAAAGTGTGTGCTACAAATATCGAGAGGTGAAACCGGCCACCTGCTACATAAAGCACAGACAACGGAAATAAGTACCACGCAAAACAAGGTGTCAGACATGTTGAAGTTGCCAAAGTATAGCTATCCAAAAGGGAAACCCCTTCCAACAGCGATACCCCGTGCTCAACCGTCGAGGAAAACCTACGCCTGCTGGAAAGCACCGCATAATATTCCTAGCTTGTGGCGAGAAACCCTCATGGAAGCTATGCCCGTTATCCACATGCAGATGCTTATGCACTGTATGTGGCATCCTTGTACAAAGAACCGGCCGTAACAGGCCGGTCAGCCGGAACCTCCAGTGCTAAGCCCGCAGAGGGGTGTCCAGAAGAACCTATCTTCACTGTCTATCCGTGCCGATACCATTTTCCCCTGGTTACTTCCCTACCAGTAAAACGTATTCTGATTACTCCGCGTAAAGCAAACAACTAACAACCGAGAACTCCACGAAAGGTTAACATTGTGCACTGCTTCAATAAAGGGTGTGAACGTCATTGATGGACCTTAAAACAACAAGCGAGAAAAAGGGCGAGGATAGGGACCTACCGGGAAAACTTTATTGTTCTAGGCGGCCATTAAGAATCAAGGCGCCTACGCCTTGCGTAGACAACGTACCAGCACAAAAAGCTGGCTATCTTGCAAGGACGACACGGCAGCGGCGAGACAGCTACCTGTCGACTTTCACCGCACGGCGTCCTACTTAGCCACTACCCCGCAACTAACTCAGCACCAAATATACTTTAAACAAGCAATCCGCTTAGGAGACAGCGGCAGACGCGACACTGGGGTCCGTTGCAAGTCTTCTCCTGTAAAGTCTGGAACCGAGCACAAGGCTAGTCAGATGGACTGCAGCCCGAAAGACGAGACGGAGCAACGGCACGCAGATTGGTCGTCAGTAACCTCGATTCCCTCTGCGAAGTCCATTGCTGTCTACTAGAGGCTTGCGCCACCCTACACTTGCCAGAATAAACAAGGTCCACTGAGGTAAGCTGTGACCAGGCATACGTAGCACGTGCCTCAGCCAAAGCAAATTATTCAGTGCTATCTCTTTGTATAGAGAGCTAAAATGATTACAAGCACGTAGGCCAGCCATATGCGCATCGGCTTTGTGGTCACGATATGGCCAACGGACACCAGCAGTGGTGCACAGACAACAATGAGCAAAGACGTCAAGGCTCCTCAGATATTTAGACCGATTGGGCCAAGTCGCACTACCATAGAGAAGGACAGCCGGCACAGTGGCCTTGTATACCCGGTCTTTCAGATGGAGCGCCACACCCTTCTGTCGCAAAAGCTGCCACAATTTGAAGAGGATAGCTCTGACCATTGCAGTGCGCGTGATGACGTCAGTTTCCATGCGCACATTGTCCGTCTGCGGTATGTGTGGCGCTGCGTAGCACTTAAAGCGCACAGCGCTTTAAGTGGACACCATATGAACCTGCAAAAAGTAGTGGCTTCAGAATAACATTGCATCCGATGGTTTCAAGCAATACAGCTCTTCCATGAAGACAATTGACAAAGTTCACACTCACTGATTATAACGAAAATCGGAAGAAAAAATCTACGAGGGGACATCCGATCTACCTTGATTTGCAAAGCTAAAGAAGTGAAACGTTAGGTACGCCAAGTTTAACTTACCCGCAGCAGTGCATACATGTATATGCCGGCTCACCATGGTATGTCGCACAAGGTTATTGGAACCATCGCAATCAAACGTCGCAACTTATCAAATCCACTTGCTCGGAGCTCGGTGAGTCGTCATCCTCCTGCTGACACAGAGCGAAAATGCGCTGTTTGCACCTGCATCACCCGTCGCCCTCCTTGTACGCCAAGTAGTTGTTCGTTGCCGAGCGGAAGTTCTGGTTTGAAGGGTACGGAATTTCAATTCCCGTGCAAACATGCTGGTACCCACAACCTCCACTGCACGGGGTATCAAGGGTGATTTGCGTTTTCGACGCCTGCCGTCATTAGCAATACGCTGCGAAACACCAGCCCCTGCCTGCCGCAACGGGACCTCTTGGTTAAAGTCGGTCTCCTGTGCAAATACCCTGCACTAAGAAAGGCTGCCGAACCCCACCCTGGCAGAAGCATCAGAGGCTGAAGCATATACCCTTTGGAATATGGGCACGTCCTCCCACGATAACCGTTGCAATTGTTCAACATTGGATGATTGGGTGAACACTTCCACCTAACTATGACTAGCCAGCAACTCACGCAAGCATGCCATAATGCCCATTTTGCGGGTGAACTCCTCGGTGCACATACTCAACAAATGCGCCATCAAGTCCTCAAATATATCACGAGCAATGCGAATTTTTCCAACGCGTTCAATTACCCCATCAATGGCATCTGTGTGATCGCCACCGTTTCCCCCGCGTTCCCTGAAAGATCCGCCAATGCTACACCCAGTGGCAACCACGAAGAACCACCTCACCGTCGTATACGTGCAGGCTGGCAACCTGCAAAATATGCGCACATGGAATGCGCCAGTGACGATTAAATCGACCTCCACATGCGCTGCCATTGTCTATAACCACACGCATACCCAGGCGCTGGGCATGCACTAGCCAATACCCGCCGTCAAAGTTAACATTGCGGATGCGAACTCTCAGACCCTGCTCCACGTACTGCCACCGGGTGTATGCCGACAACGACCTCAAAATCAACTGCCCACTGCGTATACGCTGCTCAACCTCGAACACACCAAGCTTATCCCTTGCAAGGACAATTTCGTTCTCCTCTAAAATGCCATTGTACCAGTGCACTCTCATCTGAAACAGGTGCAGTGGAATGGGCCGCTCAATTAAAATTACTTTCAAATACTTATTCTCAGTCTCAATGCGATTGTTACAGTCGCACCCAAATAACACCACGTGGCCCAACAAATGCGCCGCCCAGCTAAGCCGCCATGGGATCCACGTGTGACGGAGGTGCTGGAAGCATTCATCGCTGCGCACCGATGTACCCTCCATAAGCCGATGCCAACGCGCAATCGTGCGTACACAACAACCATCGCAGCATTGGAACAGAGCCCTTTTATCCTCCGCGTTACAGAAGGGAATGTGAGGACAATGCCGCTGCATATCACGCAAAATGTGTACTCGGCAGAAAAATATTTTGGTAGTGGAATAGGCATTGCAGAACGTATGCCTCTGCGCCGCGTACTTGTCCATGACCAACGTACGAGCACGTTCACCCCGGGGGTCCAACTCCAGCATACTTCTCGCTGCCACTGTGAAAGTATCCTCCCTCTCATTGGCCAAACGCGCATAAAATAAGCTAATACCAAGCCCCCTGATGTTAACAAACATGCGACGCCATAGGATGTAACCGCTTTAATTGAGCTGCTATGTGGAGTCCGCCAAATTACCTGTATTTGCCCATAAATTCCAGCAGGCGCACGGGGACGAACAAGAGGTACCGAATATCATTTCCCTCATGCGTACTTTTCACCTGACCATTTCTTCGCAATAGCTTCCTAACCTCCTCCACTTTCGGGACATAAGCGTGAAGCCGACGCAGCCGTAGGTCATACAAATCGCGCGTGGTTAAACGAAGGTTATATTGAAGGCGCACAAATGCACGCGTCTTCTGCGTCCGACGAAACCCTTCATCAAGTTAAGCACCACGCTTTCCTGATCCGCTGTTAGTCGTCGAGTTTTGGCAGCCAGAAAAGGGTTCCTCAAGTGAAAACAGTGCAAATGGCCAAGACAGGCGTATTCAATCTCGTAACATTCCTCCTACAAAACTGCTGAGACCCGAGTAGGACAATGGTAATAACAGTATCTGTTAAAATATTTTCAGCAGGCCGATACACAATCCATACCTCTCTCCAGAAACAGTAGATCGCTTGCTATGAACGTACATAAATTGAATATATCGGTAATGGCATTCTTCCGGTAGCATCTGTCCAGTTTCCTTTCGGCAAACTTTGCAGTTTTAACGGCCCAACGAATGAACGATGTCGCCGTTTCCATTTGAAAATGTTTAAGTTCCTCATTGAGCGCTGTAAAGCACAGATATGGACCCTTGAATGTATGTTGGAATGCACAAGCGTCATCCACCAGGGCTGCTTTCGTTAGAAGCGGGAAAATGATTAACCACCGTAACGCATTTAAACTTTCCAGTAGATTGATATATAATCCACTTCTTATCGTTTTAACGACGACGTCAATCATTTTATCACTGTATGGTAGGGGGCAGAAGGAAAGTGCTTTATCAGCTCGGTCATTTCGGCCATTGCCGGGGCCATAGTGAGAATAAGGTTTCACATGAACCTTAATGCTATGTTATGAAGCAAAATCCGGGGACAGTTATCAAGTAGGAATCTAAAATTCGCTTGCAAATTTCCTCTGACTGCGCTTCAAAGACGAACTTCGGAAGACGATTCCAGTCATTAAGCACGCGTGAGGATTGTGCTAGATTTGACCGCACATGGAGTCTCCTCGATTTGAACAAGTTCCACGCGTGACCTCATGTAGAACTTTCAAGGTGCAGATGAAAGAACGGCTGCAACTCGCTTCCTAACGGTGCTTTTAGGACACGTCGTGTATAGATAAAATAGCCGTGACGACGACGGTAATCCAGCGAGAAAAGGTTAATCGCTGGAGTCGGAGAGGATAAGATAGGCACCGCACCTCTGGCACGCATTTGGCTGCACGGCGTTGAACTTTATTACTCGTATCGCATACGGTCTTCTTGAGAGGTTGGGCAGCTGGCAAGTCGTACTCGGGAATCGGGCGCATATGTGAGGCAAACAGGAGTCTGAAGAGTTCTGGAGTAAGACGAGAGAATTCGCTTCATAAGGCGTGTAACCTCCTGTAATCAGGGGCTACCCTTTTCCGAGTGTCCCCAGTTGTTTTGAGGTAAGTAGACACAATTTTTACGTGGTCCCTTTCCTGAGCGACATTTCTAAGCAGGAAACCTCCAGTATGGTGCACCACGAATGCTTCACGAGCACCAATATGGAGTACGGAACATTTATCCCGGTTTATAGGTAGCTGCCATTTTACCGACCAATCGTGGAGCCGGCTGAATTTTCTTAGAACCTGTCTGCATCTTCAAAACTGGATACCTAAGCCCAACGTTTTAAGCCCTTGGTATAAATCAGACATGCTGTTTGCAGTTCAGACGAGAGCTCGTTAAGAAAAATATTGAAGAGGACAGGGCCAAGGGCAGAACCCTGTGGGACACCAGTGGTCATAGGACAAATATCAGAAAGCATATCATTCGCCCTTACCTGCGCAGAGCGAATGTACAGGAAAGCGGAGTTACAGGAGAGAAACTTTCCAGCAACAACAATTCCACGGAGTTTGAAAAGAAGCCTCTAATGCGGAACCTTGTCAAAGGCCTTGCTAAAATCAGCAAACACAACATGCAATCGTTTTCCAACCTCTAGTGATCTCACCCATTTCTCCCTTGTCACAAGCAAGTTGGTGATGTATGAGCGAACGCTTCGGAATCCACGCTCGGCCGAAGAGATGAACTCCAACTTCTAGAGTTGGTGGCATGGTGCGCGTTGTTTTGTCCGTTCCATAATTTTGCAAAGCACACATGACAAACAACTAGGGCTGTAATTAGCTGGACCTTGTCGGTTTCCTCGTTTATAGATAGGCTTGATGATGCCCGATTTCCAGGCAGCCGGACGACGTCCAGTATCAAAAGACAGACGGAATATCTGACAGATAGGTGCGGTGGTGTGCTCGGTTACAGTTTCAAAGAACGTTAGATGTAGGCCATCAAGGCCAGGCGAACGTTACGGGTTTAAATTAAGTAACAGCTTCAGTGCAATTTTAGCGTTAATATCTAAGTGCTCTAGCAAAGAAGGAAGAAATGACGAGAAGCTGTCAGGCGGAGATGTTTATGCTAAATCCGCGGAGGAATGTTGCTTAACTAAATGCTTGACATTTTGGGCGTCTTCGTGAACTAAAGCAGCATGCTCACGGGAACACAAGGCATGGAAGCCACTGCCGGCTCTAGTAATTCGCTCGTTGTACGAGGAAAGCGCTTTGGATGTGGTCTTGGAAAGAGTAGCTAAAGACATTTCTATATAGTTGACGTTTCTTCCGTTTCTGAAAAGCAAAAACATTCCTGTTTGTTTATAGCCAGAATAATCGAGGTCTGACCATGTTAGCTTAAAACGATTCCACAATTTACGCCTTTTATTAAAAGGGATCTTGATTGGCGGTCTATCCAAGGTAAGCCTTTAGCAAACGGTCTTCTCTTGGATAGAAGGGCGATCTGTTGGATGAGCGACATCCGTTTGGAGTATAAAATATTCCACACATCATCAACACTGAGATGCCCAGGGATACTCCGATCCAAAACCATTGCAGCCATTGTCAAACGAAATGCATCTACACGCCAGAAATGCCGATGGTCATCACATTGGTCGTTGACAGCGAGGCGCCGAGTCCACCGAAAAGGAACAGCACAGTGATCACTTCTGCCAATGGGCTCGATAAAAGCTAGGTTTGTGATGTCTGATTGCGCTGAGGAAAGCACGACTTCTAGGATGCGCTGGGTCTGGTGTGGGAAAATACGAGTTGGTGTCATGACATGCTGGAAAAGGTTGCAATCTAGGATGGTTTTAGTTAACATGGCATCGAAGTTGTCGGATGGGCGAGCACAAAGAAGGAAATTACACTCAAAAGCTGGCGCATTGAAAGCCTTGCCTACGCTGTGCGCCCTGATGGAGTCCAACAAACTAGTCCCGGTAACTGATGGCGCCCTGTGGAGGACACCAAACGAAAGGGATCAACCTCAATCACGCAAGCGTCAACAAAGAGCAACAAAATTGTCATGGTCACTAATAACTTCAACCATATGCGCCTTGAGTTTCGCCTTCCCATAAAGCATCACGACACCACCAGACCTTCTGCAGTTGCGATCGGACCTGTGTGGGGATATCCATCAATAGACACTTCTGATTCCGTGGTTTCTGAAAACGACCATGTTTCAGTGAAAGTCATCAGGTCTGAATGCGTCTCTGAGGCAAGCAAATCGATCTCGCCTAGCTTATTCCTTAGATTTCGCACGCTTGCGGATAACGCACACAGGCCGTTCTTGAAGTTTATTGTCCGGGGGTGAAGCGAATAGGCCGCTAACGGGTTTTTGAAGTTCACCGAACTATTGGAAAATCCACAATATGAAGATTTGTTTCACACTTCACCGTCAAGCAGGTAGTTGTTCTACAGCCTTTTACATTTGTACATGATCCTCCGGAGAGATTTCAGGACGTACGTAGAATGCCTCACTTTTAAGACGCGAGGTCTTTCGCAGGCGTTCTTTCTCATCCCGGCAAAATATTTTAATGGGGCGTCCTTGAGGTAGCTACTTGTATTTTACCAAGACGGAAAGCACATAAAATCTTGATCCCCTGTTCGCCTTCAGCAAATAGCAGCGAGAGTAACCGTTTAAGCTGTGTTTGGTCATCTAGTATTCTTCCCGCAAGGGCTGCTTTTTCCGCTTCCGCTGCGTTTGTGATGACGAGACAACGGTCGCGAGATGGCTGGGCGTGCTCAGGAACTTGTGGCTTGCTAAGGGACGGATTTTCATTGACTACTTTCTCCAGCTCTCATAGTCTGTCGAGAACAAGCTTCATTTAAAACTGGGATACTAGTTTGGGTTTGTGTTTCTCGACTGGCTTAGACCTAGTCTTGGTGCCGCTTGTAGCTGGGCTTTCGCAAATCGGAACTGAGAGCGCGCTTTCCCTCACAACTGTTGCATATGATCTTGTTGTAGTGCAATGTGCAGGACCTGTGTAAACGGATCCGAATGCGTAGTGGACGTGGTTCGGCTTCGCTTACCGGTGGAGGTGACCCAACCGGAGGTAGATGGTAATGGTGAGCACGGTGGAACAGATGAAACGCGCATAGCATCAGGGTTCGTCGGAGAAGAAGAATCAAGTCTCAGCGCAGCTAGTCCGGCGAGAAGGTGCCTGCTATTCAATGAAGCACGGCGGTTGTCGCAGTAGAAGTTCATGGCTGATGAAGTGAAGTGCTGCAAGAGCACATATTGATCAGGACGGATGCCGCAGCAGTCAATGTGCATCCACTCATCACATTCAGAGCACATAATAATAAACATATACATGCGTCCAACAGACCAAAATTTTCCTTTATCAAGTACCAAACTTGTGCACCACCATCGCACTGTCAAAATATCATTGGTCGCAATTGACGGATCCGACGTTCCGGTGAGCAAGGCCTCTGGTTGGTGGGTTTTCAGGTGGTCAGCCTGTCCTGTGAAAGCTACGTGCTAACTCGATTTTCTGGCGTGCCACACTGATCAAAGCTATTAGCTACAATATTGTGGAAAATAGTGTTTGAAGGAACACTTTTAACTGAATTTGGTTATTGTCAAATTTTCTCTGATCCGAGATATCTTGGATCGATTAAAGCGGTTATGCTCAAATCGTCATTGGCGCTTAATGGTAATTTTTCCGGTTTTTCTCAGTTTTACTTCCGTTTTGCACCCGGTTTTTGCCTTTTTATTGAGGTCGTTCAGATTCAGCTTCAGAGGGACTGGAACGATAAGAAAATCCCTTGAGTGTTCCTTCTTGAGCAAATCGTTGAGCCAGGAAATGATACGGTGCTAGTTCTTGATAGATCTAAAAAGAAACACCCGAAACACACCCTGATCAACCAATTACTATTGTATACGTGTTATAATTCCACTATGTCGGCCTCGCAATGCACCGATTCTGGTTTTGCAGATTGCTTGGATTCTGACGTTATCGGAGAAACGTTCTATGTTTTGAGAGACCTCTTCCCAGAAGCAGGCCGTTGATGAACTACAAATTCGAAGAGCATCTGGTGAAAGCGACCTTCACATTGTGGATTTTCGAGTAGTAAAAAGAATCCTGAGAACTCGTGGAGACTAATTTTCTTTCTCCCGGTGCACTGAGAATCATGAGTAGATTGCGTGTAATATCGGCGAACGTGTGTAGTTTGAGAAACAAAATGGGTGTGATACTGGTCATGACCTCGGAGCAAGAACCCGATCTGATGGCTTTTACGGAGACGGCCATCCTCGGATATTTCGGACTCGGTGGTATTTATTCCAGGGTATCAACTATTCCGTGCAGATCGTCTAGGAGGGAGATCCGGGGGCGGTGTTGTACTTTACTAGAAGTTAGACTTTAAAGTTCACACAGTGGAAGCCATGTGTGATGTCGGTGGAGGATCGGAAATTCCTTGGAGTAGGGTTCACGATGGGTTCCGACCGCAACTGAACTTATCATGTTAAAAGATTGTAGTATCGTTGTTACAAAGGTTGATAAGGGAAAATAGTGATGTTGATGATGGTTAAGTCGGAGTATTTGCCAAACTTGAAGCAGCATTTGGAGACAGGACGGTATACGTCAAATGGAATAAAACAGTAACCAGGATAGTAAACAAGAATAATGCAGTGGTTGGCAACTATTTGAGAGTCATATAGAACACTTTAGGGATAACTAGATGGCATATTCTCTATTTGAAATCAAGTCTTCCTCTCAGGCTTTATGGGCTAACAAAGATACATAAGTCTGACATTCCCATGCAGCAAATAGTTGACAGTAAAGACCATGTGTGTCCAAAGTCCGGTCCACGGGCGAAATGTGGCCCGCGTGAACATGTAAACGGGTCCGCGGCCTCATCATGAAATTAGAAATTCGGGCTTGAACTTTTTACGTACATGTGTACTTTTGTCATTAACTTACTGTCACTTCTGATATAGACTCTCCGACTCACGAACTCGCGTGGTATTTGGCGAGAATATTAGCCCATGAAAAGACGAATGAGCACGTTGGTGTAGAACTCGTACGAGTTTGCCCAAAAGATAGCAGTGCTCATCATCGAACCGGATGAACTAATGCTAAGCTCTGATGTCACCCCGCTTTTCACTAGTGTACCTAAAGAGAAAGCGCTAGTGTTGGCAAGAGGCTGCCTAAACGAAGACAGTACATTGAGTGAGAGAACAAAACACACTCGATCAAATCGTGCAGTGCATGGCATTTTGCATTAGCATGTCCTATTTCTTTTTCCAGTCAAAGCCATACACCAAAGAATAAGGTCTGGTCATGGGCTCACCATTATCCCCCGTATTGGCGAACTTGTACCTAGAGGACTTCGAGAAGAGGGCCTTAGTAAATTCCGGTAGCTCACTGAAACTTGGGTGGCTCTATGTGGACGACACTTCCATGATAATAAAAAAGGATTAGGAGGACTTTCTAAACCACCTAAACTCCAGTGACGGGAAAATAAACTTAAATGTGGACTCGGAGTCGTGCAAGGGTACAATACCAGTTCTTGACTGCCTAGTTCATAGAAATGGAGAAAATGTGAAAACAATAGTCTACCGCGTAAGTCAACAGATACTGGTGAGATACTCCACTATACTTCAGGTCATCCGAAGCATGTTCACGTGAGGATTGCCTCATCGCTGTTTCACAAGGCACAGACCCGGTGCACAACGGAGGAAGTGCTGCACGGAAAGAACCGATGAGCAAAAATCGGATAATGGTTATGCGCAACGTCTACTGGAACGTCAGTTATCAAAGTACTAAACCCGCAGGCAAGGTCCACAACGTAGTGGGTATGGACGTCGAGAGTTCATCGCAAAGAATGGGTCTCGGAATCGAATCGGGGGGTTGTTAAACAGAGGGATACGTGGGTGATCTTCCTGCGGGGCCAAATATTGTGAGCAAGGCTGGTGCTCCTGGAGAACCAACTTTCCACTGATGGGACGATGAACTGTGCGTAAAAAAGGAACTGCAAAGACTATGCACACATATACATTGGTCAATTATCGGAAGGACACGGATCCTATAACATAAAGTGCGCTTTTTCTGACCGCAGAGGAATGAGCTTAAATACAAATCTCTGTTAAGAGAATCTGTACGTGCGTTAGGTACCGGGCATAAGATGGATTTGGATAACATCAAGGTCGTTAGGAAGGGCTTACGAGCAAAACCACAGGGGTTAATTGCCGAGCCAATCAAAGTCGATAAAGCTGGTAGCTCTGTCAACAGAATGGAGGGAGTGGAACTCCCGACTGCGTCAAGAGCAATTTTAACCCGGCTAGTCTAACGATCGTCCATACGCGAGTCAAGTTGAATAGCGTAAAGGTTTTGATTGATAAAAAGTGGGACAGTGAAACCTCGGCAATCGCCTCATTCTGACTGATTCCTTGAGGTGACTTTTCCATCTGTATCTGTAAGACTCTATTGACTCATATTTCAATTGTCAGGGTCATCTACCTCAGCCGCTATATAATGCCACACCAAATATGTACAAATTCACCTGTCCTGACGAAGATTTTGTGTCAAAAGGGAAATGTTGCCAATAAAATAAACTAACCAATTGTCCACAAATCTCCCTGAAATCATGACCTTGATCGGTTTCTAATAGATTCCAAGAATGTCGGCCGGTGGTCGAGGGGTCTTCCCGTCTGGTCCGTAACCATCACCGGACACCGGTTCGAATCCGCCTAGAGGCGGACGCCCTTGCGGAATATTTAGCCCGCGTGCGACTGCTGGTGTTCACGCGTTAGCGAAGTGCCGACGCGGCCTATAGCTGACACATTATTGTTATTATTATTATTATCATCCAAGCTTTCGAAAACAACCGCTCCTTGTTTGTCATTGCGGCACACGTGCCCGCGAATCATAAAGCTGACCCGTCAAAAGAGGACTTCCATCACCAACTGGATGTGCTTCTTCGTTACAGAATTAGTACGGATACTGTGGTCCTTGTTGGTGATTTTAACGCCCAATTTGTATAACTATCCACTTCTGAGCTTCATCTGCGGGGCCAACGCGGTGGGGGCTCTTGTAATGATAGCAGTGAGCGGTTGCTACACTTGTAAGAAGGTGTCACTTTCTTACGAACAATGGCTTCCGACCCAGTACCTCGAGTAAGGTAACTTGGCGCCCACCAGCCTCGGACCAACCTTGGACGCAAATCGACCACATGCGATCAGTTACCGATAGTGAGACTATCCAACACTATCGCTCTAGTTGAAATACGAGCGTGGACTCTGACTACACAGTTTTTTGCGCCGACCTGCTGAATGGATGTACGCAACGACGCTATAACCGCCTCGATACTTGCACACTAGCAAAGCAAGATGTTCTGAATGGGTATCAAAATACGCTGACATCTGACATGAATAAACACCCACTGAACAGTTGTAGGTCACTGGTCGCACATCCGCCGGTCGTTATTAGTAGCAGGCATTTCTTCATGTGGCAACTCAAATTGCAAACCTGGACATTGGGTCTCTACACAGTCTCCGGAAAGTAAGGATGCTCTCCGACGTATACCGCTTGGATGCGAATACAATGGGTTCGCAAAGATCTTTTGGCGAGACTGCGTGCTAGCCTGAAATCAGACTGCGTATCTTGGTAGTATCATCGTGTCTCGGAGATAGAGGTAGCCGCTACCCTTGGTACTCATCGGAAATTATTCCGTCTGATAGGAGAAACGGGTAGCAAAAAACCTGATCTTAGAGAGACCATGCGCGACGAGTGTGGACAGCCGATCCACAGCTTGTCAAAGCGCCTGGAGGGTTTAGCCGAATACTGTGAGGAGCAGTCCAATCAGAGATGCGAGATTTTTCATTGGCCAGTGACCGCACTACTCCCTGCGCCGTCCTTCAGGATCTGTCCTCACGCGCAGAAATCGAACGTGAGATCAGACGGCTGAAATTAAACAAGGTTGCCGCAGCAGATGGACTTCATTCATCCCTGCTCTTTTAGGCGATTTAAGTAAGTTATTGGTGAATCAATGGGAGTTGGAGACCAGCACAACCGACTCTAGCCGCTCCGTTCTTGTCCCGATCTTCAAAGGAGCCTCGTGTTTGTCTCTGTAATCCTTCACGGATTGGCTGGCCCTCGTGAGTGTCGGATTCGTGAGGAGCAAGCCCGATTTCGTCGAGGTCGCGGATGCATCTACCACATATTCACTTTGCTTCAGTTGTTGGAGCACCGTCACATATATTGGCGGCTCGTTGTTGTCGTGTTCCACGACATCAAAGCTGTCTTCGATTCGATGGATCGATGTGATCTTTGGAACTGTCAGTTGAGGAAGGATGTGTTTGATAAATATGTAAACCTTATCAGAGCGCGGTATGCGCATAACCCGGGTAGGGTGTGGACTTACTGCAAGCTGTCGCAGCCCTTCAATATCTCCATCATTGTGCGACAAAGAAGCCCGCTGTCACCTTTACTCTTCAACTTTGCTATTGATGAAATCTTGGCCATCGCGTTCACAGATCACGAATTAGAAGGTCTGGAGTTGCTCCCAGGTAACCGAAACTTGAGTTGTAGTATGCTGACGATACTGCCCCAAGCTGTGACAGCTAACAAACGTGTCAAGCGGCTCTGGACAGAGTAACAAAAGTTGTCAGCCGTTTCGGGATATGCTTTGCACTATGGAGCTGCAAAGCTTCCTTCCAAGATTGGCCGGGAACACCTAATGCACTGACCGTTTGTGAGGATTAACTGGAAGCTGTTCAAAAATTCAACTACCTCTGAAGTTGTATCAGCGCAGTTGGAATTGAAGATGAAGTCACAAGCCATATAGCAAAATCAAGAGGAGCTTTTGCTAACCCTAGTCAGCTTTGGCCCTGGCGCGACATCACTCTCTCTTTGAAGAGTAGAGTGTACTAGGCAGCGGTATCTTCGACCTCGCTTTACGGTTGTGAAATCGGGCCAATTTGATTAGTGAACATGATAAGGCTAGTTTCCTTCGACCACCGGAGCCTTCGCAGTTTGGCTGATATCTGGTGGGAACATCGTGTTAGCACTGATCGTGTTCGGCGCTTTGTTTATGGCGTAGGAATAAGAGGCGAATCGTTCAGCATCGTTATTTCACACAGCAGGCCAGGCCACGTGTTGCGCATGCCAGCCCACCGACTCCAGCGACGTGCGTTGTTTGTGCGCCATGGGTGTGAATGGAAGAAGAAAAAGGGAGTCCAAGCGAATGAGGGCCCTTACTTCAAAGGCTGAAAACCAGCAGACAGTCGGTAAATCTCCAACCTTGCAGCATTTGAATATACGACCTGTGCGCTCCATAACTTGTGAGCCACTTGCTAGTGAACTTCAAGTAGCTGATAGAATTTGGCCCAACCAAAATCTTATCAAACTACCTCAACATGTAAATAATCTTAACTGGCACGTAGGTTACGTACAACAGCCAGCAAACGGTAATCTCCCAGTGGGTCGCCATTTTCCCAGTATTTCACCTTTCCGACCTTTTTGGGGGTCCAGTGGCGTTTTACCCGCCAAACCGCCAAATGACACTAATTCCGCAAATTATATGCCCTCCGTATCCACCACCCCCACTCCACTCTCTCCAAATACCGACTCGTTAGGGTCCTGTACCTGGATTCCTGTAGAAAACCCAACGGATAACAAGACACTGCACTTACTTTTAATTAATTCCCGTTCACTGTTAAATAAAATGCACTTCCTGCATAATATTCTTCACCTTTCTTCTCCTGATATAGTACTAATTACAGAAACATGGTGTTCAGCAGAGATGTCTGACACATTGTTCAGGATACCGGGTTATAACATCTTTCTTAATGACCGCCTTTATGGTAGAGGTGGTGGCTGTATAATCTACATCAAAGACAAATACTTGGTTCTGCTTCTGAATGAATCACTCCTGAAGTAACTTCCTGATCCGGTGTGGATTACAATTTCTATTAATCCAACAAGTCTCTTAGTAGGTTGTATTTACAGACTCCCATCGTCTACACTCACCTTGACCGATGACTTGTTGGACACGTTTTGTTTTATTGCCGACCTCTCATATACTAATAAAATAATTGCTGGGGATTTTAATATGCCTGAAATCTCATGGTCCCTTAACAATAAACCACAAAAACACAATCCTTTTACGTCTACTCTTGGTCGACTGGGATGGGTACAGCACGTCACAGAACCTACACGGTTTGGTAACACACTTCATCTAATATTTACTATGGGAGGTTCGCATGCGTCCACATACATCAGTGACAATCTGCCGGGTAGTGATCATAACATCGTTGGTTTTTATTTCCAAACTCATTCTAAACCGATAGCATCAGTGACCAATTATCGCCCATTCTCTTCTGTGAATTAGTCAATTTTCTCCGATCTTATAAGGTCTTCATTTTGGGATCCATTCTTCTTAGCACAGAATGTACAAATTGCTTGTAATGAATTCTACCACTGCATTCAGCTTTGTGTTGAAGCTGTGGATCCAGAATGTACCAAGTAGTTGAAAAGGACTGCTGCACCTGCAGGCATCTCAAAAAAGGTAGCCACTAAACTTCATAAATTATAGAAAAAAATTAGGAAAACAAACGATTTTACTCTGCTGATGCTCCACACCAGATTGCTTACAGCGTTATACCAGGACCACCACAAAATGCTATGCTCTGAGGAAGTAATGGCACTGAAGGGTGCCAACATGGTAGGCTGCATCTCAAAACTTTTGGACCGTAGGCAGAATAGAAAATCAAGTTGTATAAACACCATTGTAAACTCTGATTGAACTGCTATAACCGACCGTGCGATCATATATTCGATCTTCAATGACTACTTCATGTCTACTTATATCCCTAATACGAATGAAGATCCTCAGCTCAAGCTGATACACAGAGGCAGAAATACACTCCAAACTGTTGGATTTACACTTAGTGACATATGTCGCCAACTCAGATTAGTTCGGCCATTATGCTCACCGGGCGCTGACAACATCTCTCCAATACTGGTAAAGCACGGAGGTTCAGACATCCCCCTGTTTTTGCTTAATGTATTTACACTTTCCATGTTCAGTGGGGAGTATCCTATACAATGGAAACAATCAACTAGAATACCAAGACACAGAAGCGGATCTATGCAAGATGTAAAAAATTACCGCCCAATCCACCACGCATCTATTATCTCCAGAATCATGGAGAGGATAGTTAAAGAACGCATAATAGAGTACGTGAGTTCCATGAGCCTTCTCAGTAAACATCAGCACGGTTTTTTGAAAGGTATGTCGTACACTACCTGTCATTTAGATTACCTTGATTATGTGACTAGAGCAAGAGACGCCGGAAGTGTTATCATCGTAATATTTCTTGACATTGAAAAGGCTTTTGACCGTGTCCCACACAATTTATTGTTGTGGAAGCTTATGTCCTATGGTATCACAAATTCGCTTCTAGATTGGTTTTCTTCCTACCTCGAGGGTAGAAAGCAAGTAGTCAAAATCGGTAACTATACATCTGAAGCCACTACAATCTCTAGTGGAGTGATTCAAGGTAGCGTGCTAGGCCCGCTTTTATTCTTAATCTATTTCAACGATCTTCTTGACGAAATATCGTGTGAGAAGCCGTTCCTTTTCGCTGATGATGTTAAAATGCAGTATTGTTCCGCCCCTGGGCAATGTAGTCCTAACTTAGCCTATGTTCAGTCTGACTTGTCCGCACTGGAACTCTGGAGTAACTCCTGGAAGTTGCACTTTACCACTGACAAGAGTAATCTATTGTACCACGGCCGTGGCACTTATCTGAACATCCTTACATTAAACCATACCCCTATTCCTGTGTGTGGCGCAGTCCGAGACCTTGGTCTAAGATATTCTGCCTCGTTTAATTTTTTAGATCATGTTATATTCTTGCAGGCTACTGCCAGAAAAGTGGTAGCCTATATAAGTCGAACTCTTATTTTGAGGGATTCCAGGCTTCAAGCCCTTAAAATATGTGTTAGGCCGAAACTTGAGTACTGTACGATAGTGCATAGTAATCTGAAAAAAGTGGATATTATAGCACTAGAAAACATTCAACGATCGTTCACAAAAGGGTCTCTGAACATGTCTAATACTACGACATACCGTGAGCGTTGCGAGGCGCTAAATCTGGAGTCGCTATGGCTACGCAGACTCAAACTTAATCTGTGCCTTCTATACCGCTTACTATTCGGGTTAAGCTCCACTGCTCAGCCACAACACAAGTTGCAGACTGGTATGCGCTATGAACTAAGAAACAGCGAGCGCACAGTGAAAATACCAAAGTCTCGTACAAAGCTCCGCTCAAAATTTTTCTCCGTAAAATATGTGTTAATATGGAACAAGCTTCCATCGAGTGTTAGAAATTGCACTGCCTATCCACAATTCAGACGCATGATTAATATTCACCTGACTGTTGCAAAATCTGGTCAACACTAAGCCAAACGGTGACTCTAGGTGATTTGTATGAGAAAGATCCTGGATACGTATGAAAGTCACCATATCCTCTATTCGTTTCAATACTATAAGGTTACCTACGTATAATTGCATTCTTGAGTATATATTTGAGAACGATCTTACTCCTATCAATCTGTCTAACCAATTCTGTTTTCTCCTTTGACGCACTGGTTTGTAGATGCACTACACATTTCAAGCTGATGTCTCTGTACCATCGTCGTCACTCGTCAAGATTTTCCATCAAATTGTGACAGGCCTATTGGCAAGCGTTTGTGTTCATCATTATGTTTTATAATTCCTCATACTTTATCTTCTTCTTTGTTGCACCGTTGGTCATGACTGGGCTGATCTCTTGTGGTGAGGGATTACAGTTTCTAAAATAAAAAAGTATACCCATGCAAATCATATTACCACTGATTCGCTGGCTTAAAACAAAAAAGTGCCATACTTGATTGATCCGCATGACGGAACGGACTGAGGCTTCATCGCCTATAATGTATGCATAAAACAGCCCTAAAAAAGACATTTGATATCTAGTTCTGATAGCCTATTTACTATCTTGCCATACAGGCACAGAGCCAATTGGAGCATGGAAGTGCGGGTGAAACCCATCATGGAAATAGCCTGCATGGAAGCAAGTCCCCTGGGGACAGTTCCATGGATGACTGTATTACTTTACTTGAACTTTCAGTGAAATCTACATTTAGTATTGTTTGCAGTTTCTTTATCCCTCTACTTTTTCCAAACTGCTAATCAACTCAAAAACTCATATGGGGACCATTGATCAAAAGACGAATAATTAACTATATTATGTGATCACGTTGTACATGTTGATAAGACCACCCAATTGGTCTGTGCCTCGCACTGCTGAGGAATAAAACGTTTATTTATTTATTTATTTAGTTAAGTCTCTCGGCTCCCTGGTTGGGGACCGAATGACGGTGGACACGTTTGGCTAGATATACTTGTTGACATGGCTAGGAGCTGACCTCAATGACGTTTGTGTTGTGAGAATTTTGTCCCTTCCCCTCCAACCACCATCTCATCTATTATGCGCAATAGCCTGCTGTTAGCTCTGTGGAATGATGTCCATCCGTTATTGGTGGCTGCCGAGGTGCCTTTGTTGCATTTTCGCCTGTTTTTTCTTGTGTTGCGGAACAGTAGCTGAGGTGTTTTTCACCTGTAGCTAACGTGCATAGTGACGATGACGATGTTATATCACGCACCAAGCTTCAATGGCTGGGTCACATTTTGAGCATGTCAGTACACCGACTCCCGCAATGTGCTTTGTTTGCACGCTCGGAGTCTGGATGGAAGAGACAGATGGGAGGCCAAGCGATGACTTGGTTAAGAGGAATGAACGCTCTCACTTCGAAGTTGGCGTCCGCTGGTGTTTCCCCACTACCGGACTGGGGTTCGAATAAAGATGAACACGTCTGGTTGAATATACTAGTTGACACGGTGAAGTGTTGACCTCAGTGGAGTTTGTGTTGCGTGTCTGTTTGTCCTTCCCCTACTCTTTAGCTTTTCTCTCCAACAAATTTCTCAAACCCCATGCATAATGTGATATTGGGCATTGTGTTATTATTTTATGGCTTTTTAGGTTTGTATATTTTAATCGCATGCTTTTTATATTGCGACACATCAGATGACGTGTGTTTCCCACTTATGGCTAGCGTATGTTGATGACGATGTTGATGATGATTACCGTTTCCTGGTTAGAAGCAGTAAGAATAGATACTTCTGTCTAGCTGCATCTGATGTCACAGGCACACAGGTTCGTTGTGTTTGAGTGCGCACGACATATTTATTATCAGCAAAGTGTTGGTCCAGGAATTTCTTAAATTCTGTCACCGACTTTGCTTCAACTAAGTGCTGCGGCAGGCCTTTTCATACAATTATCACTCTGCGTTCGAAATAGAGTTGGTGAGCGCCGCGCATCAAACCCGGTACGACAAGCTTGTAGCGGTGTCCTCGTATGCTGCTTGGTGGACGCAGATGAAGCAGCGGCCTAAACATGGGGTAATCTCCCAGATGTAATATCCGGTGCTTCATGATGAGGACTACCCGCAGTCGACGATAACCTAGGATGTTAAGCCATAGTTTCTTACACCGGTCTTCGTACGGCACTCCTCGTAAATTGTGAATCAGGCAGGTGGCGATATGCTGCACTCGCTCAATCTTTTCTAAATCGCCCCGGGTGATAGGACATTACGTGGGAGAGCCATACTCTAGCATTGGTCGTATTATTGAGACGAAGAGATGAGTGGCAATCTCCTCGAACCAAGTGCTGAAGCTGCGCCTGAGCGTCCAAAGCATACGATGGCTGTTTTGGTAAAGTCTATTCTTGTTGTCCATGGACTTTACGTGGTAGCGTGAGAATACACCGAGGTCTCGCACGAAAGGCGTGGGATGCAGCGGTTGACCGTCCACAGTGCAGGTTCGACCGAGCTCACACTTACCCAGCCTCATGAATTACGACTTGACCGGGTTGATAGAAAGGTTGCTGTCTGCAGACCACATGTGAAGGCGGTCGAGGTTCTGCTGATGTAGGTCACAGTCATTGGGTGCACGGATTACTCTCTACACCTTCAGGTCATCTGCTAACAAAGCACAAGATGAACGGAGTAACTGAGGCGTATGTATTAGGAACAAAATGATCCCCAGTGCAGTGCCATTGGGCACGCCACTGCTTGATGGGTACCACTCAGTGAGATAGTCGCCGACCTGGACCCTCCACTTCCGACCAACAAGGAAATTCCTGATTCATCGGTGCAGCGAGCCGCCAACGCCGCACACCCTCAGCCTGTCGACGAGCACTTCATGATCCACGTTGTCAAAAGCCTTACTGAAGTCAATGTAAATGTTATCGACCGACTTGCCTTGGTTCAGCGCTTACAACCATTCGTGCCTCGTCAACGATGGGTTGGTGATGCACAGGCGAGCTTTCACGGAACCATGCTGTGAGGGAATCAAGAGGATTTTCAACTCAAGAAGCTGCAGAAGACCGTTCACGATCTTCTCATACGCTTTTGTCAAATTAGCGGTCAGGTAGGGATAGAGTCGCTGGCGTACTGGATGGTGGCTGTTTCTCTGATTGTGGTGATGATGCTGACGGTGATTCATAAGACGGCCGTTAGCTTCGGACAAGATGCTTGTGGTGGGGTTACTCGAGATTTACTTCTGTGTACTTCGCAATGAAACTTACGGTTGCTAACAACGATTCCCTTACCTGTTGTGACCTAGGTCTCCCGCAGAATTCCACTATGTTTTGGTGAGGACACCCGTCTACAATTTCAACTTTTTAAGCTTAAGCTGTTTTCAATTGTCTTTAGTTTGTGAGGAGAAGCACAACATGACACGGGTAACAACGAACCTTTAGGCATTGTAAACTGATTTCAATCCTCATGAAGCTCAATTATTCACAGGTGCGTTGTTAAGCGTCGTAACGAACCATTCCAGTGTGGGATTATGCGTCCTAAATCCGTCGGTACTTTTTTCACTAAGTGGTGATCACATCCATCCCCTGACCGGCAAGCAATCCAACACACGAAATATGAGGACTATCGCAGCAATTCACGCACATATAAGCGTTTGCCGTGCTTACAAACATTTTCGAAGAGGCACCACAAGGGGACTTCTTTAGCATTTTAGGAAAATTGTGTAAACTTGTCGTAAAATGATAGGATGGAATTAACAAGACACAGCTCATAAATATCCAGCAAATACCCAATAACATGTAATAATGGATTTGCAGAATTGGAAACAAAACTGATGTTGAAGTTTCCACAAGATGGTTTTAACATACCGGTGGATCAACCCAGAATGAATCCTGAAAACACAACTGCAGGATAAGCAATCAGACGCCACGAATCGCAGATAATTATAAGCGAGCACTTAATTTCAGTTATGACTTCCCTTGCACCATGTTTCAGTCAACCTTTGCTGTTTATATTTGGAAGCACTAAACTGCCTACTTCACATTCACACTCGAACTGGGGGATTGCATTGCGCGTGGTGCCAGATGAAGCGCCCACTCGAATGCTCATTAGCTGCGTGATTGGCTTATGTGCCCCTCACTCGAGTCAAAATGCTTGTGCTGTTCGTGTGCAACATACCTTTCTTTTGCTCTGTCCCCCATCGCAGATTTTGGATGGCATGGAATTTCCGCGTTCGACAGCGTTTCGTCTTACGTGAATTAGCTCTTCTTTCTGAGTGCGCGCTAATTGCAATAATGGTATCATTCCTCTTGTCTTAGAACGTGTGTCGATTTAGTCTCTGCCATAAGCAACTCTGGAAGATCCTGAAAAGTTGAACTGCCTGTTTCTATTCCACTATATAAGTTATCTGTGTGCCCCATGCTGAGGCTGATGTTGAATTCTTGATGCTTCTTCACCGCAGTTGGGCTAAACCAACTTACACTTAAACTAGATCTTTTTAAGCGGAATACATTTCATTCCGCTTTATTTGGTTTGTTCTGCCAACCTGAATAATGTCTTATTAACTGGCCACGTTGCTTACGCTAATTGCGCTTATCTTCCGTAATTTGGTTGCGTTTGTAACATTTTTGAGTAACTTGTGGACATTGCTTACGTATCGCGGATTCGTTGCTAACCAACTTAGTTCATTTGGTAATTTAGGGAAGAGTTATTCCACCGTATCTCTATGCATTATTGGATTTGTTTTATTTCAGCTTGTCGTTTAAAGTGAATCGCAGTTGCTTGTTATTCCCGGCCTGGCTTCCCTTGATGTGCATGTTGACAAGGTGCCTACGTGTACATCACCCACTATCTCGTTCATACTGGCTCCAAGAGACAGTTGGTCGTCGCTGGAGGGGACAGGGTGCACGGTCCTTGTGGCCGCGTTAGGCTCGAAGAGTGGTTGCATGCACTCAGTGTGGAGCTGACTACGGTCCAGCCACCGCCTTGTGTGCGCTTGATTTCCCAAATACAGCGTGCTTGTGTTTGCCTGTGAAGGAGTGTGGGCCGCTCCGTTGATGAAACGTGGTTCCCATCCACATGTCTCCCGGTCTTATTCCTTCGGGTTTACACTGGATAAGGGGGTGTGGTTGGAGCTGTGTGTGGTGCAGCGCAAGCCACCCATGGTCCCTCTGTAGGCACAGGCGTCCTGTGGCTGGCCACAGTGAGAGGCAAATCCGGAACCGGATGCCGCCAACCATATAACTTATCTGACCACAGCCATCCATTTATGCGTACGTGTGGTGATGTTTTACAAGCGTGGCTCGTTAATATTGGAATCCGGACGTATGCAAACCAACTGACCGCGCTAGTGTCTGGTGTTCTCTTGATAGCTTGGTTAACTGATACCAACGGGTGATATTCTTTGGATTTGAAGAAGCAGGAGCTCTTCAGCGCTTCCCTTTTTCGTCCTATTCTGTCTTGATAATTGATAAACAACCTGTCATTTGCGTGTGGATTTCATATTTTACACTTGCTTGTTGACTTGTTTGTTAGGTCTTCTGACCTTCTTGATGTTGAATTCGACTATCTACCCAGTGTACGCACTGTTAGCAGTAGACAGGTGGTCATATACAATTGACGGCACAATGCTAATTAGTTACAGAGTTTCCATCTCTTTAGGGGTACATAATTCATACGGAGTACCGTGGAACCATAACAGACTGCAACTTGCGTCTATGGGTGGATCCCGCTTTTATCGACGGTTGCTCCCATATGGAGCATTCTTCCCCTCGTTGCGCACGTATCCTTTCTTCTTGCATCCTAACGTGGTCACTACCATTTCGTCTCTGCATCTGTTCAGCTCACCTAACTCCTCTCCCTTACGTAACGCAAATTGGACTTCCTGCACTCCATAAGATGGACGGTTTTTTGATATTTTGTGCCCATCCGCTGGTTTTGACAGTGCTATGCTTTCTGTTTTCCAACGGAATTGATCTCACCAGTCATGGATATCCGTCTGGGCGACTGCGCAAGTTGCATCTCCCGATGACTACTGATGGATCCTCAGTAAGTTCCATTTCCCATTTATTTTGGGTTAGTAAGGACCAGCCGCCTTAGTGATCACAAACTTGCCTTGTTATCTGAGGGCGCGTTTTCCAGCCTGCGAGGGACCGGGCGACCCTCGCAGTATCCTCAGCGCACGTGCGACCAGTGGTGGTAGGGCGTCAGCGAAGCGTCGGTACTGCTACCGGCGTACTGCCGATGCCATTTAAGGATCAGCCGGAGTGTGATAAGTCTCTTTGCAATCTTAATAGGATCTGGTTGTTTGTTAACGATGGACTCCACTTAATATATCACTCAACTTTCTTACTTGTGTTACACAAGTAACCACTGTTCCAGGTTTCCAATCTCCGATGTCAGTGGCTGTTATTGTGGCCTTCCTGAACTAGCAATTACATACTCTTAATCTGACGGATCATTCCGTACGTTCTGGTTGTTATTTTTGTTCGTCGCAATCAGCCGACAATTCAGCTTAGTCAACTAGCTGTCCGGAAAAGCACCAGACGGCCGTTTCGCCCTCTTGGGGCTCATCAGTGGTGCGCATCCTTCGGTCCTCTGCAGAGGATCGAACCCATGACTGCTTGTGATGGTCGTATACCGTCCTCCATGGCGCAGTTGCATAAGCTGCGGGCTAGTTGGCAAGAACCACTAGCAATCATGGGTTCGATCTTCCGCACAGAACCGAAGGATGCGCACCAATGATGAGCCCCAATAAAGAGAAACGGCCGGCTGGTGCTTTTCCGGATAGCTAGTTGACTAATCTGAATTGTCGGCTGATTGTGACGAACAAGAATATTCACCACGATCCTTCCACTCACAAGTAATACAAATTCGTCCTTACGGATTCCACAAAATGCTATGTCGATTCATAGCTACCGTAACCGGGAAGTCCTGACGCCGGAAGGCCAACCGCTGTCATCTGCATGGCAGGTGCCTGCATGGCAGTGGAGGATGGGTCGGGCTATATCGCATTTAGCTAACAATTCGTGATGGTCGGATACCGTCCTCCATGGCGCAGTTGCATAAGCTGCGGGCTAGTTGGCAAGAGCCACTAGCAGTCATGGGTTCGATCCTCCGCAGAGGACCGAAGGATGCGCACCACTGATGAGCCCCAATAGGGCAAAACGGCCGTCTGGTGCTTTTCCGGATAGCTGGTTGACATATCTGAATTGTCGGCTGATTGCAACGAACAAAAATACTCACCAAATCCTTCCACTCACAAGTTCTGGCTGTGGTTTGCGTTCTGTCTTCTAATCAGGAACCACGCTCCTTTATATGTGAACACTGTGGCTCATGGTTTTCTAGGAGCAGTAGTTTCGGAAGACATATCAAATCTACTCACGAGGATGAGTATATTTTTGAAAATATTTTTTTCTGTCTGATTTCACCACCGGAGTTACACAGTCGTTGACGATACCACGGTTTTAATCAGCCATGCAACCTATCACCCGTCATCGTTTTATTGTTCCTTGGGCCGATATGCATGTTTTTAGCAACTTAATCAATTTTCCATTGTTGACCGACGTGGTGTGAAGGTATTGCGCCTCTTAGATCGTCAGAATAAGGCAGGAAAAAGCAGTTGTGGACTGTGCAATTCCGCGAATTTGGCGCTGTCCCTGACAGTTGGCAACATCCTTCGTTGGGTTTACCTGCTATCTTGATTGCGAGAACAGTCATAGGACACCCATACATAGTGAACATCTTCTGGAATGATCGGCTGGGTCATATGCATGCGATCCGGCGTCGCTCTCCTTCGACAGGCAGTTCAGTGGATTAAACGTTAGACGGATTCGGGATCTAAGGTTGACACGCAGCACATTTATTGTTACAGAGTGAAGAGTGAGCCTCGCGTTTTGACCCATCGGATGCAGAACACGGACGCTGAACGAAGCAACTAGTAATTGGATTGTTTGCTTGACGCACGAGTAACATGCATCACATCAATAGTTGCGAAACTGGCAGCATATTCTTGCATCATAGCAAGAGAAGAGGTAAGTTGCAGGGGTCGATTCAGATAGCTAGAATGTCTACTGGCTACTGGGTGTAGAGGGCAAATAACACTGCTCTACTGTTCCTTGTGAGAGAGGGATTTTGTTCCTGGTGCCTCTCACTTAACAGTTTAACCTGCAAGGTGGTGTTATTTTGGGTCGAAGTGAATCATACGATGTAGGTTTAGATGGAAATGTCATCACCATGCCGCTGTGTGACTGAAACGATTCTACGGTATATAAGTGGAAGAATTGCTTGCATGGCTTTGAGCAATGTACGCCCCTCATCCTCAGTTCAAAAATCAAGGCCGGTGCAGTGTGCGGTGCTAGCTGGGTGCGTACATCAATAATATCTGCTGCCAGCGCGGTTCCGTAACAGCACCTTGAGGTTCGTTAAAAGTAGTCAACAAACTTGGTTTCAGTAGAAAGGTGCGCAAGTTAACGGCGCAAATACGCGGCTTTTTGCTTAATAGATTGAGCTATGATAGATAAACATACTTCAGGAGTGTTCGAAGTAATGGGTTCCACGTACAATCTCCACTCACATTAAGTGTTCAATTATTGTGGGTCACCTAGAATACCGTAGCTTGCGGTGTCAGGTGTTAGATAGATGAGACACATTCACACTACTATGTACCGGCTTCCGGTATTCCATATCGGTTGTTTGATGAGAAGTGCTTAACCGCTGCAGAATGTTCCATCTTACCTTGCTAGCAATTTGGTTGTGCGAGACTCGATGGCATTGTGATAAGCGTGACAAGATGTAACACTTACACCGCCGTTATGTGCGCGGTAAGCGAGAAATGCACTTCTGGTTTGTTAGCAGAAAATTCGCAACTTCAGACATGTTGATTTCTTCATCTGTTTCGCGAAGTTTATGCATTGCTTGTCCTTTAATACAAATAATCAGAACCAATTTTCATGTTCAGATGGAACTGAGCTCATTGCACAGATGATTAGAGTTCTGCTTCCCGAAGATGTGTAACCATGTGCCGGTGTGCGAACATTACTTTACTTTGCAGGGGCTATATTATTTAATTGCCTATTGCTAAATAGTTTTGCGTTGATTTCCGTTTACATACCCGCTTCTAGGTGACTGTAACGTTGCCGAACACAGGTGACGGCTGATTGCTCAAATCCGCGCCGGCCTTTCGTCTGCCCAAGTCCCCTGAATTACCGGTTGTCGACACATGATGCGTTCATTGGCTAGACCCGATGCTATCCGGCATGTTATCCATACACCTCATCCTCCAAAGGTTGTGGTCAACACAGGAAGTCGGTTCCTCAACAATAACTGACACATGATCATAGCATCCGAACTCAGTGCATCACAAAACTTGGAAGTGTAGATTACGCGACTCATATATGCCACACCGTTTTTCAAATTGTTAGTATCTCCAAGAGTTTTAGCGCTTCACTTTACCTGCATTTCAAATCGGTATTGTTAAACCTGATTCATTAGATCAAGTTGGCACAGAAAGAAACATTCCTTGATTCGTTTCATAATCGCCATGTAATTTCCACACAATAAGCACTGTCATTATTACTCTGCTTACGTATCATAGAAAATGTTGTGGTCAGTGGACTGACACTGGCTTTTCCATGTGAAAGAATAAGTTCATAGTCGCGTTTGCAATGAGTTGGGTGCATGGATCGGCATATCGAGCTATGTTTTAATTAGATTCCAACCCCTGATGGTCGGCTATTGTTCCTTTTAGCGCTGCTAGTGATGCAAGCCTCTTAGGTCATTGGCTCGATCCGCTGCAGCGGACCGAGGGAAAACGCACCACTGACAAGCCCAAAAAGGGCTAAACCATTGTTTGGTGCTTTTCCGAACTGGTAGTTCACCTTTACGATTTGTAATCATATGGCAATGAAGTAACTAACACCATATCACACTGCGTTGAGGTGTAAAATCAAACTGAGTTTAAATGCCATTCATATGTCCTGAAGTCTGGTCAAATATTTCAAACGGGATTTTTGTTATGCAGGTCAGATGCGAGACTTTTCTTCGTATTTCTCCTCGTTTGATCAACCGCTGAAATTCTTTCTGACCGTAACGGCGGAAACCTCTCACATCTTCTTTATCACATTGTTTATTCTTTTGTGCCATTGTTGCTTTCCGTTCCAGAGGAACAACCTTACAAATGCAAGTATGTGAGAAAGCATTTTCTCGATTACACATTCTCCGGGTCCATCATCACTATCATTATACACGTCAGCTAGAGGTGGGAAAACACCTCCGCTATTGTGACGCAATACATGAGGGAAATACATACATACATATAATACAATACACAAAGGAAAAATAGATACAACAGTTGCATGCCAGCTGAGCTACTAGCAACGGATAGGCATCGTTCCGGTGAGCTACTAGGCAAAAAGAAAAAATTATTATGTTTTACCCTACTCAATGAGATCGTAGATGGAGGGGAGGCTAAAAGGGCTGGGGAGAGACAAAGAAACTCACGGCAGGAAAGCCATTGAGGTCGGCTGCTTGCCATGTCAGCAAGTGTATCCAGCCGAACGTGTTCACCGTCTTTTGGACCCCAACCAGGGAGCCGTGGCGCTCCAACCGAGGCCAGCTCAGAAGTGAGGGACTTCATTCACCTGGACCAAGTCATCGCTTGGCCACCCCTCCTCTTCTTCCATCCACATCCCCGGTGAGCAAACTACGCACGTCGAGGGAGTTGGTGGGCTGGCATGCGTAGCACGTGGCCGAGCCATCGGAGCCTGGTGCGTGAAATAACGGTGCTGAGCGATTCAGATCCTTTTCCTGGGCCGTAAACAATGCGTCGAACACGCTCGGTACTCACGCGGTGTTCCCACCAGATGTGAGCCAAACTGCGAAGACACCGGTGGTCGAACGTAACTAGCCTCTTCATGTCCGCCGAACTTAGGGGCCAGGTTTCGCAACCGTACAGTAGGGTCGAACGTACTGCTGCATTGTACACTCTACCCTTCAGGGCGAGAGTGATGTCGCGCTGCCGGCATAGGTGGCGAAGGCTGGCAAAAGCACTTCGAGCATACGCTATACGGTTCGTGATCTCGTCTTCGATCCCAAGGGCGCTGATACAACTTCCCAGGTAATTGAAATTCCGAACGACTTCTAGCTGATCCCCACCAAGGGTCAGCGCAGGAGGCGATCCCTGCCAATCTTGGAGGAACGCTTTGCACTTCGATGGTGCAAAGTAAAGCCCGAAGCGGCTGACAGCCAGTGCTAATCTGTCCAGCGCGGCTTGGCACGTCTGGCAGCTATCACAGATGAGGGCTACGATCAGTCTGTTCACCTTGGTGACTAGAATGTTGAGTGCATCGTTGGTTTGCAACCGTTTTGCTTTGAGCGTAACGTAGCAACGAATCTTCGATTGGTGACCTTGGCAAATGTTTAGAACAGATGAATTACGCGATTCTTTCGGGTGCATTACTTCGATATGTTCTGTCAGACCTTTTCTGTGTTAAGCAACGCGTCACACGCTGCTCATTTTCAATTGGATAATATCAAATCTCCGTTGTTTAGCATCGTACAGTTTTTCATGGTTTAAATCCTAAGGAAGATGCTGTTTTTCCACGCACATATTTGCGCGGATCAGTTTGAAGTAGCAGTGAATGCCGGCACGAATTCTCAGGTCATTTCGAAACCTCTAAGTTGGCTTCCAGTGATGACTATGCCGGGGCCGTGAGCTCACTATTGACATAAGACGCGTTTACGTAACACTGATAAGTAATTAATGTAACGGGCCAACTGTTCTATCCAAGTCCATGTTTGCAAAGGGTGAGTTTCTTCGCCGTCCAATTAGATGCAAAGTTTCTCGATCTTGAAATGTATCTTCTGGCCGCAGAGATCATCTGTCAGCGTTAGTTATGCTCCACAGACAGCGGTGATCAAAACCTTGACGGCGCCTCAGATCCAAGGAGCCAAACAATAGGACAGTCATCGCTGTGACCTTGTAAACACGACCTTTCTGACCCGAGAGAACCCCCTTCTGCGGCCAGAGATGTTCCACGTTCAAGAACTCAGTTCGGGCTTTTGTAATCCTCGAACTGACTTCAGTGTTTATGCGCCCATCGTTTCTACTGCAGCTATCAAGTTATGTGAATTGGCCAACCATCTCGAGTTCCTTGCTGTCAAGAGTCAAGGGATGCTCAATTGACTTGTGGTTCTGCAACAAGACTGTACCTTAAAGTGCGAGGAGCATGTCAAATAATGGGGCCACTCTAGAGGGGTTGTTCAGGGTTGATTTGCCGCTCCAATATCGTTAGAAAACAAGACGATGTCGTCCGCATAATCAGGAGTAACTAGTTTCCCACCAGACCGCATCCCAACGTCTGTGTCGTGTGATTCCGCAAGGGAATAATCCATGATGAATCCACGAGGAGGTTGCACGAAAATATGGCAATTAGGCAACCCTGACGCACGCCACTTATTGTCACCGTAGACCCAGACAGGGCCCGTCGTGTTCTTGTGTATAGCCCGTGCAATTTTCACCTATTTCATGGGAATATAGTTCCACCTAAGTATTTCGAACAGAATGCATCGGTCGACTGATTCGAACGTATTTTTGAAGTTAAGGAACACAGTTATTGTCAGTCAGTGGACTTCGTGGCGCTGCTTTAGCACCTGCTACAAAGCCCAGTCTTAGGCGGAAAGGTGTCTACTCTTCCCTAATCCGTGAATCAATTTTACTTCATGTCATCAAACTGGCTGCACACAAACGGCTGCTCACCGGAATCCTGTCAGTCAATCATGAATCAGAATTGAAGCTGAGAAATATGTCTACCCCAGCCGGACCAGTGATTACCGCATCAGCACTTCCGGATTCGTGCAGTCAATAGCGAGAGGATAACTCGGACGCAGTTACTTCAAGAATACCGTAAGGATCAACGATCCTAGTATCGGACACGTAACCCACATTAATACCCAGTGTGTCCAAGATTCTCGCGAGTTCAGTCTGTTGAGCTATTTGTCTTAGGAAGCGAAGGTTAAACGCCACTAAGGAAAAGGGACAGCGTGGCATTATAGGGGACTGTTGCCGATGGGCGTCCAGTGGGTGATGGGGAAGGTAACTGTAGATGTTTGGACTCCACTGTCATTATGGCTGTTTTCAATTAAGCAGCGAAGTATAGAAGGGAGGCTAGAAACGGACACTGGAAGGGGAGTAAAAAACAGGTGGAAAAAAGGGGGCGCCAGCAGTAGCATGTTTCCGCTCCTCAGCCCTGCTGTATGCAGCAGATAACGCGACCCTTGATAAGAGTTGCGATGGCCAATCAATCAATCAAGCAACAGTAGTACATCTGCCATTTGAATTGCTGCTTCACTGCCATACAATCACGAGGACCTATGAAATAAAGAATAAGAAGAGGGAGAGAAGGGGGGACTTCCTGAAAACCTTAATGCCTAAGCAAACATTCAGGGTCAAGGCGCCTACACCTTGTGTAGACAACATACCGTCACAAACAGCTGGCTATCATGCAAAGATAAGGCGGCATCGACGAGACAGCTTCCTTGTGGCTTTCACTGTCCCGCTTCATAATCAGCCATTACCCCGCAGATAACTCAGCACCAAACACACTTTAAACAGACAATCCGATTAGGAGACGGCAGCAGACACCCCACTGGTGTCTACTGCGAGCCATGTCCTGTAAAGTCTCGAGCCAAGCACAAGGTGAGTCACGTGGACTCCAGCCCGGAAGGCAGAGATGGACCAGCGGCACCAAGTTTGGTCGTCAGTGACTTTATTCCCCGCTGCCAAGTCAACTTCTGTCCACCACGAGCTCTGCGCCACCCTACACCTGGCAGACTAAACAAAACCCTATTTGGTAAGCGTTGAGCAGGCATACGTAGCACGTGCCCTAGCCAACGCAACTTATTCAGTGCTATCTGTTGTTCTAAGGAGCAGGCATGATTCTCACAACTTACAAATAATCAGTAGTCGGCTTAGCAGCTTACATGCCACCCCGATTGGTGGCGGCTTGCAAAGGAAGTCGTTGCTCTGGGGGCCAGCCCTGTCCTCTGCACATTCATTACACGCAAGACAGTGGAGGATGAGCCGCGCTATATTGCAATTTGATATCAGTCATGCCGGTCCGCTGCCGTCGCCCATGGCTCAGTGACATAAGTCGCTGACTCGCAAGAGTAAGGTCGTGGGTTCAAAACCCGCAGGATTCGGCGGGTGCGCGCTACTGACGAGCCCCAATAGGACGAAACGGCCATCTAGCGCTTTCCTGGATGTGTGGTGGCTGTCTGCCTGTGTCTAACTGCGACGAACCTACACGACAACTTAGTACTCGCCTACGCACATCATCGTTGCGGACACGCTGGTGCCATCCAACCCCAGCAGTGCTTCGCAGACAACGATGATCAAAGGCTTGAAGGCGCCTCAGATCTTCAGACCGAAGGGAGCAAACCTCACTACCATAAAGCAGAACGGTCCTCACTCTGGCTTTGTATACGCGGCCTTTCAGACGCAGGGAAATTCCCTTCTGTCGCCAAAGATGCCGCAGGTTCAAGAAGGTAGCACTGGCTTTTCCAATGCCTGAGTTGACGTCAGTTTCTATGCGCCCATCATTGCTGATGCAGCTGCCAAGATAAGTGAAATGATCAACCACTTCGAGTTCCTCGTTAGCAAGCGTCAAGGGGTTATCAAGTGGCTGGTGGTCCTGCAGCAACACTTTGCACTTCGAAGGTGCGAAGTGCATACCAAATAATGGGACCACTCTGGACAGGCTATTCAAGGTTGATGGTGCTGCCCCAACATCGTCGAAAAGCAAGACGATATCGTCCGCATAATCAAGATCAATTAACCTTTCACCAGGAAAGGCCTCAACGCCTACATCGTGAGATTCTTCAAGGAAACACTCCATGCTAGAGAGCATGACGAAAATGAACAAGAATGGGGAAGTTGGACGACCCTCTCGAACGCCACTTGTGGTCGGAATGCCATCCGATAGGCCACCGTAGACCCTGACGCGGCCTGTAGTTTTCGAGTATAGAGCACGTAAGTTGTTCACATACTTCGTGGGAACATCTTTCCGCGCCACTATTTCGAACAGAATGGATGGATCGACCGAATCGAACGCACTCTTGAACTCAGTGAACACAGTTATTGTCGGTCTGTGGTATGCGTGCCGCTGCTCTATCATCTGCTGCAAAGTGAATATATGGTCTATACAGCCACGTCCTCGGCTGGAACCGGCTGGATAAGGTTAAAGCTTGCAGAATAATTCATGGTTGTACGTTGGTCGAGATACTACTAAAACGAGCAGACTTCGACAGGGGGACAATCAGTATCCTCAACCAAATCCTTCGACCCAGTAGCCTGTCCTCAGGGTATTGCGCGTCGCTATGTTAGTTTTATTGAGACTGAGACTGTGAGACTGCATCTAAGATCAAGTAGCAAGGTTTCTGTACAACTCTATCGAATTATGAACAACCAAAAGCATTTGGTTGCAAATCGTTAACGGTAGTGCTTGGTCAGTTAATTGTTTGTTCTTGTTCGCTTAGGAATTACTATTGGTATCATTATTTCCGGGTATTGGATGTATTTTTTCATTTCATGTGCACCGTTTCACAAAAGCGTAGGTTTCCGAAATAATCATCTATGCTTGTTTAAAAACAGTTCACAGAATTGGCCTCTACTAGTTCTTCTGGTAGTGTATTACATGAGTTTACGATTCTTCCTTGTATACAATGCTGATGTGATACTTTGTTCATGCAGGTGACCCTGAGTTTGTAACGGTGTCCTCGAGTGTTACAGGATTACCGCAGGTGAAATATTGGCCGCGTTCTGAGGAAGTGATACAAGTGTAGTACTCAATGGGTCGTAATAAGGTCAATTCTTACTCGGCAGTAGGATAGTGTGTAGAGTCCGAACTTTTCGCAACCTTTTCATACGGAAGCTTCCGTAGACTTGGGTATTTTCTCCAATGTTTCCGTTTCACACTGGGTTATCGGATGGTAAGCTGGCGCGCCGTATTCAAGAATTGGTCTAATGAGTGAGGTGAATAGGCTAGGGACGGTTTCTTCGGACCATGTTGAGAAACTGCGTTGTAATACCCAGAGCATACGAAGTCCCGCACGGTACGATTTCTCTGTATATTCTATTGATCTCATATCATGTCATCAGAGAGCAATTCTAAGTCTCTGACATGTGTTAGAGTGGAGCAATAGGCCCTCTAATGTGGATGATGGAGTGGCTGGACGTCTGGTGATACTGATGAACTGCGACTTGCTTGCGTTAAGAGGGCGCTGCATTTCAGTGGACCACGTTGACAGTTATATTCATGCTGCAGGCGAGCGCAGTCGTCCTGGTTCTCAGTGATCCTCAAGATTTTCAAATCATCTGCAAAAAGGGCACATGGTGACTGGAGCTGCTGCGGAAGCTCGTTGATAATAATAAGAAATAATACTGGTCCAAAGACAGTTCCTTGAGGCACGCCACTGGTCGATGGGAACCAGTCTGTCAGCTAGTCATTGACCTGTAAACCTTCGTCCCACAATAAACTTGCGTAACCACTGAAGTAGCGTGCCACTGATTCTGTAAGTCCATAGTGTACGAGGGATTACCTCATGGTTCACTCTGTCAAACGCCTTAATAAAGTCGATATGCACCACGTCAACTTCCTTCCGTTCGTTGAGAGCTCGTACCCACCTTTGGTTTGCGTACATCAAGTTGGTGATGCAGGATCACCCTTTCGTAAAGCCGTGTTGCGCTAGCGTCACTACGTCCATCGATTCGCTCAGCCAGATCGAACGCACACGTATTAAGAGAGACGAGCTAAATCCTAGCCTGAGCCAACCAACTGTCGTAATAAACAGTCCTTCAGGGAGACGCGCGGAGCTGGAGAGGTTGGTTAACGAAAATATTACAAATCAAGATGCGAAGAACGACAGCAGGCAGTTTTTCACAACCTTTTCGAGAACTTTGGATAATATCGAAGTCAAACAGATCGGTCTATATTTCTCTACTTTACTCGAATCACCAGCCTTGGGAAGCGGTCTCACTATCGGACATTTCCAGTCGTTGGGGACAGATCCTTCATGGAGTAATCTATTGAATAGATTTGTTACGGCCATTGAGATGGCATTCGATACGGATTTGAGTATTAGTGGGTGAAGTCCGTCTGGTCAGGGGGCTTTGCAACATCGAGGTTGACGAGTAGCTAATAAACTTCGACTGCATCACATTGCAAGCTGTCGATTAAGACTGGCGCTCCGCGCTTGAAATGAGCATTTGTCAGTCTAATCTCTCTAAGACCGCTAGGTCACCCCCAGATTTCAGTTGACGTTTCAAGTTGACAAACGTCCTTTTGGGTGCAGTTGTTGCCGAAGACGCTGGCTCCTCTTCGAACTGCCGGCGTTTCTTGATCTTTGCGGCGTTACGTAATTTAAGCTGTTTCTCGTACACCGTGTAATCATCACACCCCGAGCTGATATAACTATCCCAAAGTTTGGGAAGCCGTCGCGCTAACTGTCTAGATTCAGTATCAAACCATTACACTTTGACAGGTCCGACTTTCGACTACTTCACGGGAACGAACTGAGTACACAGCGAGTTAGGCTTCCCATTCATTAATGACCAACAGTCCTCTAGCGACTCATCCTGTGTTAGTGTCCAATCAGTCTGATTTGCGGCTTGGACGAGCCCGTTGAAGTCCGTCTTCCAATAGTTGAATGTGGGCTTCTCTTGGTTGTAATACGCTAACGGCAGTTCTGTGTTTGCCACAATGGAGCAGTGGTCACTGTTCACCAGTGGTTCGAAGGCTCTGATCTCTTTCAGCTTCTGGTCGCAGCTGGTAAACATAAAGTCCAAATAAGATGCGAGTACGGAGTTACGCGCGTTGGTTGGATGACATGCTGCCTTGTCTCGATTTCAATAGTCATTTTAGCGAATTGAGCCTCAAAGTCGCCATCACCAGGAAGAAGCCGAACCTCTGTCCGGAATATCTTAGGTAAAATTATATCCCCCATCAGTAAGAAATCTGGGTGTCTCATGTACTTCTACATATGTGATAGCCAATAGTAACAACGGTTTCATGGACTACGGTTGATAACACTCACTATTAGTTCTGCACGTCTGAGGTGGATTGTGCACCACAATTGCTCGCATAAGTTATCTTCGCCCCGATAGGTGCTGGTAAGTTTGCCAGGAAGTGGAGATTTAATGTTCGAAAGAACACCATCGTGAGTCTTTGATTTTTGGTCGCATTGGAAACAAGAGTATCCTGATAACGCGACTTCGTAGTGTATGACGCTGCAGTTAAGCCAAGTCTCTGCAAATCTCAAAACGTCCGGCTGCTCTGAGAAGGTGAAGCGTCTCAGTTCAACTCGTTTGTTCATTAGGCTGCACAGGTAGGCGAATTCCACACAGAGGTCCTGGGAGGTACGGTGGGACTTGCCTGGTGGTTGAGCAACCGGTTGATACGGGTTCGTACACACTGATGGATCACGCGAAAATTTACGATTTTTATTTCAGTCTCACATTCTTCTGTACGGCGTTTGAGCCCAATGACCGCAGTCCTCAAACGATCCCTGTCTTCGGGTTCCCAGTCTTGGAGGGTGTGAACTTTTATGCCTTTCAGCCTTCACAGACTAGACGGTATGAGCTGCGGCATAATGTGATTTGAAAAGGAGAAGTCGACATGACTGGTTATTTTTCTGGCCAAGTCGGATTACTTGTTTACTCGTCACATTGTCTTCAGCCACATCCAAGAGTCTATCGATGAGACCCTGGAGGAACCCAACATGGTGCTCGTAGCGTATCTGAGTGTTTTCCTCTTTGGTACGTGTAAGACCATGAGAATATGACGCCTCAGCGAAATCGGTGATGAAATTGTGGGAGAAGGACTAAAGGAGCTTCTCTGTGTGGGTTGTTGTTTATCAGCAGCAGACGCATGAACTCGATTACGTGGCCCTTTGCGCTTTTGAGTGGTCCATGGATCTTCGATGTTCAGAGATCCACAGATTGGCTCTGAGCAATTAACAGACCAATAATTAAAGCGACATTTCGTAGGTTCCGAGTCTGAGTAATTATTCGGTAGGGAACATTGAAGCTGAGGCTCGGCCGTGGTAGAAGATGCTGGTAGTGGTGCAGATCGCGAGCGACAAAGGAAGGCGAGGTGACAGAGGTACTTTCATGAGGTCGTTTGACTCCACGTGGTGAACGGTTTGTTTCTGCCTGGAAGTGAGCTTTTCCAATAGTTGTTGACGGTCGCTGTGAATTTTGATGTCTTGCACCCCGACATTTATCACAAATAACTTGGAAAAAGTGATGTCGATGTCGAGAGATTTTCGAAATACGTTAACGGATAAGTGAATGCACGAAATATGGAACAAAACATCGCAAGCGAAGTACCGAAGTGCCTGAGCCTTATGTTCAAAACCAGTCAATCAACCGCTCAAAGTTATGCCTTGCGTAGAAGCGCACATAGTGTCTGGGAACTGATGAAACAGCACGTAGTCGCTTGCGAGCAATGGGAAGGCTTGACAAATGTCACACAAACGCCTTTTGAGGCCGTGTTAATGCCAAGAGTATTCGTGGTACAAATTCGTTGGAAATTAGTAAAGACTGCATCCTCACTATCAGTGGACCTGCTCATTTCATTGGGAAGCACTCTGTGATCCTTGACGGACTAGATTCAATCGTGACGGTACCGAGAAAGGATGTTTTATTTCCTTTTAATAGTATCTCCTTTCAGTTACTGTTCAGCATGTTTGAGATAACGACAGCATAAATGCTTTTAGTCATCGACCCAATATAACTAGAGATGCAGAACTTGCGGTAGTTTTCGACAGATTCACAATTTGATTGATGTGCTTTGAAGTCGCTATCTTGTAAACGTATCTTGAATATGCCACATACATAAATTCCTAGGGAGTGGACAGTGGGCCTCATATTTTGACCAATCTGATGCACAATGCAGGCTTTGAACAAACCCACAAAAACTAGGTCTTTTGTTTTGATGTACGAGGAAGTTGCAACAAGATCGACAGTTCCAAATATGGCAGAAAAATCTTGTTCCACATACAGAGAAGAGGGAAGTTGTAAGGGTAGAAGGTGCAACAAGAACGAGCATTAGCTTCCAAGTGTAGGGGTAAATGACTGCCCAGCATCCCATTCTGACTCAAATTTGATCTGCAATGAGGTCTCATTGCTAGTCGGAAGATATTCATCGTGCAGGTTTAAGTGGAAATCACATTACGATATTGTTGTCTGACTGAAACGACTCTAAAGTGTGTAAGTGGCGGAATTGCTTGGAAGGTTTAAGCAACGTGTGCACCCCATTATCAATTGATGAAACAAAGCCGTATCAGCATGCTGTACTAATTAGGTGCTAACTTCAACAATGTGTGCTTCCAGCTTAATTCCGTAATAACAATTTACCATTCGTCCAAATTAGACAGCAAACGTAGGTTCATCTGATACATACACCAGGTCACGGTGCCCCAGATGCTCGGTATTTCATAAGACAACTTGCGCAAAGGGAAACAGTCACAAAGCCCAAGCCTGCGGGGCAATGGGTTGCGCGCACAATCTTTACTCGTTTCCATTTCTTAGCCAAGAGAGTTACCAAGGCTACGGTGTCATAGGTAACAGGCAAGTGCAGCAATCAACTTAATGCGTGTCGGCTTTCCGTCTTCCACAGCGGTTGTTTCAGGAGGAGTGGTTAAGCACTGCAGGATCTTCCGTGGTACACTGCTAGCAAGGCGGTTGTACACGACTCGACTGTATTGTGAAATGCTTTACACGGTGTAACCCTTACACTGCAACAATATGGGTGACAAACGAGAAATACCTGTCTACTTTTTAGCAGAACTTCCTATTCCCATACGGGTTCTCAGCTGTTTATTCATTGTTATCCCGTTATCGCAAATCGAGTTATCTGCTCCGTTTCAACCGAAGTAGTTTTCCTGTTCAGGTGGAACAGTTGCTACTGCTTATAATATTGAGACAAATGATAGCGTTCTGCGCCTTGACAGACATTTTTGACTTCATTGCTTGCATCCACAGTACGAATATTGCTGACAAGGTTATGCGTTCTGGTATTACCTACAGAAAATGTGCATTGATTATTCGACGGTCAGTCCATATCGATAGGTAGATGGTATGGTCATGGGAATTCCGCTTGGCCAAGTACTGACTAGTAACTTCATGGGGATGATCGAGTCGACGTGCGAACCCCACTTCAGCCAGCTGTGCATATGCATGCGGTAGTGGATGACACATTAGTAAGTGCTCCAATCAGAGACGTCTTGTCGAGAGCTCTTGAAAGTTTCCAACATTTTGACCCAAAACTTCTATCGCGCGAGCGCGCGTCCAACTTAGATTATGCTGATGATGTCGCCTTACTTAATGACGATCCACAGAGTATGCAGCTCATTCTAAATCATTCGGTAGTTGAAAGCTCTGAGTATGGCACAAGTTTGGACCTCCTCTTCTGAATTTAAAAGTGTTGCTTCAGAATCGCCTCATGCAGGCTTCCGTGCTCATCTTTGAAGGTGCTCAACTTGGGCAGGTGGATCGTTTCGTCAACCTTGCGAGCTGATGGCACTATCAGCCAAGAAGTCTCTCCGCGTCTTTAAAGCCTTCTCAACATGTGTCAATCTGGTGTATTTGTGGCATCGTCGTGACTTACCGTATATTACCGAAGATAAGCCTGTCCATGGATAAGTCGACAGTATAACTTTGTACCATCATATTTGTCTAAAGTCCTAAGCCCTGTATTAGCCGGCCCCTAAAATATCAGCAGAAGACTAATTTATTCCTCCACGATATGGACCTCATCACTACCTGCTCACTTGAATGGGTTCAAGTGGGGCATGCTCCACTATTGGTAATGTGTTATAAACGCGGTTAATGGGGCGCAGGGCCGTCCGATCAGACTTTCATCGCGTCGGACTGTTTTGACCAGACGTCAAGTCACATGAGACAGGTATGACAGCCGAGAACATAGGGTGAGATGAGAGGATGTTAGACAGGTCGCCTCGCATAGTCGGAGGCCTCATGCATTTGAACCACAGTATAGCAATAATAACAATAATAGTACGTCAGCTGTACGCCGTAACGCCACTTCGCTACCGCGCGACTACTACCGGTCGCACACGAGCTGAGTATACCGCGAGGATGCCCACCCCTACTTGGATTCGATCCGGTGACCTTATGATTGTAGTGCAGGTACGCAGAGCAGTCGGCCACCTGCCGACAGTATAGCAGTGGGTGAGAGCGAAGTTCATGGTCAGGGGTGTGGGACAACATACTTTTAAAGTACCGGATCGCCTGTCAAAGGATGATGTTTTGATTTACGACTGCCTTCCGTCGCGAACGTCAGATGTGCAAAAGCTCGAGAATTTACGACAAAAATGTAACGTGTCCATTTATAAGCACTTCAAACCCACGTCTTGCATATTGTGCTAACAGAAGACAAGGGCAGTGTTGCGCAGTGAATTCCTGGGTGGCTTTTGCATGTGACATTTTCGAATTCGGTATAGCCTTTTATAAGTAGACTTCCCTCACTACAGCGACGAAAAGTTTTCCGAATTCATTAGCTTATATTCGGTAATATACAGTGTCCACCTTAATAGAAGCCGCGTTTACAGTACCTCTGTTTATTGAGTATTGTTGTATCGAAGCGAGTCCTGGTCAATTCGCGCAGAGGACTTGCGCGGCCTTCACTTGTGTAGTGAAAACAGCAGGTTCACAGTACAGTGGAACAATGGAACAATGGTATATGACGGGTAAAAAAGCATACACTTAACGAGTCTCGCAGGTTGGCAATAGAAATACTAACAAATTGGCAAACCACATAAGTGGTTGAAGTAAGGAGTGTCAGTGAGATAAAAGGTAGAAGTATAACAGTTTTAGGGGGATAAAGTGGTACGATGCTAAACTGGCTAAGAAATTGTTATCGTTGGTGATGGTAGCAAATAAAATTGGAGTACTCTCCCGGATCTCAGGTGGATGCTGTTGAGTACTCAGCCGGGTGCCGAACTCGACTGATCTGATTTACGACCGGGGGGGGGGGGGGGGGGGGGGGGGAAATTTGGGGTATAACTATCCACTAGGAGAGGCCCGGTAGCGATTGTCTTGCTCACATCTCAACAAGCGTGTGTGTCGCTCATAAAACAAAGCGTCAGGGCGGCTCAGACTCGCGTTATCTAATGGTCCGCGATGCGCTATGTTGCGACAACGTATCTAGTATGACTTTGTGCGGGGAACAAACTACTGATGTGTTCGTGTGGCAGCAAGGCGATCTCTAGGTCGACTTGTGTGAATGGATGCCCAGCTAGAGCAAAACGATCGGCGGGAGTAGTAGAGCGGTTCTCCGTGACAGTCTAGACTTACATGTGTCCAAGGGTGGGCTCAGCTTTAAACGGTGTACGCGCGAAGGTTAATGTGGTGTGCTCGTTGTGCTGAGCTTCAAGAGGTGGCCGGCAGAAGGCGGTGGACGGGGAGCGGCTCAGATCTGTGAGATACCTAGCTGAATGAGGGCGCCGGATACGGACGAGTGTCGATCCGGCAAGCCGTCGCGCTGACATCTTTCATGCCGAGTGCTTCCATTGCTACTGTGTGTGGTATATAGGTAAGGTTCAGGTGTGGGCCAGTCCAATGCACTCCGTTGAGCCACTGTTCGCTGTCAGTGCATATCGATCCGTTGAGTAGTAGGGGGCGGCAAGGGGGGGGGCGGAAGTTAGTGACACGTCTGAAAGGGCAAGAGCTGTGAGGGGGAGGGGAGTGCCCAACAGTTAGTCTGGAGTGTGCTGGGGACGGGCCAGAGAACGGGAGCGTAGGTGGCTCGAAAAGTGGGAGCAACAAGAGGGAGGAAGAGAAAGAGAAATGTGCCGGAAAGGGAGGGTGGCGGCGAGCGTAACGTTGAATACTGAAGCGGACGGGAGAGAGCCAGAGGGGGGAAACAGGTAGCCGGGGGGGAAAAGCGTGAGGTGGAGATTCGGGTGACGTGGCGGGGAACGGTCAGAAGAGGCAACCTGGAGGACCGACACCAAGTTCGCGTGAACCGGGAAGAAGTGGTGGGTCTTCAAGGGCCGTGTGACCCCAAGGCTTAGTAGGGACATGGGCGGGGGCGACCGAGGGCGGAGATGGGAAACAACGCAACATTAATGGTCACATTTAAACGGCAAGGGCGGGATCGCACACGACCAAAGTCCAGGCCTCAGTCAAGGCACACGGGGGGAAGGACTTCATGGTCGTCCGATCGTTTTATCGCCCGCCAAACCTTGAGGTCGTCCGCGAAGAGTAAGAACTTCGACGTAATGACTCTTACTAGATCGTTAATGAAAAGCAGGAACAAACGAGGCCCAAGTACCGAACCCTGCGGTACGCCGCATCCCATTCGAATCGGATCGGAAAAGGATGATCGAACTCCAACTTTTAACTGCCGTTCAGAGAGAAAGTTACCGATCCATCCTAACAACGGGTCTCCGATACCGTACTGTTGGAGTTTAATGAGCAGGATTCGATGATCCAGGCGATCGAAGGCTTTCGAAAAATCCAAGAATGCAACATCGACTCCTGTTCCCTCATCGACAGTCTCGGTCCAGTTGTCACGAGCTATCAGCAGATTCGTCGTACATGAACGATGTTGACGAAACCCATGCTGTTCTGGCAAAATTATGCCGTAGTTTTCCAAGTATCCCATTAACGCATCTGCTATCACCGCTTCCATGACTTTGGCGATCACAGGCAGAAGCGTTACGGGGCGGTAATTGGCAGGATCCGATCGACTTCCTGCTTTGTATATGGGCGTTATTACACCTTGTTTCCACCTCGAAGGTACGATGTTCTCATCGAAACAGCGCTGAAAAAATGCAGCTAGTGGTTCGGCCAAGTGGATGGCAGCTACCTGTAATGTTTTCGAGTGAATGTTATCGGCCCCGGAGAGCTGTGTGGACGCAAGGATAGCAGCTTTTGCAGCACCATTTCTGCAGTGAACGTGACGTTGGATAAAACGGACGGTGGGGTAACTAGTGGCGGAATATACGTCGAGGCTTTTACACCTTGGAAGATTGGGGAGTACTGGGCCCGTAATGCGTTGGCCGCCTCTTTCGCAGTATGTGTATACCCATTGGTCGTATTAAGTGGTGGGATTCCCCGTTGCACCTTACGAAGTCCATTCACATGTTTGTAAAGAAGCTTTTTGTTCGAACAGAATCGTTTGGCTAGCTCCTGCTGATGCGTTCTCTTTTCTTCGCGAACCAAAAGCACACCGTAGTTGCGATGCGAAACGTATTCCGTCCAGTTTTCTGCGCTGGGGTTGCTTTTATACGTGCGCCATGCCCGATCCCTTAGAGTCATGCATTTTCGCGTCCGGCTTCGCAAGAATGATTTCGCTGTGCGGGGATGTTGGGAAACTTTTGGTGTTGAGGCTTCTATGACTAGTGACGTGATGGTGTTCGCAAATGTCTCCCAGGCTAGTTCTGGGGTGCAGTTAGCTAGAAACGTCCAACTGGTATTCTCAACTAGAGCAGAGAGAACGTGGTAATGGGTAAAAGATTGCCTCGTTTAGAGCTCCGCAGCTGGATATTCGGCGTAGCAGATGTAATCAAACTGCAAAGTCACGTGATCGCTATGGCCCAAAGGACTGCACACCTTTAGTCCATCGACCATGAGCTCTTCGTTAGTGAGCACTAGATCTAATATCGATTGTTTGTTTCCTGTTCTGAACCTGGTTGGAAGGGTGACGTGGTTATACAAGAAGGTGCTAGAGAGTAGCTCTTGCAAATATGCCTTGAACACTTCTGTCTCGGATGTTGGATTTTCCAAGTCATGGATGTTGAAATCTCCTGCAACGAGGATGTGGCTATACTTCTGATTAAGCACGGAGCGAAAAGCGGAGATTAGTCTGTTGTCCCTTTCCGGAGTGGATTTCGGTGGTCGGTAAACCACAGAGAGAAGGCATACGTCGTTGCGTTCCAACCACAGTTTGCACCAAAGGACGTCGGTGACACAAGTCTGGGGATCGTCTATGAGCTCACAACGAAGGTTCGTTCGGAAATAAATGAGAACGCCACCGCCCTTGCCCGTTCTGTGGTTCCGGAGAAGTGACATACCCGGTATGGCAATCTCAGCGTCTGTGATTTCGCCGCTCAGCCAGGTTTTGGCGATCATTATGATGTCTCGAGGCTCCGAAGCCAAACGGTGACGGAGTTCTACCAACTTACTTATGAGGCCTTGTGCATTAGTATACATGCAGGATAGTGCTTCTGTAACCAAGAGTGAGCTAGCACAGGTTGTGGTAGGAATGGAGTTTGTGCCGACCGTTAACGGTTCGGCCATTAACCGTTTTTTTGTGGTGACTATTGCCTTTGAGTTTGCTTTCGGTTAGACGACTGATCGCGGCCTTCCGGGCCCTGCTGGTCCCCCGTGTTCAGCCGTGTTTCGTGGGATATTGTGGTTGTCGATAAATCCATGCCTTCACAAAGTTGCATGAGTGAATGGTTCAACAATTTGATCGCTCCCCGTGAGTCGTTGGTAATCCGTGGCAGCGTACCTGATGCCTTTAACCGAATTTCCGCTGTCAGCTTCATGCGGAATTTGGACCAGTTTTCCAAGGCGAGCGGTAACATAAACTCAGATTGAAGCACCACCTTCATAAGTCTGGGACCGTTCCCTTTGTAGTTGGGTGAAAATGGAATCCTGGTCAACCGCTTAGAGATGGTATTATTGAGGGAGTTTTAGTGGCGGATGTAACTCCATTGCTCCCGGTCATGTGCACCCGCTGCATCAGAGGTTGAGTTTTGGAGCTCAGGAACCCCGTGCACAATTATCGTCCGCTTCGCCTCGGCTTTACGAACTTCCTCACGGTTGCTCAACTTTTTCGGACGTTCGTTCCAGGGGATATCAGGAAGTATGCGCGCCTCGAGTGATGAATGACGAAGCCTGTTGGACGATAGTAGAACTGCCTCTGTGTCCTTGGTGGAGTTTAGTGTCACCCGGAGAAGTCGGGGTTCACCGTAGTGCGCTGAATTTGGATGACGTGTGACTCGTCTCAGCATTGCGGTTCAACCGAAATGCCAATCGCAGTACATATAGACTTCCACTGATTACGATCATCCAACAGCTTCCCCTTTATTGCACTCGCCTGTGATTCAGGAACATTTGTACACACAACGGTTAACGCGCCTTGGCTCCTTGCGTTGGATGCAGATTTGCCATGACTTAAAGACACGGTGTTAAACGGATTGTTTGGTTGTTGGCGTCTGGTCAACTTACTGTTGCTTGGTGAGGCCACCGGAGTCGGAGGTAAGTTAGCCGGTGTATGCGTTGAGGCGACTGAGGCGGACGACGCCGGACTTTTCTCTACGGCGGAAGAGGTTCGCCCCGGATCTTCCGCGGTTGCTGTTGAATGGAGGTGGGGCGTGTGACTCAAAGGTGTGGACATCAGTACGCTGGATGTTCGTCCGCTTTTGGGAGTTGAATGAGGCAGGGGATTTGGAGAAACTGGGGCTGCAGCGCGGCTTGAGCGTCTAGCCCTTTTTTTCGGCCTCCAGGTGGAGCTTTCTTTGACCGACGGTGGTACAATCATGGCCATATTCGCGGCCGGTGGTGCAAGCCTGGCGTTCAACAAATAAGCGATTGTCGCCTTCAAAGTATCGCACCTTTCCATGAGTTCACATAAACAACCGATTACTGGAGTTAACTGGCAAGTTGGACAAAGCCAAAATGCGTCAGTTGCCTTGTTTATTTGCCTTGCTTCTTGGGCGGACTTTCCTATACAGCTCGGGTGGAACGAGCCACTGCAGTTTCGGCATGTTATACCCATTTTAAGGGCTTTGCCGCAATTAGCTGAAGAGCAGATACGTCGTTGCATGATATTCGGCATAGTTGTTGTATTTTTTTCAAGCACGAGGACAAGCAAGATGTCGAGCACAAACTCCAAAATGACGGGCACAGCCGTAAATCACTGAGATCTCCGAAGATATCGAGCGGAATTCCACGAAACTTTCACGGATTGGTGAACACACGAAACTAAAAAGTTCGGTGCACAACTAACAAAGCAACACACGTAAAATACAGTAATTCCAGAGAAAAAGCAGGATCCAGCGCGTGGTAGCAGAAAATTCCGCGGCGTCACGTGCTGGGAAATTCGACGATTCCCTACAGCAGCTGGTTTTAAGGCGCCAGTTGAGATGGCTCGGTTACGTCCTACGCATATCAACTGAGCGCTTGTCACGCCGCGCTCTATTTGCTTGTCCAACATCGGGGTGGAGACGAACGCGTGGTGGTCAAGGTTCCACCTGGCGACGTCGCATCTAGCCCGCCCTTGAACCTATACGTCTTCGTAGATGGGGTCACAAGGATGAGGATTGCCAGAGCCTTGATATGCTTGAATACATGGTTCGCAATCGGAATCAGTGGAAGAAGCGTGTACAAAATTGTATTGATTCACCTGTTCAATGCCTTTAACATTGTAAATGACAAAGGAAAAGATATGTGCTACATTGCAGTTAGATGTCAGTCAGGGTGTCCGCAACCGTCACTTTGGCAAAGTGATATTAGTCGCTAGCTCGTATGAGTAATGTGGTGGATTTGAATCCGGCTGGTGTTCGCTACTGATGAGTTCTAAAAGGACCAAACAGCCGTCTAGCGCCTTCCTGGAAGTGTGTGCGTGCACATGAACAGACAAATCCACTCAGCAATTGTTGATATCCTCCTCTGGTTCTGTAACCTTTGTACCAGGCAAGAAAGCCTCCACTTTTGTGATTTTTACAACACTAATCCATACTGAACGGGTCTTTGCATATTTGTCGTACTCAGAACACCTTGCGACATAGCTAATCCAGTTTGCGCTGCAATCGGGAATTAGCAACATCCAATCATGTGCCCAGTCAATATTAATTGCGTCCAAAATAACCTGTCGGTTAGAGCAAATTCAGAGTACCTTCACTCTAGAAGTGAAGGCCGTATACTCTTCGCAGTCGAGAATACATTTTATTATTGTTATTATTATTATTATTATTATCATTATTATTATACTGATTGTCACAACTTCGTTGCTGACATTTATCGCATTTATGATTGCCCGCTACTCTTTTGTAGAAGTTGAACACTCAGCTTTGAATCATAATCAGGTGTGAAAATAGATTTGAAACAGGAGAGGAAGGTACAAGTCCCCTCATAAGGTGGCGCTGGTCTGCATTGTCTGCGTTGTTCACCAACATTTTGCCCTCCCAATGTGAATGGACACGGGCAGCAATGCGGCGTTTACGTGCATTTGGCTGTTTACAGACACATCGGCAGACGAAGAGCAATTTACTCCGTGAATATGCCTGCAGCCCGCTGCGGATTACGGCCTCTGTTTGCATTTGACCGTACCGCAACTTTTTTAGCGCTTTTGGTACCTATGTACCTTTTTACATAATTTTAACTTTTGTGCATCAATAAACCCCATTGAGTTGGCTGTGCCGATGCGTTCGTCAAAGAAAGCGTAACCGCTATGGACAGATTGTGCGTTGCGAGTGAAACGCTAACGCTTGACAATTCCAGTATGGCTAGTCACTTTGAAGTACGCAAGTCCGGTGAAAATCATAAGGAACGATTTAAACCGCTTGCCCCTGTACTCACCATGCCAGCAAATGATTCGGCGGCAGTGTTCCAGGACATGGTGGGGTTTCGCCCGGTAAACCTTCTTCCTATAAAAGCCACAGATGTCTGTTTAACAACAATGTGGCGTGGCGGATATGATTCGACAGTAAATAATGTCACTGCCTCTTCCCATTCCGGAGGATCATTCCCAAATCAAGACCGTCATCCAACTCGAAGTGTTCCCTTGATCTCTTTCTTTGATAGAGAAACCAGCTAAGAAAATCATAAATTCAGAGTCACATTTAAAATCCCGCTCAAAAAGGCCACTTACACATACTTCTACACGTCAACATACACACAGAAATTCCTATGCTACTAGTTAACTTGCCTATCACACGTCTTTCTATTGTCACGATCATGCCCTTGATGGCGTTCCTCTCACGCCATTATATATATATATATATATATATATGTATATATATATATATATATATATATATATATATATATATATAGTTGGCGGCATTTGGTTTCGAGTTTCCCTGTCACTGTGGCCAGCCACAGGACGCCTGCGCCTACAGAGGGACCATGGGTGGCTTGCGCTGCACCACCCACAGCTCCAACCACATACCCCATATCCAGTGGAAACCCGAAGGAATAAGACCGTGAGGCATGTGGATGGGAGCCACGTTTCATCAACGGAGCCGGCCCACACTCATTCACAGGCAAACACAAGCAAGCTGTATTTGGGGAATCAATCGCACACAAGGCGGTGGCTGGACCGTAGTCAGCTCCACACTGAGTGCATGGAACCACTCTTCGAGCCTAACGCGGCCACAAGGACCGTGCACCCCGTCCCCTCCAGCAACGACCAACTCTCTCCTGGAACCAGTATGGACGAGGTAGTGGGTAATAGACAGGTAGGCATCTTGTCAACATGCACATCAAGCGCAGCCACACCGGGGATATCAAACAACAGCCAATCACCTGAGAGCAAGATAACCAAGAAAATAATTCGAGTAATGCATTAAGAAAGGGTGACATAACTCTTAAATTAGTGACCATATGAAATAAGTTGTTTACCAACGAACACGAGGTAAGTTCACTATGTCAGAAAGTTTATTTTACGGAAATGCTACAAACGCAAAAATGTTACCGAAATAACTGCGAGTGGCATAAGCGACGTGTGTAAGTATATAGAAGAGAGTATAAGTAGGAATTTATATGGGAAAGAAAAGCATTAGGACAAAATTGAAAACCCACCACCTGAAATAAATAGACTTAGCATGCAAGCACGCGGTTAGTAAATCGAATACAGCGTACCTACAAACGCTGCTCCGGTTCTGCCTGCGTTCTAGGTAGGACCCGTCGTCGTGTCGGTAGTGGTCCCGAGTGGCCTCGCTCATGGCTCACTAGACCTGCCTGACTCAGGCAATCGTGACCGCATGAGTTACAGCACCATGCTCTCAATGTCGATGGAGTACAACCCATCGGTGCTTGTCGCTTCCGCAATTGCCGCTTCTTCTCTGCATGTATGAGGGCTTTCTCCCGCACTTCGGCAACTGCCTTCATGATTAGATCTCGCCATGCACGCCGATCAACCGTCTTTGATTCCCATGATCTGCAATCAACAGTAGAACGTGACAGGCTCACTTTGATCATGTCCTGGTAAAGTAACTTTGGTTTACCCACATGCCGCTTCCCAATACTCAGCTGACCGTATAATAATTGTTTCGGTATCCGCGTTGAATCCATACGCCACACATGACCGATCCACCTCAGGTGTGTCAGTAAAAGTATGCAGTCCACTGCATACATTCCACTTTGTTGCAACACTTCCGTGTCTGCAACTCTGTCGCCCCAGCCGATGCGAAAAATTCGTCGCAGACACTGCTGATGGATCCGCTCGAGATATCGCACATCCCGACGGTACATCGTCCACGTTTCATTGCCGTATAGAAGAACGGACAGCACCATGGATTTGTACACCATCAGCTTCGTGCAAACGGTAAGCTGATGGTTTTTCCACACTGGGTACTCAAGCTTCCCGAGTGCGCTGCTGCCTTCGACACGCGGATACGCAGCTCACCGTGAAGCTGCTGACCAGTCGACATCACACTCCCATGGTAGCAGAAGCGGAAGGCGGTTTCCAATACTTCAGCACCAATGCTGCTTCGCGGAAATATTGAAGATTGCACTTCCGGTGAAGGCTGAAGAGACGGAATATATATATATATATATATATATATATATATATATATATATATATATCCTAGTCCAGTTCCTCTGGTATACTTAGACACATGGGTTGGTGTCATCCGTGTCCAATGACAGTTCGAATACAACATATGCACATGCGATTGCCCAAACTTAAGTATGAACTGCCGCAAACTGGATAGGGACGCATTAAACCTCTGAACAAAAGCATACCAAACGTGCATGGGTTTCGTTTGTAAGACATTTTCGCCAAGTGATGGGAAAGTGCACGTACGGGAATAAGTACCCAATACGAACTGGCGTTGTTTTCGTTAACATTTAAACGTGAACATTAATGACAACCTTAATTCTTGGGCATCAATATTCGAAAGGAACCGATATAGGAATAGGGAGGCGACAGCAATCAATACGGTTACCATGTGGAATGATAAATAAACAAGTGGCACAGTAAAATAATGTGTATTGAGGTTCTTCCTTCTATGTGTGAAGTCGGGCTTGCAGAGATGTTGGAGAAGATCGCACATCTTGTGAATGCGATGGAGTGTTCACTTCAGGCCCTCCGTGTCGCCGACCGCCGCTTAAGACTGGACCGGTCCGAGCGTCGCGAGGATTCTCAAAGAACCTTTTTGTGCAACCTCAAGCATTGACCGGTGGTAATATCACACATTCGTCGCTCACGGCCTCCTTAGCGCGACAACAACTTCAGTACTACATCAACTAAGCCGCTGGACACTGTCAAACATTCGGCTTTGAAAACTGCTTGCACAGTTTTGCAAATGTCCAATATTTATTGTGTTATTGGCTGAAAGCTGAGGCGAACCCAATCGCCTGCCTCAGTGCGGCCGACAAGGCGATCGATCGAGTGGGCGAATGAGTTTTAAATACACAGCTACTTGTACTTTGCCTCGGATTTGTGAATAGGGCGTTTGTGTGCAGAGTCGGTGCGAGTTCTTTCTATCGACATAACTGAGTGAACCAAGCTCAAAACATGGTGTCAGAGGTACAAATGTGCCACAACTTGCACGACATTGAGGAGCAGTCAATGATCTCATTGCCAACCCCGCTAGAGATGAGAGAAAGCACATCGTCGGACAACTAGAAAGTGTGGAAAGCGTATTGGATGGAATTCGCGGCGTTTATCCATTTGGATGAATATGTAAGACCATACCAGTTGTAAATGTTCAGATACTCCATCTGCTTCACCTAGCGGATTCTTTACGATGCAGGTGTCGACGTCCTGCCTGGTGAAAGCCAAGTTGATCTATACTATGCGGAAGATATCGTCTTATTGTTTAACTATGTTGGGACGGCCAAAGCAACCATAAATAACATCTATAGAATGGTCCCATAATTTCGAATGCGCCTCGTACCTACCAAGTGCAGAGCGTTGCTGCAGGACCACCAACCACTTGATGACCTTTGAGCCTAGATAGGGACAAAATCGAGGTGGTTGATCGATTCACTTACATTTGCAGCTGCATCAGCAACGATGGGCGTATAGCTAGGGAGGTCAGTACAGGTATCACAAAAGTCAGAACTGCATCTTTGTACCTGCGACATTTTGGCAACAGAAAGGAGTTTCCCTCTGTTTGGATGGTCATCCTATTGAGTGGAAGTGAGACTTCGTTCCTTCGGTCTGAAGATCTGAGGCGCCTTCAAGTCTTTGATCATCGTAGTCTGCTGACCTTGGCTGTTGTCGGGTGGCACCCGGCGCGTCCGCAACGATGATGTGCGTGGGCGGGTACTAGGTAGTGATACTCATGCTAGTTGCTTAGACCAACATATAACCAGGAATAAGTTGGGCACGTGCTATGTATGCCTTGTCACGGCTTAACGAGGAGGGCCTTGTTTAGTCAGCTAGATGTAGGGTCTCGCAAGGCTCGAGACAGATATAAGTCGATTTACAAGCGGACAATGAAGTCACGGAGGAGCAAACTAAGTGCCGTCGATCCGTCTTGCATTCCAGGCTGATGTCCATGCTACCCGCCTTGTGCTTGGCTCGGGGCTTTACAGGACATAGCTAGCATTCGCCACCTGTGGCGCGTCTGCTGTCCTCTCTTAGTCGGACTGCCTGTTTAACGTATATTTTGCACTGAGTTATCGGCGGGGTAATAGCTGATTATGATGAGAGGCACTGGAAGGCGCAAGGAAACTGTCCCGCCGACGCCTTCTTAGCTTTGCACCATAGCCAGCTCTTCGTGATAGCATGTTGTAGATAAGGCGTACGTGCCTTAACCACAAATGATTGCTTAGCGCATTACGGTTTTCCGGTAAGTCCCTCTTTTTTCCCTCTTATTATTCTCCGTTCCGTAGGTCGCTATGGTTGTACGTCAACGAAGCAGCAGTTCAAATTGCTGACGTATGGCTGTTGGTGATGATGATGATGATGATGCAGTGTGAATTTTGATACCGCTGGTATCACACAAGTTGTACCTGTTCCAAATGGATCAGCGCAAAACGCTATCGACCAGTGAAACCTAGCTTTGCAGTTGTAATGAATGCTGCTTTCAGAGATCATAGCACCCGGCTTTTACCGGTGCTAAACTTACAGCGCTGACATCAATGTTAGTGGATTTCGAGAAGGTATTAGGCGTGCTCGCCTTTCTTGCGTCGTTCAACACCCAAGTAGATTTGATTCTGAAATCCTCGAAGGTTGCGAGTGGGACGGCCGCAGCAGACTGCACCATTGCTGACAATATATGTCATGGAGTCTGTGACTCGGTCGATGAGCCGCCTATCCTGACAGATGTTCCAGATTATTTCGAGGTAACTGACGCAGAAACCTCTGAAAGTGTTCTTGCCCATCCTTATGAGCCCACGTAAGTGAAGCAAAGGAAAGCCAAGAAATTCCATAAGCCCTCTACTATACCCGGAGACTTAGTTGTCTCAGCATCGATACAAATGTAGATGTCGTCGCTCGTAAAGCCATCTGACAGTTGTGCGAAGGAGATATTACCACTGTGCGAAAATTGTTAGTTGATTGCGCTGACCATTTCGACTGGCAGCGAAAAGGTCTGCTCCGACGACTTGTTTTACTCAGCTCAATGGGACACAGATTTAATGGCCCTTGCTCCTGTTAGCCAGAAGCAGAAGCAGGTTAGAACTGTCCGTAAGAACTCAGGAGAGCACGAAGACTCAGAAAAATTAATACGCCGGCGATAGAGCGGAAAACATGCACCTCTGTTACTTCATGGTCGCTTGAGGGAATATGGAGAGTCCCATCATCAGGGGTGAAGTCACGGGGTCTAGGTTTTGAATCGAAATATCGTGGGGTAAACACATCCTGTCGTGGAGTTTCTTGCACAGATAGTAGTGTTATATTCCGTAACGTTGCTCAATCTACGGGCTGCCCTCATTAGGGAACGCATGTTGGATGATATCGATTGGCTCAAACTAGGCGTCTCCAAGCTTTTTCCACCCAGCATTGCTGGTGTCACTGTCAGAAGAAGGACCAGGTTGTGGAAAATTTCTATCCGTAAGCCAAAACCAGGACTTCAATTACTTCGCGTGCTTCTTTCACCCCACGAGGAAGGCAAGGAATCAATGCGCATTGTATTCATACTTAATGATAGTATTGTTAATTTTAAACCAGATATTTCGCTGGCAGATAGACCATGGATGAGAAATCCCATCATGGACCTAAAAAATAGGCGCGCTGTTGTTAATCAACGTCCTCGATTGTGGGTGTACAAGTGGTCAAACGGAAGTCAGTATTCACCGCAGCGAAAATACTTCTGATGGTCCAGTACGCAAGGATTGTCGTGCAGACTTCCTTCAGGTAGAACATAGCAATGTGCATAGCTTGAGAAGCAAGGTGTAGGATTAGGGTCCACTTGTAGACAAATCCTGTCGCAACATACACCCTTCAGAGAAAAGTTGTTGTCCATGGATGATAGGATAGTTTAACTGGCTAGACACTGTTTAAAAGAGATCGCTCAGTTGATCGTCAAGGCGGAGGCAATTTACCTTATGGGAGATATTAGATAGAAGGGTGAGGACCTGCATACTTTGGTCGTATGATAAGAGAGTCGGAGCATCATCGACGGTTACGCACCATTCCTATAAAACGTTAGAGATTCAGAGGTAAATAAGGTTCCGGAGAGGGAGTATATCGAGTTGAAAGGCAAGTAATAAATATAAAAATGTTTTTAACATCGCTCAGAAGATTTCAGCCTCAACCCAATCTGTTTATTCTATTACTTCTCCGCTTTCGTCCGTAAAACAGAAAATTTAATCACATACCCATCTAAATTTAAGCCAGATCGCACTGAATCGTCAGCCGTGGACCTCGCATTAGAGAATTTACGTACGTGTGCGTACGTGTGGAATGTGTGAGCGGTGCAAAAATTTCGGGGTCATTACGCCCAATGACCTGAGCGGGACAACGTGATAGCCAAACGGCGGACATCACACGCGGTTGGCATCCGGGGGCGAGTTTAGTTCCGAAACGTCAAGGTGATTTCTCGCGTCTGACTTATAAGTGGAAACGTCCATACGGTTCCGATAGTCCGTCTCTGGTCAGCGGAGTTGTCACTTCTGCTTTCCCCAGTTTGGTTGCACGGGAACCGCACGCAGCGGGCAAGGCGAAAAGAAAATCTTCCTCATAGTTCACCTACCAAGTTTGTCTTTAATTTGATTTATATGGTTTTTAACCTTTAGATCACATTACGCGCGATGGGAAGAAGAGGAACGTACGCCCGTCATCCGTCCGATGTAAAGGCTCTTATTGTGAAGACATATGAAGAGGGCAACGACTGGAAGGGCATTGCATCTCTGTTACAGGTAAATGTGAAGACATGTAGAAGCTGGATTAGAACATTAGAATTGAATGAGCCGACAAGAGATCGTAGTGTGTCGCGTCGAAAGTGTCTGTCAGACAGTCACGTGGATTGCTTGGTGGAATGGGTGGAATCGGACCCTACGGTTACCTTGGAAACTCTTCGGTTACGACTGAAGTTGGAGTTCGAGGTGGACGTGAGTGTCAGCACAATCGCTCGCTACCTAGACGGTCGCCTCATGATAATGAATAAATTACATGCAATACCGGAATCCATGAATACGATGGATAGCAAAAGGCTAAGGAAGGCGTACGTGTTGAAGTTGATGAACTTGGAGGCAGAAGGACGGCGAGCGGTATGGATAGATGAGACGAACTTTAATCTGTTCTGCGCTCGCACAAGAGGACGTTCAGCACGTGGCACCCGTGCGCACTGTACGGTGCCGAACACTCGGGGACAAAATCTGCACCTGATCAGCGCGATGAATGAGGATGGATTGCTCGGATATTCTGTCCTAAGAGGCAGTTATAATAAAGAAAGATGTGCGCGGTGGTTGCGGCTACTGCTTGATACCAATGGCATCCATTTCGCCGAAAGCTGTCTCCTTATTTGTGATAACGCACCCTGTCACACCGATCTGGAGCGTATCTTCCAAGAGGAGCCTTACAGCTCAGGAAGACTTCTACGACTGGCACCGTACTCTCCGCAACTGAACCCGCTCGAAGGCATTTGGAGTATCATTAAGGCCTACGTTAAACAAACCATGAGGCGGCGATATTCCGAAATGCTCCGAGGGGATCCGGATGGCGTACTGAGCAAGACTGAATGGAGGATGCAGTTCTTGGAGCAGGTTGTTGCAGAAGCACGTGCCTGCGTGACGCTGCACCACTGTCAACAAATGGTGCAGCATGTACGAAATAACTATACACGTGCTTTGCACCTACTCGATATGTAACCCGTTCAACACCACTGATATATTTCTTGTTAACGTTCACTGAGCTTTTTCTTTAAAAGCAATGTGGGGCCACCCCGAGTGGGGTACACTGTGGCTTTCAGTTGGAATTGCCTCTGGCTCTGCGATGGTTCACTCGGGGATAGCAATAGTTACTGTAAACTACGATTACAGCGGGTTCTCGCTGCAGTGATGGACCACGTGTTGTTAACCGGTCGTTAGGTAGTACATTGAGAGCTACCGATAGTGCGAAGACATGTCACACGCCGTTCTAACTAACAAGCAAAATTGTACACGTCCTTGGACGTATATCATAGACACTGGTTACCATAGGCGTCGGTGATTTGTTGTATGATCATTGCATAGGACCTGGCTGATAGTCCCTCCTCCAAAGTACACCTGGTGCTGGCCGGCACTCCGTCTAGAAGAATGTGGTCATCAGCCTCCCCAACGCAGGGCGAGAGTGGCGACAAACTCAGTCTGTTTACACAAACTGGCTTTCAACCGCCTAATTGCCGAAGCCTCAGTGAACTGAAGCAGGCGGACGTCGCTCTGTTGGTTGATTATGCTAAATGAGTTACGTGGGTTTTCACACATGGAGCAGTCAAGCATGTGTCGGGAGATAAAACTGGTAGGCAGCGTTTGACCATTCGCGACCAGGTTTCGAGGAATATGCTCTGAAATTCTCGTGGACAGTGTTCGCCCAGTTCGGCCAACGTACTCGCTACCGCAAGCACAATGAAACAGATAAATGATTGAGGCGATACTTCACTAGTCGAGTCTGCTTAGATTGGACTTAAACAGCGACTTGTTACCTTGGTGCAAATGCACTAGGTCAGCAGTGTAATAACACATGTTCATAGATTGACAGTGACGGTATCGGAATCTCCTGTCATTTTTGGTCGATAATGAGTGGTAGGTTTATGAACAGCTTTTTCTTAATGACGTCGGGCAGCTGTTCGTCCCTACTACCTGCGTTCGCCTTTGAGTGTCGTGTTGTGATCTTTCCTGGATATCCGTTCTGATGTAATGTCGAGGAGACTCGTTGCAGCTACAGAACTCTTGCCCCTCAAGAGATTGGGTCAAGGAAGTGAACGCTTGATATGTGCTATCTGACGTGAGTAGCTAGTTCAGAAGAAATACTGCAGGTCCAAAACGTGTACGTTTTTGTTTGTCTGAGTTTGTGACAAGTGCTGGTTGGGGAGGAGAGAGAGCACTGGAGCCGCACATCGGTCGGATGGTTGGAGTGCTCTATGGTGGAGTATGTTCATCGTCAGTGTCGGGAGTCTGTTGCGTTTGACTGGAATTCGACAAAGCCTGGTTTTAGGCAATCCATACTCACAGGGTCTTTGTAACCATTTCTGTCCAATACTATGTACGTCTCCTTGCGAGCGATGATTTTGAAATGGCCTTCGTAAGTGGGTGTCAAATGCTTGCGTACTGCATCGCTGCTTGCGAAAGTGGAGGGGCACGTATGCAATTTGGGGGGGATGTGGTGGTTTCGAGAAATGAATCTCGGTGGCGTTGGACGAATGGCGCTGAAGTATTTTTCCATTCGTGCAACACACGACATAAGATCTTGTCCGTCGATGACCCTAGAATCGGGTAATAATTATCCGAGAAATTTCGGTGTCATATCAAGACTAGTTCTATGGGACAAGGAACGACATATTTCTTCACAGTGTTGCGGAAATCGAGGAGAATTATTGGTAAACGCTCCGTCCACTGAATATTCGATTGCGTCGCAGACAGTGCGTCTTTGATTTGGCGGTGAGGATGCTCGAATAAACCGTTAGATTCTGGATGATTTGTTCTCGTGCGTAAATGAGAACAGCCGAGCTCGCTGTTTAGGTCTCTATACAGTGCAGAATTAAACTGCGGTCCTCTATCCGTGGTGATAGTCGCTGGGTGCCAAACACGGATGTCCAAGTTTCGATCAAATTTAGTGCCGCCGTCTAAGCTGAGACTTTTGGCAGCGGCACGGCGTGTGGTCAACGTGTGAAGCGATCGACACATGTCAACAAGTAAATAAAACCGTTGGATGGCAGTGTAGGTCCAACTCTGTCGATATGGACATGCTTGAATCGAGCGTCAGGCAGAGAAATGATTCAAGGAACAGTAATCGTGTGGCGACCTATCTTACTATTCCGGTAGGTAATACAGTCTTACGCCCACTGCTGGTTATCAGAGCGCATGCCGGGCGACATATAGCCATCCGTAATCTGAATGCATGTAGCGCGGTTGCTCGGAAGCGAGATTCCATCCAATTGGTCAGTCCTAGCTCGTCGATACTGTTGCGGAACGTATGGTCGCAGCTTTTCAGTGGATATATCATACTGAATTCGAGAGTCCAAGTTGAGAACAGCCAGTTGAGAAAATTAAATAAAAGGACTTGCTTTCAACTGCTCGATCCCGGGATCTGTTCCTTGATGGACAGCGATGTCTTCTCTCTTGATTGTTTGGTGCGAAACCTCGTGAAGAACAACGCTGGACAATGCATCGAGTACAACACTGTAAACTGCATCAATGTGTCGAAGATCGGTGGAAAACTGTGATGTGTAATCCAGCTGACGAATTTCTCGGGGTGAGAAGCCATCAGAAGAACCAGGAGAAGCAAAATTAAGGGGCTCAGCATCCGTTATGATCATAAATGCACATATTTCAATCAGCCATTTGATCGCAGTTAATTAATATCAGGAAAATTTGCTTGCACGCAAGATATTCACTCCAGGTAGATAGGTGTCGGTGACAGTTAAATTATATGCAAATGCCATAAGGCATCAGCAACGGTGCTCTTGGGACCGTTGATGTAACGCACGAGCACGCAACTGGGTATGAATCTGTCATAGTAGTTGACTATGCGAAGGCAACAGCATAGGCTTCAGACAGATGATGGCATGGAGTAGTATAGGATCATTTGGCTCTCAACAGCAAGAGGTGTGCTGCAATCAGCAGTCGATCCTGCCACATGTGTTGCACGAATGGAACAATACTTCAGCGCCATTCGTCCAACGCCACCGAGATTCATTTCTCGAAACCACCACATCCCCCCCAAATTGCATACGTGCCCCTCCACTTTCGCAAGCAGCGATGCAGTACGCAAGCATTTGACACCCACTTACGAAGGCCATTTCAAAATCATCGCTCGCAAGGAGACGTACATAGTATTGGACAGAAATGGTTACAAAGACCCTGTGAGTATGGATTGCCTAAAACCAGGCTTTGTCGAATTCCAGTCAAACGCAACAGACTCCCGACACTGACGATGAACATACTCCACCATAGAGCACTCCAACCATCCGACCGATGTGCGGCTCCAGTGCTCTCTCTCCTCCCCAACCAGCACTTGTCACAAACTCAGACAAACAAAAACGTACACGTTTTGGACCTGCAGTATTTCTTCTGAACTAGCTACTCACGTCAGATAGCACATATCAAGCGTTCACTTCCTTGACCCAATCTCTTGAGGGGCAAGAGTTCTGTAGCTGCAACGAGTCTCCTCGACATTACATCAGAACGGATATCCAGGAAAGATCACAACACGACACTCAAAGGCGAACGCAGGTAGTAGGGACGAACAGCTGCCCGACGTCATTAAGAAAAAGCTGTTCATAAACCTACCACTCATTATCGACCAAAAATGACAGGAGATTCCGATACCGTCACTGTCAATCTATGAACATGTGTTATTACACTGCTGACCTAGTGCATTTGCACCAAGGTAACAAGTCGCTGTTTAAGTCCAATCTAAGCAGACTCGACTAGTGAAGTATCGCCTCAATCATTTATCTGTTTCATTGTGCTTGCGGTAGCGAGTACGTTGGCCGAACTGGGCGAACACTGTCCACGAGAATTTCAGAGCATATTCCTCGAAACCTGGTCGCGAATGGTCAAACGCTGCCTACCAGTTTGATCTCCCGACACATGCTTGACTGCTCCATGTGTGAAAACCCACGTAACTCATTTAACATAATCAACCAATAGATCAACACCCGTCTGCTTCAGTTCACTGAGGCTTCGGCAATTAGGCGGTTGAAAGCCAGTTTGTGTAAACAGACTGAGTTTGTTGCCACTCTCGCCCTGCGTTGGGGAGGCTGATGACCACATTCTTCTAGACGGAGTGCCGGCCAGCATCAGATGCACTTTGACTGTAGCCCACTTCTATGGATGGACTCTCGGTAAGGTCCTATGCATTGATCATGCAACAAATCACCAACGCCTATGGTAAACAGTATCTATGATATACGTACAGGAACGTGTACAATTTTGCTTGTTATTTGGAACGGCGTGTGACATGCCTTCGCACTATCGGTAGCTCTCAATGTACTACATAACGACCGTTTAACAACACGTGGTCTATCACTGCAGCGAGAACCCGTTGTAATCGTAGTTTACAGTAACTATTGCTATCCCCGAGTGAACCTTCGCAAAGTCTAAGGCAATTCTGACTGAAAGCCACAGTGTACCCCCCTCGGGGTGGCCCCACATTGCTTTGAAAGATAAAGCTCAGTGAACCTTAACAATAAATATATCAGTGGTGTCGAATCGGTTATATATCGAGTAAGTACAAAGCACGTGTATAGTTAGTTCTTACATGCTGCATTATTTGTTGGCAGTGGTGCAGCGTCACGCAGGCACGTGCTTCTGTAACAACCTGCTCCAAGAACTGCATCCTCCATTCAGTCTTGCTCAGTACGCCATCCGGATCCCCTCGGAGCATTTCGGAATATCGCCGCCTCATGGTTTGTTTAACGTAGGCCTTAATGATACTCCAAATGCCTTCGAGCGGGTTCAGTTGCGGAGAGTACGGTGCCAGTCGTAGAAGTCTTCCTGAGCTGTAAGGCTCCTCTTGGAAGATACGCTCCAGATCGGTGTGACAGGGTGCGTTATCACAAATAAGGAGACAGCTTTCGGCGAAATAGATGTCATTGATATCAAGCAGTATCCGTAACCACCGCGCACATCTTTCTTTATTATAACTGCCCCTTAGGACAGAATATCCGAGCAATCCATCCTCATTCATCGCGCTGATCAGGTGCAGATTTTGTCCCCGAGTGTTCGGCACCGTACAGTGCGCACGGATGCCACGTGCTGAACGTCCTCTTGTGCGAGTGCAGAACAGCGTAAAGTTCGCCTAATCTATCCATACTGCTCACCGTCCTTCTGCCTCCAAGTTCATTAAATTCAACACGTGCGGCTTCCTTAACCTTTTGCTCTCCAGCATATTCATGGGTTCCGGTATTGCATGTAATTTCCTCATTGACATGAGCCGACCGCCTAGGCAGCAAGCGATTGTGAGGACACTCACATCCTCTTCGAACTCCAACTTCAGTCGTAACCGAAGAGTTTCCAAGGTAACCGTAGGGTCCGATTCCACCCATTCCACCAAACAATCCACGTGATTATCTGACAGACACTTTCGACGCGACACGCTACGATCTCTTGTCGGCTCATTCAATTCTAATGTTCTAATCCAGCTTCTACATGTCTTCACATTTACCTGTAACAGAGATGCAATGTCCTTCCAGTCGTTGCCCTCTTCATATGTCTTCAGGATAAGAGCCTTTACATCGAACGGATGACGGGCGTACGTTCCTCTTTGTCCCATCGCTCGTAATGTGATCTAAAGGTGTAAAAACCATATACATCAAATTAGAAACAAACTTGGTAGGTGAACTATGAGGTAGGTTTCCTTTTCGCCTTGCCCACCGCGTGCGGTTACCGTGCAACCAAACTGGGGAAGTCAGAAGTGACAACTCTGCTGACCAGAGACGGACTATCCGAACCGTATGGACGTTTCCACTTATAAATCAGACACGAGAAATCACCTTGACCTTTCGAAACTAAACTCGCCCCCGGATGCCAACCGCGTGTGATGTCCACCGTTTGGCTATCACGTTGTCCCGCTCAGGTCATTGGGCGTAATGACCCCGAAATTTTGGCACCGCTCACACATTCCACACGTACATACACGTACGTAAATTCTCTAATGCGAGGTCCACGGCTGACGATTCAGTGCGATCTGGCTTAAATTTAGATGGGTATGTGATTAAATTTTCTGTTTTACGGACGAAAGCGGAGAAGTAATAGAATAAACAGATTGGGTTGATGCTGAAATCTTTCGTGTAATGGTACTGTTTTATGCACGTGGAATAATGATTTCAACTTTCTTTTATTCTTTAGTCTTTTATTGGCGCGAATGTTAATATTAGGGATATCGAATACCTGCCTACCTGTTTCTCAATGCAGAACTCAATCAACCTACCTACCGACATCAACGGATTTTAACAGCTGCTCTGACGGAAGGGAATTTTGTGGAATTTTATCCGCCTGTTTGTTAAGATTAACTCGGAATTAAATATCAGCCGCGGTGTAATTGGTTATTGATCACGGGGCGCCTGTGGAAACTGAGGGTTTCAAATGTCATCTTGACGTCACTACGATCTACCATTTAGGTAACATGATTAAGCTCTGCATACCAGCGCGCTGTCAGTGCTACCTCGTGTGGAGTTGAAACGGGATCAAAATCATTTCCAAGGTGGTAGAGTAAATGTGCAAGTAAATCATAATTACTAGCTTCCAAATTTCCTAACGTTCATTTGATATACTCAAACAAGCTGGAATTCATTACATATATCTTCTTTATGCACGGCAGTACTATACGTTTCCTTGCCGTTTATGGGCTTGTGCTTGAAGCACTTTCGGAAGAAACTACATGGCAATCCTCTGCATTCGTATGGCGGGTGGGGGCTTTCCCCACCAAGCAAACAAAGAAAACAAAGGGAGTTCCTTTACTTTTTCTATTTTCATTGCCGAATTGACGCCGTCCATGCACGGTTAAGCAGTTGTTATTTAACGCATATCTGAATACGTTAGAGTCTCACAAACGTATCATCAAGGTAACGCAACTAATATTCCGTATCAATGCTTGCTACTAAATACTCTTCTAATTTTAGCATAACAAGATCCGCAGTGAATCGAGATACGGTGTATCTGATCATTACAACTTCCTTTTCTTTTATAGATATTTCCTTTCAATGCGAAATATGTTAACTGGGATATTTGGAGACGTTCGTATACACTTTGAGTCATCATGTTCCCGATCTGCTCCACGCTGTTGTCTAGATGTTCTTTGATAACCGACTTTCTTTGATTTACCGACTGCAAATTCACAGCAGTGAATAGGGCCGTTATATTAATAGACAAATTCGTTTTATAGTGGTCCATACGTAGCTTTTTAATCTTGACCAGTGATTGTGGGGCATTGTTAAGGAAGGGGTGTAATCTAATGATTAGGTGCCTAATACGCCTCCATAGTTCTTTTGCCAGATTATAGATGGGCGCGGCTAGAAATAACAAGATTGGTAGAAACCGTGCTCTGTCTCAGTGCAAATTGCGTAGTCCACATAATTGTGCAACGTTTGAGTCGCGATCCATTATTCTACCACGTAACTTTTCGTGATATTATTTTATGCTTCGTGCTTTGCCAATGCTATCTTTGTTTTTTTAGGTAGCTGCGATGTTGGGCGATTTTTAATGCATTGGTAACTTGAACGATAGTTCAGGAGCCGCATTGCTTCCGCAATATGGCCTGCTGTGTCCAGAATTACCGAAATCCGTCCCCTGTCAAACCATATGATAAATTGGTTCGTCCTATATCATAGCTTTTAATGCTTTTGTTCTCTTGTCGAGTTAGAAGGTCGCATTATTTAATGTGGGTCAAGCCTAGCACGACTGAATATCCCATCTGTTTCTGATTCTTCATCTATCTGTTGTAATGCAAAACTCTTTTAAATCTATTAATAAACGCCATAGTTGTAGCGGCCATTTAATTGTAGTTTATGTCATTGATGAAATCCTCTTGTTGCAGCAATTGTGGTTCAGTTGGCAGAAGTTAAAAGCAAACCCCAGCTCATGGTTTGGTTCCAACGAAGCATTCAAAAGAGCACAAATAGACACACCTGGTAGTGAAAAAGAAGTAGCGGTTATATGAATTGAGTTTGGAACAGCTCAGCTCAACTTCGCTGCACTTACACACATTGTTGAAATGTGATACATCAAAACTCGCAAATCGCTTCACTGACGCCTGGTCTACTATGACTAGTGACCCGGATGATATGGAAAGCCTTACGACCATTTCCAGTGACAGCTGTAGTTTCCATCCCTGAAGGGCACTGGGATCAAATTTCGATATCTGTTTGAGAGCACTTTATTAGTTCGTGGCTGAGTTTGCGGCGAACTTCATCGCTACTTGAATAGGCTGATATAGCCAGGTCACGTTTAAGCATTTGCAAAGAGCGAACAACGATTCATTCACTCAATGGAGGTTCAGCGATTGTGCAGGATGATTGACCAGAAGATTGTAAATTCTTTCGCAAGAAACTCCAGTGTTGCTCGACATTCGAATGTGCATGGCAAAAGATCACCTCTGAAAATAAGGATGAATATGCCTGTTGCATAGATGGGTTCTTTAGCCAGTTGGTATTCATCGTAAGTTGTTTTGGTTTCGAGAACCCACCATGGCGCAAGCAGATGACAGCACAGACCAGATCGTGAACTGAAGCGAGCTTAGTAAACCAATTCGAACTGCAATCCCATACAACGCATGCGTAAAATATGAACGCGTCCCTACACAGCTGTCCACGCGCGATTTTGGATTTGGCTACTCGTCTACCTTCAATTACTCCTAACAGGCCCAATATCATGTGGCACGTGCCAGACAGTCTGTGTTCAATATATGAAACAAAATCCACACGACTCTTGATGGGTTGTGCTTCTCAATCTACTCACTCTTCCCATCCTGGAATACTGTAGCATAATCTACGTGAATATGTGAAAGAATGTCAGAATTGCTGTGGAGCACCTGTAGAGGACATTTACTAAACTTCTGATTGGGAGGCACTCTGCAACTTGTCATCGAGAACGTTAAAAAGAACCTCAACCCGAACCACTTTTGATTCGACGTCTGAATCATAACTTGTTGCTGCTTCTCAACTACTGCCCAAATCTACGTATTCCGACTTAATTTACAACATTGTTCAACTCGTGCGCATTGCTACGAAGGTTTTACACTGAATATACCGAAGGCTAGAACGAAAGTCCGCTCTAAATTCTTCCTCGTCTGCTATAGCCATCAGGGGGATAAACTACCAATAACACTCAGGTCATGTGAAAAGTTGGCAAGAATTAGAAGCAGACTCGCCAATTACCTTGATCCACAACCATAATGTCTGCATTCACATGGGAAAAATCCCTCGATGAAATATTACAAGAGGCGCCCAGAAACATCAAAACACCAGCTTTTTCAAAACTAGGCTTTGGCCTCAACTATCTGTCAGCACATTAATACATGTAACGCATACTTCAATATGCGACCTATGCATTTCACCCGTACGAAAACATGGGTACTTTTGTAAAAATTGTTTTTAGAAGCATAACACTTGCGAAGAGAACTCTTTTCGGCAATTTATTTCAGGCAATTACAATTACAAGACAGATGAACATACAGGTAAGCGAGCATTGGGCATGTCCATGAGTTGGATAGATGGGATTTGCCTTCAATCTTTTCTTCATCTACGCTACTTCTTACAGTACTCTTACTTAGCTTGAAGACCCACTGAAGGCATTTGGAAAACATGCGCACTTTGATGGCTTGGATAGGCGTTTTTCCTTATTCTTCATATGGTGCTTACTTTCCCTTACACAGGCATGAGGTCTGCAGGACATGAATCTAATGAAGGGGCAAACTGCTGATGTCCTGCAACTACCCCACCCAATCTATGTACGCAATTCATCGTACCACTTGTATGCGGTACGTCATTAATATTACTGGATTTATATTTCATCCTAGCTCCCTTTATTTCTAACTGAAGAGTGAACTCAAGGACAGGGCCTGTAGTGGAGTTCAGTCTTGGGAGGGTTTAGCTACCTTAAATTTCCAAATCTCGAACTGACCGATGGTTAATTTTGACAGTCAAGTCCCAAAATTTGCTTGTGTTGCAATATATAAACACATTGAGCACTTGAGGACAATAATCAGACTGGCGTTTGATCACACGGGCAGTGTGAGTTTTGTCCACACTCGTAGGTGAGCAGCTACGAGTATGGACAAAACTCACACTGCCCGTTGCAACGTTTGAACACAGCTTAACCCGGCCAGTCACATCGCTCACATACCCTTGGCCTCTAGGACATTCCGGTTTGTAATATGTGGCACCTTCTGTGTGCGACGCCCATGTATGTCCCTCCACCCCTTCCGTTGACAAGTGCATTCATGGGAATCGCGACGACCAAGGCTGGTTAGAGAGATTTTCAAGGGAAGGTTGGACTAGGTAAATGAAATTGGGGCCGGACACGAAGTAAGGTGAACGACGTTGAGCCAGTCCAGAATAACACAGTCAACTTGTTCACCGCTGGCTGGGTTAAACTACGGTCAAATGTTGCAACCGAAATAAGGACAAACTGCACACGTCGCTGATGGAGACACTGTGTGCTGTGTGCAGTGTAGACAATTGTCGGTATTAGTGTAAATGCAACAATATTTCCACAATGAACCCAAGGATCAAGGGTGAGAGCTAGGGAATGCACCACATAGTAAATGTGAACGGCATTAGTATTATTTACATATCCTGTTGTGTCGAAGATATCTTCAGAGTTGGTAGTTTATAACGTTCTGACGTTCGCACAGTTAAAGTCTGAAAACCCTAATTGTGCGAAATTTGTGGTTTCGCAAGCCACATTTCCTGAGCTGAGATAGATGGTAGTAATGACATTAAACTGTCAATTGCCTGTATCTGATGTTATGTCAGTACGTTAAACAACGTATAAACATTTCCACGCCAACTACCCCCGCATTTGCTTACGCACGCTATTGGTTCCAACGAGGGATCGTCCGAACAAGCAAGACTGTATCCAAGTCGTACTGGACAGCTATTCGCGCCTTTCTGACACGCAAATTTAATTGGGCTTACTGTACGAATGGTTGCTTTTAAATCTAAAGTACAGCTTTCGAACCGGCTGATGTGGGTTCCGAACTTGACAGACCAACTTCCAATCGGGTAACGAATTAACGCGCCAGTGCACTCAAATACAGTGGACAAACATCGCACAGAGACGGCTTCTATTAGACACGCGATTTATCCGTTCAGATTCAATGACAACATCTTGTCTGGCAATGGACGTGTTTGCGAACTCGCATCTAGCAGTTCCTCTCACTCTTGGAAAAGCTTGACATGACGTGCGCAGTAATTTCGTATTCACTACTATTCAACTATCCATGCTGATATCCCATCCTGTGATATACCTAACGGTTGCTTCACCCGGTAAGCTCACTTGCTCCTACAAAGCGCTTTCCAAACATCCTAGTTTTCCGAACAAAGAAACTGTACCTACATTATCTCAGGCTGATCATGAAAGAGTGCGGCACAGAGAATACCAGCATGAAAAGGACCATAAGTTGAACATATCGCTCGGGCATGGCTCACTGGAAGTCGGTCCCGTGTCACTCCATTGCGCTAAACATCAAATATCGCTTCAACCCCCGTACGAACCCACAAATTTACGTACGTGCAAACATATTTTGAAAACGCTGGGAATACTCGCACGTCACTACGCGCTGCCAGTAACGTGCTATACAAACAGATACGTAAAAAATATGCCAGCAACGTGATCAAAATATGTGATTTTTTCTAGACAATTATTAAAATGTACACGCATATGTCGATTAGCATTACGACATCCCACAACGCTGATGTCCTTGGTGGCTGCTTCGGCAATGCGTTCAAGGAACTGCAACCTCCATTCCATCTGCGTCATGAGTTTCTGGGGATCCCCGGCCAGAGGTTCCTCGTAGTGCACTCTCATCTCGTTCTTCACTCTGGCCTTCACCACCTGCCAAACCTTCTCGATCGGATTGAGGAACGGAGAGTATGGGCTCAAGTTCAGTATGGTTGCTCCATCGGATCCATCTACTGACGACAGTTCTTCCAGTCGTGTGTGACATGGTATATTGTCACATACCATGACAACCTGCCGGGAGCTCCATCTCCCGTTTCAGGTTGTCTAAATAGCTTCGCAGCCATTCGAGAGATAGGGAACCTGTGAATGAGCCTCTCCGGGTTGTCATCGACACTTTCCCTTCCATCGTGAGTGCACCAATTAAATGCAAATTGTGTCCTCTGTTGTTGGCAACTTTGCAACAGGCCCTCACTCCTCTCGGCGCCCGACCACGTGTACGTTTGCAGTAAACGTTGAAGTTCGCTTCGTCAATCCAAATGAAGAACTTGCCATCGCTCTCAAGTTGGAGAAATTGCTGAACGAATTCCATGCGTATCCCTTTGCTTCGCTCATTGTTCATTCCCTCCGGAACCTGATAGATATTCTTCATAGTTATCAATCGACCATCTAGGTGCCGTGCGATTGTTGACTTCGAAATGTCCTTGTCCATTTCTGCTCGTACTCGTACTCGCATTTCCAGTAGCGTAAGAGTTGAGTCCCTTGCGATCCAATCCAGGATGTCATCTACGTCTTCCTCCGACAAAATCCGTTTACGACCGCACGCCTGCGTAGTACTCGGTTCCTGATCAAGAGAACGACGAATCCAGGAGTAGGCTGTTTGATATTTGACATTGTTCACAGTTGCCGCAAGCTGCCAGTCATCACCGTTGACGAAAGCGCCCAAAACTCGGTCACGAATATCTGACGAGATACTCTGTCGAACGTGAGAAGGCATGCCGACGACGTTAGAATCATAGACATGGTTTCGGTCGTGCGCTTATGTTCCAGCTGTTCATTGCTCTCAGACCAATTGGGATCCATCGTTCCGGACGTGAGGGGGGCGCATACAAGCCAGTTGCACCGTCGAAGTGCGTTCCTCCAAGGTTCATTCACAAGTCTCACCCAGTCAACGAGCAGCGCGCTCACCTCCCCAGACTAACGCACCGAACATTGGCATCCGGCCAATGAGAACACACTTAAGGTCAGAGGATTGGCTCTGAGCGGCTGGCGAATCGCACAGGGTTGTGCAACATTATGGGCATTCTTTGCAAAGTTTTGGACCTTTTTTGAAAAATTTTGGACTTTCTTTGCAAAATGTTGGACTTTCTTTGCAAAATTTTGGACCTTTTATGCAACTTTGTTTGAATTGCTATAGATGCAGTCATAAGTCATGAGTCGAGGGAGCACGCGCAGATTCGCACACACGCGCAAACACAGACGTGTCGGTCTTCATGTCTACAACGGTCACTCAGTCGTAACCGCGGTCCGACATTAGAGCTACGGCAACAGTTTAGATTGTATCACTTTTCACTGTTTGCACGAATCTGGTTGAAGTAGTCTAATTGCAATGGCTTCAGCGGTGACCAACAGGCGCTTTCTGATTCCTTTAGGGTTGCGCTTCGGTGCAATGTAGACTACCTTGAATGCGTCATTAGTCCGAATCTGATGGCTGGTACTAAGCAGATGTACGAGGATCGAGCTGCGGACATCCTTAACCACACCATGCTGCAAAGAAACAGGGCAGTGCTCCCCTAGCCGTCTAGATAGACGCCTGGTCGTATGCCCGAGATACCTTGAACCACAAGTGCAGGTAAATTGCTGTAGAACAAAGGATTCGGAACGAGCCGGAATTCTATCTTTGAGGCGTTGCGTAAAGAGCGGAACAGTTTCAGCAAATATATGAACGTTAGCGACCGGATATGCCTTGCTTACCGCTAGTGATAGCCTCCTAATCAGTAATTCGAAAGCGACATCCCCTTTGAAAGGAAAGAGAGGTAAACATCATTCTTTCTTGCAGTCGGTATCGCGTTCATTTGATCAGAAACAGCGGAATGTTTTTGATGAACGTCGCGGGATACCCGTTGCTCTGCAGTGTCTTTTGGATAAACTCCAATTCCGCTTCTAGCGTTTCTGGAATGCACATTCTTGCGGCCCGATAGTGCAGACAACGCACGAGGTTTATCTTGTACTTACTGGATAAAAAACTAAGAAAGTGCGTGTTGTGACACCGAGTACGCCTTCACCCCACGACCGCAAGAAGAAGTCCAAGATGAGCCGGGATGAACAGATTTTCTATTACAGCACGGCACCAGTTATATAGCTTTACAACAAGGGCGAAGCCAAGCTACTAAATGCATGAGATCCAACAGGCATGGAGAAAACACAAAATGGAACAAGCAAATGAGAAGCGCGAAAATTACGAGCCAATGAAGTGGGGCAAAGAAAATAGTGTTTGCGGAGTTAATCCCTGGGGGTAACCTTCTGGTGAGCGACCATTAAAAACGACGAGTAGCGTCCAATCAGTGTGGAGAAGTGATGCGTTTAAACAAATGCCAGAAGAGTTGATAGTGAGAATGATACACACCAGGAAAATAAAAGCAGGTGTAATAAATATGTGTCGGCTGAATAATACATCCACGTGAAAAAGCTAAGGGCAGCTGAGCAAAAGAAACCAATCAGAATGTCTACAGAATGAGACGGCTGAAATGAGCTGTGAGCGATTGCGAATGAGGCTGAGGAAAACGGCGTGTCCAAAATGTAGCAGAGAAGCAGGTAACTGCGCAAACAAAGAAATAGGCAACTAACATAATTCATGAAACTGAGGGTTAAGTAGCCAGCTCCCTAACATCTCCCCCTTCTAAAAGAAAGTTAGTTACCTGTAGGGAACATAGCTTTTCCGACGCGGGTCCACTTGAAACGGCTGTACAAATTTTCTTGTTCGTTTGGGTCTGTTCCGACCTTCTTGTTCCGGGCATTCCCTTGGTTGAGATTCTCGGCGTGAAGAAGCACTTGGTTTGCCATTGTCATGTAACTCATTAACATCAAATCTGTTGGCATTCTGAACATCACCTTCCAATGTACATCGCGGTTTCAGCTGATTTGCGTGACGTCTCCATACCTGCGCACCGACTTGAACATCGTACATCACCCGCCCCCGACGTCGCACGATGCGTCCTGGTATCCAGCTGATCCGCCGTCCCTGAATAGCTGCTGCAGATACAAATTCGCCAACTCTGAACATCCTTCTCCGTGCTCCGTACCGCACGTTGTATTGCTGCTCCATTGCTAAGTTCCTTGTTTGTGGGAGAGGACGCCTGGGTGTCAGCAAATCCAGTGTAGTTCTCAATCTGCGACCCATTAGGACTTCAGCTGGTGACTTCCCATCGGGTGCATTGGGATTGGGAGTCACTCGATAATTCAGTAGGAACCGGTCCAGTCTTTCGTCCAACGTTCCCTCGCCTTTTGACTTCAAAAGTGCTCTTTTCAGGTGCTCGATTCCATTTTGTGCGCAAAACTCGGCGAATTGATAGGACGTAAACTGCGATCCGTTGTCGGAGATAACGGTCTTTGGTAGGCCATGCTGACTGAATACATGCCTCATTTCCGAGATCGTGCTGTTTGAGGACGTGGTTTTCATCCGGATCACTTCCGGCCACTTACTGTACGCGTCAACCATCACAAGAAATTCCACACCCTCGACCGGTCCTGCGAAATCAACATGTATGCGCGGCCAGGGAGGTTCTGGATTCGACCAAGATTGCAATGGCACACGCACCGGCAGTTTGGATGCACTGATGCATCTGGAACAGGATCGACCGATATCCTCAATTTGGCTGTCCATCATCGGCCAAAGACGTAGCTGCGGGCGAGTGCCTTCATGCGGGCGATTCCTGGATGGCCCTTGTGCAACTCTCTTAGTATGCGTTGTCTGAGCACTTCTGGAATGACTATGCGATCTGCGAAAAACAGACAGGAATCAACTTCCGACAATGCGCCTCGCCTTGTGAAGAACTGGGTCAAAGCTTCGTTCGGACACTTCTTTGGCCATCCACTTCTTGTATAGGTTAATACTTCTTGTAGCACAGCGTCCTGTTTAGTGGCTTGCGCAACCATTAAACCATTCACTGGCAAGTTACACACTGCGTCTTGTATCATGTAGCTGACGTCCGATTCGGCTGCAATGGATGCAATGACTGCGTCTTCTTGATCGCGTCTACCGGTATTGATCAGTCTGGACAGGGCGTCAGCTTGTACCATAGGATCAGTGGACAAATACCGCATGCCAAAATCATACCCCAGGAGCAGAGTTGCCCAGCGCTGAAATCGACTGGCTGTATATGTCGGAATGCCTTTCTTAGATCCAAAGATTGCCAAAAGCGGTTTGTGGTCAGTCACCAGCGTGAATCTTCTGCCATATATCATCATGTAAAATCTCTGTACGGCAAAGATGATAGCCAACGCCTCCTTCTCAATTTGACTGTAGTTCTTTTCAGATGCGGTCAGCGCTCGTGCCACATGTGCCACAGCCTTTTCGGACCCGTCTGGAAAGCGATGTGAGATGACAGCACCAATTCCATAACTCGAAGCATCCGTAGCCACTACAATCTCCTGCTTCGGATTGTAATGCGTAAGGAGCAAATCTGATTTCAGCAGTGATTTGAGTTTGTCAAAAGCTTCTTGACACTGTACGGACCAGTTCCATTCAACATCTTTCATCAACAATTGGTTTAAAGGATGACGTAATCGATGCATGCAAGGTAGGAACTCACTATAATGACTCACCATCCCAAGAAAAGAGCGCAAGGTTGTGACATCCGTTGGTGCCGGTAATCTGTCTATGGCCTCGATATTTTCAGGATCAGGCCGTTGACCGTTCTCGTCAATCACGAAACCCAGGAACTTGATGGATTTCAGGAAAAATTTGCATTTGTCAGCTCGCAACCGGAATCCATATTCCTTAATTCTCATCATCACGTCATCCAAGCGTTGAAACAATTCCTCCTGGGTTCCGCCCATTATGATGATAGCATCTAGATAGGCTGCTGCTCCCGTCAAGCCAGTCAACATAGCGTCCATAACTTGTTGAAAGATTGCAGGTGCAGTTTTTACTCCAAATGGCAAACGATTATACTGGTAAAGGCCGCGATGCGTGTTGATTGTTAGCAGCTTTCTGCTTTCCGGTTCGACCAGTAGTTGCAAATAAGCGTCTGCCAGATCCAGAGTAGCAAAGTACTCTCCCCCATTCAGCTTTGCAAACACGTAGTCTGGGAGTGGAAGCGGGTACTGATGGGGTTCTAATGCAGCATTCAAGCCGGTTGAAAAATCTGCACACAAACGAACTGAGCCATTCGGTTTTCTGATCACAACGATATGCGCCGCCCATTGTGAGAAACTGACTTCCTCGATCACTCCGGCCTGCTGTAATCGATCAAGCTCATGCTCCACGAGTGCTTGGGATGCGTGAGGGACTGGACGTCTGGGTCGGAACACTGGCTTTGCCTCAGGAAGCAGGGTAAGCTTTGCCTGCATTTTCGTGCAATGTCCAAGCTCTGATTGAAATACACATGCATACTTCGATTGAAGCAATTCTGCAATACTTTGACCCGGCTGATTCGATACGGCTGTATGAAGCACCGCGGCATTATTCTCAGAACAAATGTGACTCAGTGGTACGTCGAGTAGATGCAGCTTCTCGATCCAATCGATGCCGAGCAGATTTACGTCACTGCTCGTAACCAAGTAAATTGTGCCCCGAAGATTCAAGCCATTGAAGCTGACTTCGCACTCAATCTCGCCATCTAATCTCAGTGGTCCCCCAGATGCATTTTTAGCCGTCAGGGTTGTGCGTTTGAATGCTGGTCTCCCAAGCCTCTTCCAGACTGATCTCGAGATGATTGTAATGTCGGACGCTGTATCCAGCTGCAACGTGATAGGAACACCATTGACTTTAACTGTCACGTACTTTCTCTTGCGTGCAAGTTCTGTGCGAAAGGCGGCGAGGATTATCTTTGCGGCCGGTCCGTGAAAATTGGCTCTTCTAAAATTGGGATTTACGCGCATTTTTGGGGGAAAAGAACGTTTGAAATTGTTCACAACTCGGCAGTGGGTTTCCTTATGGCCAATCCGTCTGCACTTCTGACATTGGTGCGTTTTATATGTGCAATCTCTCACAAAATGCCAGGCGCCACAATTCCAACATGCGGTCGGGGGCTTCTGAGTTGATCCAGTTCGGTTCATTCCTTTACGTCGGATAGCTGAACGACAAATTTGGGGTTCAGTTTTGTGATCAGCAGTTTCAACCATTTTTTATCGTGCTTCAAATTTATCAGCCGCTGGCATTCTGTAGTGATATCCTGCAACGTCAGTTGTGGTTCCTGTTCAAGCTTATGTAAAATTCGTGTACGAATATCGGCATCAGCGTGGGACTGGAGACTGCACACAAAAATAAGACTCTTAAATTGATCCGCAGTCATCGTGCCCAGTTTGAATCGTTCGCATTCGCGGTTCACAATCCCAGCATGAGTGACAAAGTCATGAACATCGCGTTTGACCAAATTCAAACAATTGTACCGAATGCTGAACAAAGAGGCTTGCTCACTGAAGATCTGCGTCAAAGTTCTCACGGTCTCATCAAAGCTGAAGTCCCTTGCGTTTTTCGGCAACACGAAATTTGTGTAGCGTTCAAGTTCCACTGCTCCAAGTTTTCTCAACAACAATCGAACTTTCCAGGCATCATCTTGGTCAGCAAACTCCACTCGAAAAATATCCTCATACTTCTTAAACCATGAATCGAAGGTTACACCACTCAATCCATCAAACACAAATTCTGTGATTGATGCAGTAAGGGCGTCCACAGATGATCGTGCAATCGTCGTCGTCGCGGGTTCTCTCTGAAGGTTCAATTTCTGTGTGAGCAATTCGATCAGCTGCCTTTGCGATTTCTCAAATTGCAATTGTTGCTGTTGAAGTAAAGTCTGCAATTGCTCGAACGAAACCGACATGTTTCACCACTTCTCGTCGCCAGAAGAATATGTTGTGACGCCGAGTACGCCTTCACCCCACGACCGCAAGAAGAAGTCCAAGATGAGCCGGGATGAACAGATTTTCTATTACAGCACGGCACCAGTTATATAGCTTTACAACAAGGGCGAAGCCAAGCTACTAAATGCATGAGATCCAACAGGCATGGAGAAAACACAAAATGGAACAAGCAAATGAGAAGCGCGAAAATTACGAGCCAATGAAGTGGGGCAAAGAAAATAGTGTTTGCGGAGTTAATCCCTGGGGGTAACCTTCTGGTGAGCGACCATTAAAAACGACGAGTAGCGTCCAATCAGTGTGGAGAAGTGATGTGTTTAAACAAATGCCAGAAGAGTTGATAGTGAGAATGATACACACCAGGAAAATAAAAGCAGGTGTAATAAATATGTGTCGGCTGAATAATACATCCACGTGAAAAAGCTAAGGGAAGCTGAGCAAAAGAAACCAATCAGAATGTCTACAGAATGAGACGGCTGAAATGAGCTGTGAGCGATTGCGAATGAGGCTGAGGAAAACGGCGTGTCCAAAATGTAGCAGAGAAGCAGGTAACTGCGCAAACAAAGAAATAGGCAACTAACATAATTCATGAAACTGAGGGTTAAGTAGCCAGCTCCCTGCCAGTTGCTCTGCAGTGTCTTTTGGATAAACTCCAATTCCGCTTCTAGCGTTTCTGGAATGCAAATTCTTGCGGCTCGATAGTGCAGACAACGCACGAGGTTTCTCTTGTACTTACTGGGTACAAAACTAAGAAAGTGCGTTTACTGACCAACCCAGGTTGTTTTACGTAGATTCTTCTCTCGAATGAGCCATCGGTTCGACGTCGCAACAAAACATCCAAAAACTGAAGTTCATCGTCTTTCTCCAGTTCAGAAGTGAATTATACTGATGTATGTGCATAGTGAAACTGGTCCAGTAACTGAGCGGGATCGATATGGGAATCACACGCGATGAACGTCTCATCCATATACCACCGATAGAGATTGCTTTGTGCCGCTACAGACAGTTACTTGCATCAAGCAAAATATACGTATTATTATTATTGTTAGTATTATTATTTGACGCTGGTTGCAATGTGGCAACTATGTGGCAACGTTTTAACTGTTGAAGTGGAACGACAGATGACCGCAATTCTCATCGAATGCCTGAAGTTTGTGCTCAAGAAAATGTTCCGGTTTGTTTCGTCATATCTGAGAATTCTCTCTATCAGAGCGACCCTCATGAATGGCATGACGTCCAACGCGATGACGCTCGCATGGCCTCAGTTAGCCAAGTCCTGTGTTAAAACCGCGGTAAGGACGAGGATATCGGAGGGGTCCGCGATGAACATCCATTTTAAGCGATGCACAACAGCATTCGGTTGGATCGTGGACGGAAATCACAAACAAATTGCGTCTCCGTGTAAGATGCTTCTTTATAGTGCATGTGTTTTGAAGTCGAAACGCTGTTAATCGGGAACCAGTCGAGCAGCGGGGCCTGAGCTATGTCGTCAAATTCGGTGACAACACCAGCCAAGTTATCTGTGGCAGCTTCTGTGCCACCACAGATAGGCAGGAAATGTTCGGTCCAGAAGACAGCAGTGGATGTCAGTTTAAGTGCGAGGCTGCGGTACTGTAATATGGTCTCAAAAGACAGCAAATATCGACAGCGTGGTACTGTGGAGTGCACTTCAGGCCGACATGTTGTCCGGTTTGCATAACAGTTGTAACCTTGTAGGCTGTTAGACGTAATGTAGGTCGAGATCGATGTAGGGTCACTGGCCGAGAGTTTTGGATTTTGGTGAGACAGTAGGCATAGAATTTGGTTGAATAACATATTCGTAGAGTAGCGGAGCAAATTCAGATCATCGTACCCATCGGAATCTCGTTACTGATTACTCAGGCTATACGCCTTTCTTTTAATCCCATACCAAATACGGACACAATCCTCCTCACGCTTTCAGTATCCTAGTTCTGGAATGTGGTGAACCAATAGAGGACAGCAAGGGACAGTGACTTTACTTAATGGCGAATAGCATCCGTCATGCTACAGTTTAGTTAAGGAGATATAAGTGCAGGGTTATAGGAAGAATATGGACAAGAGAAAAACCCACACATCCGGAAACAATGCCGCCAAACCAATGGTATGAACTGGATGATGCTGAGCCAACTATCTCGGTACACAAGGAGGCTGTTCTTCAATGCAGCCTAAATCAATCTGTGCATAGATGCATACGACCATCATTTAAAAATATCCCGCACCCTTCCTCTTTTAGTCTGCATTTGAACATAATTTTTGCTTTAGCAGGAACTACGTGCAATACTTTAAATCCAACCTTGCTTTGATTCACATTTTACGAGTGGAGTAAATTACCATGCTCGTTTAGTTGTTTTACGAAATTACTCGAAAATTGCTCTCCTCATACTTAAGAATGTTTGGTGATGACAATCCAGGTTTGGTTTTGTTAAGTAGGTGTTAACATTATTTGCACACATTTTGTCTTAACACAGCTTATATGTAAATTAATTTTTGGGAGTTTATATAAAAGACGGAGTGACCATAAATGTCCGTCTACCCGACGATAAATGTGAACGTTTTCATTTTGAACACAGAACACCAAGAAGCGTAGGTTGACTTTGAATGGAGTATGGAACAGAGAATAAATAAAGGTCACAATGATTTATGTTACACTGGGGTGCTGGGGCACTTGGCCGACACAAATCACCAAGTGAATGTACGAGAGGCCTTCCGGCCTATCTACAAGATTTCTGGACGCCACACGCGAGCCCTCCGATGTCGCCTATTGGCGACAGCGGAAGCAATCGCTATTCGGCTCCATAATCCCGACTTATGTGCCCAAAAGAAGTTTGTACAGGCTCTGCAGCTGCCATGGCCTCAAGCTTCCCCATGTTACGACACCACGCTTGACCCTTCCACTAATGATGCCCAAGCCACTGTGGTCACTTGATCGCATTAACCGGTCAATTCACTTCATTGATTCATCGTATTTGAATACACTGTGTTTGATTTATTCCTATCATCTGTAGTGTGTTGGTCTGATGCGATCCACCGAAAACAAGCTTGTTCGCCTAAATCTCTTTTGATTCCGATGTCATCTCAGGGATTATGTTACACTGTTTGTTTCGCAAGATAGCTCTTTCGAAATCGTGACATGAGAGCATCGCGGGTCGAAACAATAAATATATACGAGTGTTTAAGTTCGAAACACCACTCCATGTTTGGGTCAAGCTTATGAGTTTCGCGTTTGTGTGCAGTTATCACTCAATGGTCTCCCGTACGGTTTGCTTATCATGCAAAATCCTAAAAAATTGCAACCAATAAATTCTAACAAGATGAGGCCAACTCCGGAAGACTCTTTGTGCAGCCACGTACATTTGGCGGTGTAGAAAATATGCTTATCTCCTTTAATTCCAATCCACTTTGTGCAAACCCCAGTAACTGAGAACCAGTTCATTGCGCAACATCGGATTGATGATCACCTTTGAGTACCGTACTTTTCTCATTTACGTTTGGTGCACGCACTGTTCGCACACATCACATGTTGCGTTCGAAACAACTAACACCTTCTTAATTCCCTGTAATTACGGTTGGCCTCATAAGCCATTTTCTTTCAAGTGTGGTTTTGACACAGGTTTTAACTCGCATTGAACGAGGTGTACTGAACTGGCTCAAGTCAACTCAAGTCAGAATAGGCTTGGATACTTCAGTAGATCTACAAATATTTATAAGCGCAAGTGCCATCGTAACAAACACGGAGGTTAGCTATTCATAGCCTTGTGCTTTTAGCAGGTAGCATGGCTGGTGACGTGTGTGCTAGTTTGGTGCGCTTGTGTTATACGATAGGGCCATCCGTTTTCAACTTGTCAATCCAGAATAGGTGACTTCATGTGGTCGCAATATGGTGAGTGACTAGTCCAGTGCTCTGGTGCATTGTCAACCCGACTGTTGCTGGTGAGTTCTACCTGGGATATTTCAGACTACTAAGTTGCTTTCTGGATAATAGTAGGCAACTGGACCATAATGACCATGTGGTTCAGTAATCTAAGACAATTTGGATACCAGATAGGATATATTCTCTAATCCACAAACGAAGATAATGTGTGATAGAATGCAGATCGGTTATCGAATGCAGTTTGGACCCGGGCATTTCTATAACCCTGTGGTAAAGCGTATTGAAGAGATGCACAATGTTGCACTGCGAATTTGCTGCGGTTTGTGGAATCGCGGAACACTGCGTTCTTTAGTCTTAATCTTCACACTTTTTCCTTTCCATGAAAAGGAGCCCGTGGATGCAAAATTATGAGGTGAATCTTAGGGCGGATAATGATCTGAAATTTCTGATACGGCGGCGCATGGTCCGATAAAATATTGTTGTCGGAAATTGAGAACATGACCAATAGTTTAGAAACGTAATGTGGATTAGGGATCTGCGGTGCATCCAAGAGACCGGTGTACTTATGTGTTCATGAAGTCTTAGTGAACTGGTGATTCCTCGCGTTTGACTGTGTAAATATTTCTAAAATATTAACAATTCCAGTTTTCTTATGTATAAGGGAATTATGTATTTCGCTTATCAGGACATTGTTCTAGTTTGTTTAAAACACCAAAAACAACATCCATTCTTGAACCATACACGAACTTTCGAGGACTGGACCGGCGTGGCCAGCGACCGACGATCGTTCAATTACCCGACTCCCGCCCGCCTTTCCCCAACAGGCTTTATTTTGGTGCCTTAATTTTAGCACTTGCTGGCTTGCTTCACGCTTAATAAACAATTTCCTAACTTACGTTTGTGTGTTTTACCTACCACATCGGGCTGGCTCTCTAGTCACTTAACAGATATGTAGCAGGTGACACCCACGCTATAAATTAGACCCGAGATGGCCATCATGCACGGAAGAAAACGCCGATGATCTGGCTGATCTCTATGCAACTTCCTCGCAGATTTTAATGTTCATTAACTCGGAGACTTACTTCGAACTGTGGAACATTTTAAAAGAGGAGCACAGCTTACCTCTATCTCAGGATGTCAAACTAAACAATGGTAGCATGTCCCATGTCTAAGACTAATTGAGGAAACATGAGTGAGGTATTGGCACTAGAAAATAATCTGTCCTATTAATGCGATACTATGGAGTGTCTACTGTGAATGCAAGTGTCTGTATCCTAATGTCCGGAATTCTTAATTATTGTGACTCCAGGGTAATAATATGGCGACTTTCGTTTTTTTAACAGGGATCGTCCGGAACGCGGTTTGACGACGTGTGTAGGCATTTTATGAAGACTGTACTGTAAGTTATACAATACAGTGTATCATTGCGAAGCTAACCATCGGGGTTAATGCGCATGTTTTAGTAGTCTACATGCCGGAATCGACAAGGATTTGAAGATTTTGTAACAAAAAGGACGTATCGATGACGCACAATATTTATCGGCGCGACCAGAAGCAATACCAACACTAATGCAAGAGTTGATCAATGAGTCATATTTTCCTTCCCCCGTTGCACCGTCTCTCCTGGCTTCCGCTCTCGTCATGTCCATACACTTTGGGAAACTCGTGATGGAATATTCCCTGTCCATCTCACCCCGGATTTCCGCTTCAACGTGTCCCGTTCTGACCAACCCAGAGTCGGGCGATTTCTCGTGAGTTGCTTGAACGTAAATGTACCACTCTGCCTGGGGTTGGTCTGGAGGGCTGCAAGAACGGTGTTTTTGTCTTATTTATTGCGTTCTCGACGAATACCCTCCCGTTCTGCCTGGTTCAGGCTCACTACCGAACGCCGCTCGTGTCCTGTAATCGTCTCATTGTGTCAGGCCACTGCTGCTCCGACTGCTCTTCTCATTGTGCCTGTTCCCCGTTCCGTCCGCCCCTGTTCTTGTGGTCTTTCTTCGTCCGTGCAATCACTACCTTCCGTCTCCCTACGATGTGCGAGTTAAGATATCGTGTTTGTTGATCCATTCTTCACTTGTACGGCAAGTTTACCAGTGCTGAATTGTTTAACAATAGGTCGCGCATTACAATCCAGTTGGTAGTTATTGCGCTGCTAAGCAATCTAGCGCTGGACCGCTTATCGCTGTGAGACAAATTCATTTTGTTTGCGCATTTGTTGTTAAATAACTTGCAGTGTTATTGCATATCTAATAAGTGCAGCTGTTTGCTTGTTTGAATATTCATTGAATGGTTTAGTGCAACACACATGCCTATTTTGGTTAAATTACCTTCTTTCTCCCCAAGGTGCCGACAAGGAAGGCGTTGTATGCTCATATCCCTTAGCTTTCTCCTCATGTTGATGCGCGTTAGCAGCCACTAACAGTAACGAAGCATGCGATGCACGTTTTCTTAGCGTATTTCTTCGTGTTTTCTAATTTACACTCATCCGCGCATCAATGACTGCAACGTAATTGAGGACCCACATTCCTTAGACAGTTGCTAATCTGATGCCCAACCCACTTTGTTGCGGATGTTGCCGCTGCATTTACTCCCACTTGGAAATCGTTGACGGCTTAAAGTTTTGTAGCATGCACTTCTAGAATATCGAGGAAAGCTCTCATAATATAGATATTAAAAGATGGAGATCATTTCTTGCAGATTTTTCAGTTACACACAAGCAAATAATAAAGAATTCAAAACTATGCCACACGGATTCGTTTGGTAGCCAGTAGTTGCCCATCGGTGCGTTACGCATGATTAAGGCGACTGCGTAAATCGAGTTCACTTACCTAATAGTGTATGGACGTAGCGCATTCTGTGCATGTCATCCTTACGTTAAGCTAATCATTGATTACACTATATTTAAATTTTCGGAGATTTCTATTTGTCGTTTGTAAGAATACGTTATAGGTTTAGCTGAGAATACTGTGATCTGACGACTTGTACTACGAGCCGAATACTTTATTCTACTGAAATTTGAAATTTCATATGGAACAAGCTTTAACAATGAGTTCCTCACAAGGATCAACTTTCAGCCGAAACCAACCACTGAAATTCTGAAATACATGCTCCTTCTGTGAATAAAATATTGTAAGCTTTGAGCAGAGTTAAAAATATATCAACAGATCAACGGTGCATAAGTGGGCTGTTTTATCAACAAATGTATTCATGGGTATGATTAATGTTAATTTCGACATAACCATCGACTCACAAACATCAACACTTTGTTGAGGACATTCCTTTGGATGCGGATTCAAAATGGGACAATGGCATAATCCACAAATTGACGAATAGTATGCATCACAGTCTTTATTAGACTTACATAGCTGGGCACAACAATGTCTTCCATATTAAAACACATTGCTAGCATACTGACCAAACTGATCAATCAAATATTCTGTCCCCAGGAAAGCGTAGTGCACATGTTAATAATTAACCTTTTTGCCTATACATCATAATCGCTTTTTAATCGAAATTATGTTTCGTCTATCGCATGTGATCAGTGCCGCAAATACACCAGAATCAGCGAAAAACAGCTGGTTGATGTGGAACAACATATTAGTTATAAAATGTTTTAGAAATCTCATGCTAAAAAGGGAATGGGATCAAGCGATAGCATTACAAACTATCGGTTTTGCGGAGTTAGGTTTATACATGGCAAAGTTAGGAAACCCACCACGAAATGAAGAGGTATCTCACTAGAAAAAGCATACAATTCAGCAGAGCTACGTTTGATTTTGTTCCAAAGACCACTGCATAACTTTTAAGTGAGGACGTTTTTTTTGCGCAGTAAACCCTCGCCACTTATACAACTAAACATGCAGTAGCGGAGACAGCTAATTTACGTGTGCTGATCGGAATCAGCGTCCCCTAATAAATAAGTACATAAAAAACTGAATATGCAAGCAGATGAAACACAACTTTTACCCCTAATGAATCAACAAACAAGGTTACCTTACTAATTACGAGGCATTTTATGAAATCGTTCTCCAGCCGATCTCGTATCATTCGCAGTCCTCTTGAGCACTGGAAAAGCTAACATTGTGTGGCTCCTCGAGGTTGTTGTTATCGATACACAGTCTAGAGTGTCGACGGAATTACTTTTCTCTTCGGGTTTGCCAACCCTGGAACGCACTCCCAGACTCAGTTGTATCCTCTCCTACCTTGAACGTATTCAAAAAAGGTCTAGAATTTGCTCTTAGCTCTTAACATTTTGTTATCTAAACTCCTCTATTGTGGATTACGCCAAGCATGCTTTTCAACAGGATTTATGTATCAAATGGACCTAAGTGAGCGACCATAATTTACTTTTCTCACTTCTTACGTCAACAATCACTGCACCCCAGTGTCTTTCTGAACTTATATGCTCGATAATTATTTTACTTTTACTCTGATGTTAATTATCAAAGTATTCATCTCGGCAGACGTTCGATAGATGACCCAGACATCTTTTGTTTTCATCATATTCACCGCTACCATCCTACGGGACGTGTCAAGCACTTGATTTTATCCCGTGATAAATCATTGTTCATTGTTCTAAACACGGAGTTCAAAAACAACTGCGGGTGTACTAAACCTACTTTGGCAATACACAACGCACCAGTCTAAATATGTTAGCCGCTATCCGATTTCATATGACCTCTTTTTGAATCATTTGCTAGGTTCATCTACCTAGCCGGAAAGCATTTCCAAAATAACCTAGTCCTTTGTTAATCATTGTTTTCGAATATACTTCTTTGTATAAGTAATTCCTACTACGAACGCTGACCAAACTGATGTGGAAGCTTCCGCTTGTTCTATACCATCTTACAAAAATAAAATCTTAAAATTCTTTACATCATCTCGAGAGCACGTTGTCCTAGCAACAAACTGCATCTAATAAGGTCAAAATGTACGACGTCCTTGAGGTCCGTCTTTCGCATGTCATCGACGGAGGAGAAAACAACCTTGGGTTTCCAATTTGCAGAAAACATACCTAGTGTTCGTAGCTGCTGTCCGCGTAAGGAACTTTGTCTCTTATGATCTACCTAATGAGACAGAGTTAGGTAACAGGAACTCAGATGAACATTGATAGATGACAAAAGCTCTAAAAATATTACACTGACAAATTTCTTAAAGGATTAAAGCTACATTAGCTTCTGCGTGAGATTTGCAACCTTCAGTACGTAAGTAGTGAGTCTATGGCGTCCAATTCACCAACACGGCCCTAAAATGAGAGTAGTACCATCAAGTTTCGCAAGATCAATCCACATCAGCTGAGCGCTTAACATGTGTAACAGCAGTCATTGTCGAGTTATCTAAAGTTTTGACTAGCAGGAGGCTTCGCAACACAAGAAGTGACACCTATTGGTAATCGTACACTTATTTTAGGGTGCGCTTTGCAGTTACGGTCTCCGCCACTGCCCATTGGAGAAACACAGAGTTTGGCAATAACCCAGCATCCTGCCGCCAAACCTGCTCTTTTCTTAGCAGGATGTACAGAAACTGACCAAATGCATCGGACGTAAAGGGTCAGTTAGGCAAATCTCGTGAGATGGATATTATGAAATATACGAAGAAAACGCCGCGTAATTTGAAAGACTCAATATTTGGTTTAATAATCTTCTTCTGGAGGTTAACCGCAGTCAGTCAGTGTACGATGTTTGTTCTGCGATAATGCCGTCACTCTATAGACATGGGCAACATCGCTTTGTGTAATGTTTCAGTGTGTCGCCAAGTCGTCTTTAAATTAACGACGAGGTAAGGAGATTGATTACGTGCGCTGTAAGAAAGTTCCTGTAATACGACTTCCGGAGGGGAAAGATATTTTCACACGTTTCAGCCGGATGTAGTGTAAATGACTAATTATTTAAACAAACAGATAAAGAAAAACTATTGGTCTCGACTGTGCGAAACACACTGGAGTCTAGTCAACTGCTTGTGTCATTAAACGATGGTTGGCCTTGGGGGCTCGGTGTGCTGAATTACTCGACTATTATTGGCACTCGTTTTGAGCATCGCGGTACGCGGCAACCATCTTCACAATGGCGAGGTGCGTAAGATGTTTACAACAGCGTACCGCCAAAAAATCAAGAATCATTTTCAGGAGAAAGCTTGTGGCGATCCCAGGAAAACAACAGAAATGCCAGTCGAAAGTAAAGCCCACCTGTGAGGTGGCATTGATTGGTGCCAACGTAACTCTGAATTGATAACGTTTGATTGATAACGTTTCAAATGCAAAGCACATGCAGTATAGAGATACATATTACAGAGAGACGACATTTTTTGTGTTGTCCACCTACGGTCCAGCCGAATGCAATTGTGCCTCCCTTAAATAATACGTTCATCCCACACACCCCTCCCCGATGTCGTCGTTCTTACCGGAGTTTTAGTACAGGGCTAGGCCAACTGAGGCGATGCGAGCGTCACCGCGTTGGACGTCGTTCCATTCATGAGGTTCGCTCTGATAACACAGACAGGATTCTCACATATAACGAAACAAACCGGGTCATTTTTAAGCACAATCTTCAGGTATTCGATGAGACTTGCCGTCATCTGTCGTCCCACTTCGCAAAGTAAGATGTTGTCACAAACTGACCACATTGCAACCAGCTTCAAATAATAATAATAATAATAATAACATAAATAATACATACATTTCTCTTGATGCGCGAAACAGTCTGTATCGGCACATATCAAATTGCAAAAATTGTCCACGCTCTCGCCTGTGTGACATGCATAGGTGGGGTATTGGGAAATGCGTTTCATGCATTATAACATTCTGGCAGTTACTTGAAGCCAAACCCTAGTTTTGAAACCATTGTGTTGAGATGATTTTGCTCCTCTTTGAATAGCTCATCGAGAGATTTTTCCCATGTGGATATAGAAATTATGGTAATAGATCAAGGCAATTGGCGAGTCTGATTCTAATTCTTGCCAAGTTCTCACATGACCTGAGTGTTATTGGTAATTTATTCCACAGATAGCTATATCTGACAAGGAAGAAATTACAGCGGACTTTCGTTCTAGCCTTCGGTATATTCAATGTAAAACCTTAGCAGCAATGCGCTCGAGTTGAGCAATGTTATAAATGGAGTGTTGGCAGGTCGGAATAGGTATTTATGGGCAGCAGTTGAGAAGCAGCCACAAGTTATGATTCAGGTTTTTTTAACGTTCTCGATGACAAGTTGCAGAGTGCCTCCCAATCAGAAGTTTAGTAAATGTCCTCTACAGGTGCTCCACAGCAATTCTGACATTCTTTCACATATTCACGTAGATTATGCTACAGTATTCCAGGATGGGAAGAGTGAGTAGATTGAGAAGCACAACCCTATCAAGAGTCGTGTGGATTTTGTTTCATATATTGAACACAGACTGTCTGGCACGTGCCACATGATATTGGGCCTGTTAGGAGTAATTGAAGGTAGACGAGTAGCCAAATCCAAAATCGCGCGTGGACAGCTGTGTAGGGACGCGTTCATATTTTACGCATGCGTTGTATGGGATTGCAGATCGAATTGGTTTACTAAGCTCGCTTCAGTTCACGATCTGGTCTGTGCTGTCATCTGCTTGCGCCTTGGTGGGTTCTCGAAACCAAAACAACTTACGATGAATACCAATGGGTTAAGGAACCCATCTATGCAACAGGCATATTCATCCTAATTTTCAGATGTGATCTTTTGTCCTCCACATTCGAATGTCGAGTAACACTAGAGTTCCTTGCGAAATAATATACAATCTTCCGGTCAATCATCCTGCACAATCGTTGGACCTCCATTGAGTGATTGAATATTTGCTCGCCCTTTGCAATGCTTAAACGTGACCTGGCTATATCAGCTGATTCAAGTAGCGATGAATTTTGCCGCAAACTCAGCCACGAACTAATAAAGTGCTCTCAAACAGATATCGAAATTTGATCCCAGTGGGCCTCGGGGATGGAGACAGCAGTTGTCGCTGGAAATGTTCGTAAATAAATAAATAAATAAATAAATGGTATATTCCTCAGAGATTCGAGGTGCAGTTTAACTATGTGGTCTGATCCATGTAAGTTTTTCTATATCATACGAATCATTGGTCGTAGTAGACCTGTCGTCAGTGAAGCGATTTGCGAGTTTTGATGTATCACATTTCACCAATGTGTGTACGTGCACTGAAGCTGAGCAGAGCTGGTCCAATCTCAATTCATAGAACTGCTACTTCCTTTTCACTACCAGGTGTGCCTAATGCGCTCTTGTGAAAGCTTCGTTGGAACCAAACCATGAGCTGGGGTTTGCTTTCTGCTTCTACCAACTGAACCACATTTGCTGCAACAAGGGCATTTCATCAGTGACTTGAAATACAATTGAAAAGCTGCTACAACTATGGCGTTTATTAATAGATTTAAAAGAGTTTTGCATTACAACAGATAGATGAAGAATCAGAAACAGATGGGATATTCAGTCGTGCTAGGCTTGACCCACATTAAATAATGCGACCTTCTAACTCGACAAGAGAACAAAAGCATTAAAAGCTATGATATAGGACGAACCAATTTATCATATGGTTTGACAGGGGACGGATTTCGGTAATTCTGGACACAGCAGGCCATATTGCGGAAGCAATGCGGCTCCTGAACTATCGTTCAAGTTACCAATGCATTAAAAATCGCCCAACATCGCAGCTACCTAAAAAAACAAAGATAGCATTGGCAAAGCACGAAGCATAAAATAATATCACGAAAAGTTACGTGGTAGAATAATGGATCGCGACTCAAACGTTGCACAATTATGTGGACTACGCAATTTGCACTGAGACAGAGCACGTTATTATTAATGGTATTACTTCTAGGCACGCCTTGTTATACTCTGACATAGGAACTATGGAGGCGTATTAGGCACCTAATCAGTAAATTACACCCCTTCCTTAACAATGCCCTACAACCACTGATCAAGATTAAAAAGCTACGTATGGACCACTATAAAACGAATTTGTCTATTAATATAACGGCCCTATTCATTTCTGTTAACTTGCAGTCGATAAATAAGTTATCAAAGAACGTCTAGACAACAGCGTGGAGCAGATCGTGAACATGATGACCCAAGGTGTATACGAACGTCTCCAAATATCCCATTTGACGTATTTCGCATTGAAGAGAAATATCTATAAAAGAAGAGGAAGTTGTACTGATCAGATACACCGTATCTCGATTCACTGCGGTGCTTGTTATGCTAAAATTGGAAGCATATTTACTAGCAAGCACTGATACGAAATATTAGTTGCGTTACATTGATGATAGGTTTATGAGACTCTAACGTATTCAGTTATGCGTTAAATAAAAACGGTTTAACCATGCATGGACGGCGTCAGTTTGGCAATAAAGTTAGAAAAGGTAAAAAAATCTCCCTTTATTTTTTGTTTCCTTGGTACTCGGAGCAGTGGAGAGTTAATCGGGAGAAGCAATTTACAGAAAAAACGCGCACTAAGATCAGATTTGGAGCTTCAAAAGCAACCTCCCAAAATACCAAAGGGTACACTGTGCACAGACATTGTTAATTAGAATAGCCACTTACTGGATTGCGATGGGAAGGAAACGAGAAGGGGAAAGCACCCAAACATGTCACACGAATGCCATGGATTGCCTTGCAGTTTGTTCCAAAATTGCTTCAAGCACATGCCCAAAATCGACAAGGAAACGTATAGTACTGCTTTGCATAAAAATGATAAATGTAATGACTTCCATGTTGATTTTTTAATATCTTCTGAGCTTTCGGAAAATTGGTAGCTGGTGTGGATGACTTAATTGTTCATTTGATCTACAAACTTGGAAATTCTTTTGATCACGTTTCGCCTCTTTGCGAGGTAATATCGCCAGTGCGCTGATAAGCAGAGCGTAATCTTGCTGCTTAAATCTTCCGTCCGTTATCGACGTGAAGGTGACACTTAAAAGTGACAGATTAGATCTCCGCTCGTGATCTCTATCCAATTTTACAGCATGCTTAAGTCTTCGTCCAAGTTGATCTTATTAAAGCGGCGTCTAAATTCTCCCAAATTCCTTTCAGTCGGAGTGCCCGGTATATTAAGTTGACGTTCATATGTAGGTTGATTTAATTCTTGGGAACTAGATTCATGCCCCCGCATGCCAAGCGCGTGTGTTGTCTGCCGTTTGGTTATCACGTTTTTCCGCTCAGGTCATTTTGCAACGCTCACACAAGCCCCATGTTGAGGCTGATGTTGGTTTCTTGATGCTTCTTCACCGCAGTTGGGCTAAACCAAAGTACACGTAAACTAGGTCTTTTTAAGCTGGATACATTTCATTCCACTTTATTTGGTTTGTTCTGTCTACCTGAATAATGTTCTATTAACTGGCCAAGTTGCTTACGCTAATTGTGCTTATCTTCGGTAATTTTGTTGCATTTGTAGCATTTTTAAGTAACTTGTGGACCTTTCTTACTTATTGCGGATTCGTTGCTAACCAACTTACATAATATGGTAATTTAGGGAAGAGTTATGCCACCGTATCTGTATGCATTATTAGCTTTATTTTATTTCAACTTGTCGTTTCAAGTGAATGGCTGTTGCTTGATATCCCCGGTGTGGCTGCGCTTGATGTGCATGTTGACAAGGTGCCTACCTGTCTATTACCCACTACCTCGTTCATACTGGCTCCAGGAGACAGTTTGCCGTTGCTGGAGCGGACGGAGTGCACGGTTCTTGTGGTCGTGCTAGACTCGAAGAGCGGTTTCCATGCACTCAGTGTGGAGCGGACTACTGTCCAGCCACCGCATTGTGTGCGGTTGATTCCCCAAATACAGCGTGCTTGTGTTTGGCTGTGAAGGATTATGGGCCGGCTCCGTTGATGAAACGTCGCTCCCATCCACATGCGTCCAAGTCTTATTCCTTCGGGTTTACACTGGATATGGGGTATGTGGTTGGAGCTGTGGGTGGTGCAGCGCAAGCCATCCATGGTCCCTCTGTAGGCGCAGGCGTCCTGTGGCTTGCCACAGTGACAGGCAAATCCGAAACCGAATGCCGCCAACCATGTAAAGTCTCTCATGCGAGGTCCACGGCTGACCACTCAGTGTGATCTGGGTTAAATGTAGAGGAGTATCTGATTAAAATTTGCGTGTTGCAGACGAAGGCTGATAAGTAAAATATTAACCAGATTGCGCTAAGGCTGAAATCAGTGGAGAAATGTTATAGACATCTTTATGCATATTGAGTACAAACTAAGTCAATAAACTCCGGCTGCAGGATCCTTGTATAGTACTGAAGCCGTAAACTGTTCATGAGCATTTGCGCATAACAACCGATAGTGTTCCGACCCTCTAATCAAACGACCGAAATATGCAGGTCCTCAGCCCTTCTACCAACAGCTCACATAATGTAAAGCGCCTCCGTGTTAATTAGCAACCGAGCGATCTGTTCTAAGCATTGCGTACCCAGTTAAACTACCCCAAAGCCCGTGGACAAAACTTTTCTGTGAATGGTGTATGTCGCGACAAGATTTGTCTACAAATAGACCCAACTCTTACACCTTGTTTCTCAAGCTTTGTACATTGCTGTATACTACCTGAATTAAGTAGTGGACCATCAGAATTCTTTTCGCTACAGTGAATACTGACTTCCGGCTGACCACTTGTACACCCACAAGGCGATGGTCTTGCTTAACAAACGCCTGCCTATTTTTAGGTCCTTGATGGGATTTCTCAGCCCCAGTCTAACTGCCATTGGAGGAGAGGGGAGAGAGGAGCACTCCACCATAGAGCACTCTACCCACCCGACCGATGTGCGGCTCCAGTGCTCTCTCTCCTCCCCAACCAGCACTTGTCACACACTCAGACAAACAAAAACGTACACGTTTTGGACCTGCAGTATTTCTTCTGAACTAGCTACTCACGTCAGATAGCACATATCAAGCGTTCACTTCCTTGACCCAAGCTCTTGAGGGGCAAGAGTTCTGTAGCTGCAACCAGTTTCCTCGACATTACAATAAAACGGATATCCAGCAAAGTTCACAACACGACACTCAAAGGCGAACGCAGGTAGTAGGGACGAACAGGTGCCCGACGTCATTAAGAAAAAGCTGTTCATAAACCTCCCACTCATAATCGACCAAAAATGACAGGAGATTCCGATACCGTCACTGTCAATCTATGAACATGTGTTATTATACTGCTGACCTAGTGCATTTGCACCAAGGTAACAAGTCGCTGTTTAAGTCCAATCTAAGCAGACTCGACTAGTGAAGTATCGCCTCAATCATTTATCTGTTTCACTGTACTTGCGGTAGCGAGTACGTTGGCCGAACTGAGCGAACACTGTCCACAAGAATTTCAGAGCATATTCCTCGAAACCTGGTCGCGAATGGTCAAACGCTGCCTGCCAGTTCGATCTCCCGACACATGCTTGACTGCTCCATGTGTGAAAACCCTCGTAACTCATTTAGCATAATCAACCAACAGAGCAACATCCGCCTGCTTCAGTTCACTGAGGCTTCGGCAATTAGGCGGTTGAAAGCCAGTTTGTGTAAACAGACTGAGTTTGTCGCCACTCTCGCCCTGCGTTGGGGAGGCTGATGACCACATTCTTCTAGACGGAGTGCCGGCCAGCACCAGGTGTACTTTGGAGGAGGGACTATCAGCCAGGTCCTATGCAATGATCACGCAACAAATCACCGACGCCTATGGTAAACAGTGCCTATGATATACGTCCAAGGACGTGTGCAATTTTGCTTGTTAGTTAGGACTGCGTGTGACATGTCTTCGCACTATCGGTGGCTCTCAACGTACTACCTAAGGACCGTTTAAGAACACGTGGCCCATCACTGCAGCGAGAACCCGCTGTAATCGTAGTTTACAGTAACTATTGCTATCCCCGAGTGAACCTTCGCAAAGACTAAGGCAATTCTGACTGAAAGCCACAATGTACCCCCCCTCGGGGTGGCCCCACATTGCTTTGAAAGATAAAGCTCAGTGAACCTTAACAATAAATATATCAGTGGTGTCGAATGGGTTACATATCGAGTAGGTACAATGCACGTGTATAGTTAGTTCTTACATGCTGCATTATTTGTTGGCAGTGGTGCAGCGTCACGCAGGCATGTGCTTCCGTAACAACCTGCTCCAAGAACTGCATCCTCCATTCAGTCTTGCTCAGTACGCCATCCGGATCCCCTCGGAGCATTTCGGAATATCGTCGCCCCATGGTTTGTTTAACGTAGGCCTTTATGTTACTCCAAATGCCTTCGAGCGGGTTCAGTTTCGGAGAGTACGGTGCCAGTCGTAGAAGTCTTCCTGAGCTGTAAGGCTCCTCTTGGAAGATACGCTCCAGATCGGTGTGACAGGATGCGTTATCACAAATAAGGAGATAGCCTTTGGCGAAATGAATGCTATTGGTATCAAGCAATAACCGCAACCACCGCGCACATCTTTCTTTATTATAACTACCTCTCAGGACAGAATACCCGAGCAATCCATCCTCATTCATCGCGCTGATCAGGTGCAGATTTTGTCCCCGAGTGTTCGGCACCGTACAGTGCGCACGGGTGCCACGTGCTGAACGTCCTCTTGTGCGAGAGCAGAGCAGAGTAAATTTCGTCTCATCTATCCATACCGTGCGCTGTCCTTCGGCCTCCAAGTTCATCAACTTCAACACGTACGCCTTCCTTAACCTTTTACTATCCATCGTATTCATTGATTCCGGTATTCCATGTAATTTATTCATTATCATGAGGCGACCGTCTAGGTAGCGAGCGATTGTGCGGCTGCTCACATCCACCTGCAACTCCAAGTTCAGTCGTAACCAAAGAGTTTCCAAGGTAACCGTAGGGTCCGATTCCACCCATTCCACCAAACAATCCACGTGACTGTCTGACAGACGCTTTCGACGTGACACACTACGATCTTGTGTCGGCTCATTCAATTCCAATGTTCTAATCCAGCTTCTACATGTCTTGACATTTACCTGTAACAGAGATGCAATGTCCTTCCAGTCGTTGCCCTCTTCATATGTCTTCAGGACAAGAGCCTTTACATCGAACGGATGACGGGCGTACGTTCCTCTTTGTCCCATCGCGCGTAATGTGATCTAATGTTGTAAAAACTATATGAATCAAATTAGAAACAAACTTGTTAGGCGAACTATGAGGTAGGTTTCCTTTTCGCCTTGCCTGCCGCGTGCGGTTACCGTGCAACCAAACTCGGGAGGTCAGAAGTGACAACTCTGCTGACCAGAGACGGACTATCCGAGCCGTATGGACGTTTCCACTTATAAATCAGACACGGGAAATCACCTTGACTTTTCGAAACTAAACTCGCTCCCGAATGCCAACCGCGTGTGATGTCCACCGTTTGGCTACCACGTTGTCCCGCTCAGGTCATTGGGCGTAATGATCCCGCTCACATGTTCCACACGTACAAACACGTACCTAAATTCTCTAATGCGAGGTCCACGGCTGACCACTTAGTGCGATCCTGCTTTAATTTACATGGGTTTATTATTACATATTCTTTATTACGGACAAAATCTTTGAAGTAGGATATTAAACAGATTGCTTTTATTCTGAATTCGTTCGAGTAATGTTATAAACATTTAGGTGTGTATTTTTTGCAATTTAACTTAATATACTTCCTCTCCGGAACCTTGTATACCATTAAATCTTCATCTGATCATAGGAGTAGCGCATAATTGCCGATAGCGCTGTGTGTCGCTGATTAACTGACCAAGATATGCAGGTCCTCATGCCTTGTATCCGACATCTCACATAAAGCAATGCGCCTCTGCGTTGACGATCAGCGGAGCGATCTGTTCTATGCAGTGAGTAGCCAGTTAAAAGTACCTCAATGCTTGTGGACAAACACTTTTCTGACGGGTATGCTGGGACGGGATTTATCTACAAGTAGACCCAACTCTTACACCTTGCTTCTCAAGCTTTGCACAATGCTTTGTACTACCTGAAGGAAGTCGGCATGACAGACCTTGCGTAGTGGACTATCAGAATGCTTTTCGGTACGGGAGAAACTAACTTCTGGCTGACCACTTTTACACCCACAAGGCGAACGCCTTGCTTAGCAATCGCCCGCCTATTTTTGAATTCTTTGATAAGATTTTTCATCCACAGTCTATCTGCCAGTGAAATATTTGACTTAACATTGACATTACCATCTTTAAGTATGAACAGAAAGCACAGTAATGCCTTGCCTTCCTTGTGGGTAGAAAGAAGCACGAAAAGTAGTCGTAGTCCCGGACGTGGCGTACCGATAGGGAATATCCGCAACCTGGTCCTTCTCTGACTGTGACACCATCAATGTTGGGTGGAAGTTGCTTGGCGACGCCTAGTTTGAGCCAACTATCATCATCCAACATGCGTTCCCTAGTGAGGGCAGTCGTAGATTCAGTAATGTTGTGGAGTATAACACTACTGTACGTGCAAGAAACTCCACGACAGGGTGTGTTTACCCCACGAGATTTCGATTCAAAACTTAGACCCCATGGCTTCACCACTGGTGATGGGACTGTCCTTATCCCCTCAAGCGACAATGAAGCAACAGAGTTGCATATTTTCCGCTCTATCGCCGGCGTTTTACTTTTTCTGAGTCTTCGTGCTCTCCCGAGGACTTACGGGCAGTTTTAGCCTGCTTCTTCTTTTGGCTGACAGGAGCAGGGGTCATTGCATCTGTATCGTATTGAGCTGAGTCAAACAAGTCGTCGGAACAAGCCTTTTCGCTGCCCGTCGAAATGGTCAACGCATCCAGCTAACGATTTTCGCGCAATGGAAATATCCCCTTCGCACAACTGTCAGACGGCTTTACGAGTGATGACATCTGCATTTGTATCGATGCCCAGACAACTCATTCTCCGGGTTTAGTAGAGGGCTTATGGAATTTCCTGGCTTTCCTTTGGTTCACTTAAATGGGCTCATAAGGATGGACAAGAACACTTTCAGATGTTTCTGCGTCAGTTACCTCGAAATAAACTGGAGCATCTGGTAAGATAGACGGTTACTCGTCCGAGTCACAGACTCCATGACATATATTGTCAGCAGTGGTGCAGTCTGTTGCGGCCGTCCCACTCGCAACCTTCAAGGATTTCAGAATCAAATCTACTTGGGTGTTGAGCGACGCAATCAAGGCGAACTCGTCTAACCTCTTCTCAAAATCCACTAATCTTGATGCCAGCGCTGTAAGTTTAGCACCAGTAAAAGCCGAGTGCTATGATGTCTGAACGCAGTATTATTACAACTGCAAATAAAGTTTTCACTGAATGATAGCATTTTGTACTGATCCGTTTGGAGCCGGTACAACTGGTGTGAAACCAGCGACAGCAAGCGTCATACTGCGTCATCATCATCATCATCCTCAGCAGCAATACTTCAGCAATTTGAACTGATGCTTCGTTGCCATACAATCATAGTGATCTACGGAACGGAGAAAAATAAGAGGGAAAGAAGAGGTACTTACCGGAAAACCGTAATGCGCTAAGCAAACATTCATGGTTATGGCACCTGTACCTTATCAATAACATGCCATCACAAAGTGCTGCCTATCTTGCAAAGATCAGACAGCATAGGCTTCCTTGTGCCTTTCACTGCCTTGCGTCATATTCAACACAAAACACACGTTAAACAGGCAGGCCGACTAAGAGAGGGCAGCAGACGCGCCACTGTTGCCGACTGCGAGCAATGTTCTGTAATGCCCACAGCCAAGCACAAGGCGGGTCACATGGACTCCATCCTGGAATGCAAGTGGGATCGATGGCACCCAATTTGCTCGTCCGTGAGTTCATTGTCCGCTTCCAAGTCGACTTATATCCATCTCGAGCTTTGCGAGATCCTACATCTAGCTGACTAAACAAGGCCCCCCTCGATAAGCCGTGACAAGGCATACGTAGCACGTGCCCAACTTATTCCTTGTTATATGTTGTTCTAAGCAACTAGCATGCTTATCACCGCCTAGTAACCGCCCACGCACATCCTCGTTGCGGACGCGCCGGTGCCACCTGACAAGAACAATGCTCCGTAGACAACGGTGATCAAAGACTTGAAGTCGCCTCAGACCTACAGTAGGACGGTCCACACAGTGGCCTTTGATACACCACCTTTCAAACGGAGGGAAAATCCTTTCTGCTGCCGAAATTTCACAGATTCAAAAAGACAGTTCTGGCTTTTGCGATACATGTACTGACCTCGGTAGCTATAAACCCATCGTGGCTAATGCAGCTGCAAATGTAAGTGCTTCGATTAACTGCCTCAAGTTCCTCGGTATCGAGATTCAAGGGGTCATCAAGTGGTTGGTGGTCATGCACTTTGACGATGCGAAGCGCAAAGCAAATAATTGGACCATTCTAGTGAGGTTACTTAGGGTGAATTGGGTCGTCAAAACAATTTTAAATAGTAAAACAATGTCGTCCGCATAGTCAAGATCAACTAGACTTTCACCAGGCAGGGCGTCGACGACTGCATCGTAAAGAATCCACTCCATGATGGAGTGCACGATGCAATTGAATGAAAATGGGGAAATGCAACAATTCTGACCAACCCCAATTGTTGTCGCAAAGACATCTGAAAAATCACTGTAGATTCTGACGCAGCCTGTATTTTGCGAGTACAGAGTACGTGCAAGTGTATCGAAAAACATGCATCGATCGACCGAGTCAAATGCACTTTTGAAATCGAGGAACACAGCGATTGTAGGTCTGCGGTATGCTTGTCTTTGCTTTGGAACCTGTCGCAGAGTGAATATGTGGTCTAAACAGCCCCGTTTAAGGCTGAAACCTGCCTGCTGTTCCCTAATCCCTGATGCTTGCTCCGCAGTGAGGCAACAAACGAGGATTGAGACAAGCAAATTTCTCACAACTGGCGTTAGATTATCATCCCTGTGGTTAGCACAGGGTGTGCGACTGCCCTACTTTTATACCGCTATTATTGTTAATTCACTCCAGTTAGCTGGGACAGTCTATTCCTTCCAGACATATTCGAACACGGATGCTAGGGCTTTGCAGAGGACGCCACCTCCATCCTTAAGTACTGCAGTTGGCAGGGAATCCGGACCAACAGCAAAAATGATTGAGGCTTTTGATGGTTTTCCGAAGGCCCGCCTCCGACGGAGTGCCTAAGTTAACTGTCCATGGCTCAGCCAGTATCACCTGAGTAAGAAGAGGTCCAGGAGCAGGTGGTCCACTGAAATGATCTTAAATGTGTTCCGCCCAGCTAGCCGTACGATGCTTTTTATTGTGAATCACTACGGAGTCATTTGGCTGAGAAACGTTTTAGACGTTTTATGGGGAGGATGTCCGCTATCTGGATCGATTGCATTAAGGGCGTCTGCGTAGCATTATGCGCATCGGCTGGGGTGACAGCGTTGTGGACCCGGTGATGCTCCGACGCAGTGGACTACATATTTGTCCTGAGGCACCTGAAGTGGCTCGGGTACCTTCTGCGCTTGGATTCAACACGAATATCGAAGCTGCTGCTTTAGGGCCAACTGCGTGCAGAGAAGCGGTAGGTTGGAAAAACAAAGTTACGTTACCAGGATGTGACGAATGTGAGTATATAACGAACTAATGTTGATTTCAGCTATTGGAAGGCGACAGCAGTGGATTGGCGAGGCAGAGGAGAGCATATCAAGAGGGAAGTTGCCCATCTGCATGAGAAATCACTAGTGCATGCGGAAGAAAACGTCGGCTGATGAAACGCAGGGGCCGACAGTGGGTAGCACATCGGCGTCCATAGCATCCTTCTGTAGCGCTTGTGGTCGCGAGAGCCTGAGCCAAGCTGGTTTACCAAGCCACAAGCGTCTCCACATTGGGCCAACATCCTATAGAACAAGAGTATGCTAAATATGTATTGATCAACAGCGCAGCGCTTGGTACCTTCGTTGTTATCAATTAGATTTACTAACCCAATTCAAGAAAAAACTTGATGTGGTACGTGTTCTACGTTATCGCTGCATTTGGCCTGTACTTGCGCCTACATTTCAGGTGTTGTTTGTTGTTTGACATTTCCGGTATGGTTTCGGATGATATGAAAGTTTACAAGGCACTTACTTGATTGCCAACCACTGTCATGTGCACGGGCAATAACCTGCAACGCGGTGGAGGATGGGTCGGGCTATATCGCAGTTAGGTTGCATTTCGTAATGGTCGGCTGTCGTCCCCCATCGCTCCATGGCATAAGCTGCTGGCTCGTTGGTCTTAGCCCCTAGCTGTCATGGGTTCGATTCCCAGTAGGGGGCCGATGGATGAGCACCACTAAAAAGCCTCAATAGGGCGAAACGTGCGTCTGGTGCATTTCCGGATTAGTAGCTTACCTATGCGGTTTGGAATCTAATTTCCACGAATCAACTCGATAGGTACTTAATTGTCTAGCACGCTCCACCTCGTCATATACTTGCTTCAGGGGACTGTGAAACGTTGCTGGATGGGCCGGGGTGCATGGTCCGTGTAAACTTGCTAGGCACAAAGTGTGGTTCCTCGCATTCAGTATGGAATGGACTACGGCCCAGGCACCGCCTTGTATGCGACTGGCATGCATGATTACCCAATTAGACTGTCCGGAAGGTTACTGCTGTGCACCTTGAAGGAGTGTAAGCCGGCTACGTTGATTAAATATGGCTCCCATCCACATGCCTCCTGGTCTTATTCCTTCAAGTATATATACTGTGGGAATGGAGCTGTGGATTATGTACCGTAAGTCATCCATGTTCAATCACCAGGAGCAGGCTTCTTGTGGCTGTCCTATGAGCAGTAGAATTTGTTGCCAACGTTTTTCACTGAACTTGCGTGCTCCAACCTGACCATCCTACGCTATTTTTTAAGCTTAAGCCTTCCACCTGTAACTCATTTGCACACATTAGGGAACCTTGACAAACACATCGGCACAGACAACTCAAAGTGTGTTACAGATACACAAAAGTTAAAATTAGTTACAAAAGTAATCATGTATTAAAAATATTAACAAAATTTGCATTGGAAGTCAAATACAAACAGAGTGTTTCCAAGCGAACTGCAACTACACTCCTCGAGTCAAATACTCTCTGTCCGCCTGTAAAGAGCCAAACGTCGGTAAACGTCCCGTTGCCGCATGTGTCCATACACATTGGGAAACTTAATTATTGATGAACAGCGTTCCAAAAACACCTCATGTATCGTAGACTACCGGGACATCATGAGGGGACCTGTACATGTTTCCTGTTTCAATTCCACTTGTGCAACTCTGTTATCAATCGAAGCTGTGTGTCCAACTTCTACAACAAGGGAGAAAGTAACCATATATGAGAGAACATTCGTCTTGAAGTAGTAATAATTCTTGGTATAACAATTGTAATGGTACATTCTCGGTTGGGCGACGCGTTTGGTCTTTGCACCTAAAGTCTATGCAGCGGCGGACTAGAAATGGACTAATCTCCAGACTTAAGTGATTCTGGACCATGAGAAAAATAAAATAAGACAAAACTGAAGTCACGTGACCCCTCTAAGATGGTGCAACTCGTGTTAACATTAATTTAAGTGACACCATCAGTTAAACACTCACTTGAATGAACAGATTTGCAATGCCGTCGTAATTTACACCTCAGGGAAAAAGATTTGCTGCACTGTTCACATGTGTACGGACGATGTGCTAAATTGGGGAACAGAAAGTGCAGTCACAGATGAACGATGATCAATTAACAATGATTTATCACGGATAAAAAGTATGTGTTTGACAAGTCCCGTAGGTTGTATGGAGTAAAAATTAAAATTGAAAGGATCATCAAATAAGTAAATGGTTATTTCAAGCGTCCACTGAGTTAAATGCACTACTGCATAACGATGGTTTGAAGTGGGAATGGGATGTGCACACGTAAAATAGTTTAGAGTTGTTATCGTTCAGTAAGTGCGTGAGAATTAAAAAAGGAAACAAAAGCTCACCGGTGTTTTCTTCATTTGACAGATGTGGTATGTTAATCCAGTATAGCTACATTCAAGCTAAGCACATGGACAATTCTGCGTGTATCCTCCCTGCCACCTTACGGAGAGGGCAGTTAAGCACATGGTTATGTTTGGGTTGTTTCGTCCTCCAAGTGTAAAAGACTATATCAAGTGATGCTAGTTTGAAAGCGCTTCATCAAGGCGTTTTTTAAAAGTGTTAGTGTTGGGGCAACCATAACGTAAGTCGGAAGGGTCTTCAAGGCACGGGACACACGGAGGGAGAAAACGTTGCGTCGAAAATCAAGTCGACTGTAGTGCGTAGTCAGTTTGAACTGATGGCCCGTAATGTTGGTAGTTTAGCTCTGCTGCAACTGATTGCGACCTGGGCGAGTTGGGTTCGTCAATATTAAGTAAACCAGGATTAGGTCTCCTGGCTGACCTCGATATTCATCACTGTACAATCTCAGGGACTTCAGTCTACGTTGTTAGAAGTGAAGAGACAATCCTCTAACGAGTTTGGTCGCTCTACGTTGTGGATCTTCAAGTGCATCGACGTCACGCTTGCGCTAGGGACGACAAATCTGGAGCGCATATTTTACGTGACGGGGAGACACAGCTACAGAATGAATGATTTGTTTGAATATGAACGCACTAAAGTATTAGCAACGGAAACTAAAGATTTTCGGTGTACGATCATCTTGGAACTGGAAACGCGTCACCACACATAGCTATTCAAGTTAGCAGAGGGTGAGCAACACACATACGGATGGCTAATGGAAAGAGCGTTTGTCGCCTACCTTCATAACTTTGGTTCCAATGGGATACATCCGCAAATATGCATTAGATTGTATTACTGTATTAGTACTCTTTTAAGATCACACTGATGAAAGATACTCAATGGGACCACATGGCTATCCAATGGAAAATAAAACTGTAGCAGACAGACGACTAGGTCCAGCGAGATAAATTGCTACAATTGATCCACTCGCACCTGAACGGTCACACTGTTCATCTGTCCAGTGACTGACCAGAACAAATACATTTTTCCGTGATGAAACAATTCCACTTCCGACTGAGTACACACAACGTGTTGGCCGATTTGTCCTCGCCATCCGGCTTATTGAGCTTTTAGAGCCACAGAATGAATCGGAATGACTAATTCCCCGTGAAACCTGTCCTCTGTGTAACCTAAAATTATGACGTCATTCCTCTTGAGCCTTTCAATTCAACTATGTCTGTTCTCGATCTCAACTATGATTCTGTACCATAACTGGCAACCATGTCTTATGACCACAGTCATAAATGCGGCAGACAGTACAAGAAATAGATTCACTACCATACATGTTTCATTGAGCGTCTATTAATACTGCTAAACCTCTGTCAATGCTAGTCGCTGCTACATGTTCGAGCTGTTTGGACACTGATGTTCCTAACCCAGCAATGAAGTCACACCGTCTGAACATCTCTGTGGATCATCGCTGTCCCCTCGGGGACCACAAGACACCGCAGCCTTGTTGGAACACTGAAATGAGTGGAGATCATGCGTGCAATCTACTCCACCGTCCGCTGCAGAAATGTTTCCCATTGCTCATTTTGTCAGAAAAAGCGCAATGTACTAGGGTGGCGTTACTGTTTATAGGTGTGATGAAAACAATGTTTGTTAGCTTTTTGAACGAATGATGAGTATCTGCTACGGAATTGCACTGGAAGGACATATTGTTATGTGTTTTTGGTGAATTTGTGTACGGCATTGACGGGTACCATCCGTGTTGCGACACTTTAGTTTTCTCTAGTCCGGCACAAAGTTACCGGTGCTCTTTCCGGTGTTTGCTTGGCGGCAACCGATGCGTACGTTGCCGGGTTGTTCAATATTGCTGGTTAACTGTAGCCTATAATGACACAGAGAGGATGAGTCGGTGCGACCAATGTCAACGGCAATTTTCCGGTCGTCCAAATGGGACAGAATTTAGAAGTGCTGTATGTACGACGACTAACCATCTTTCAAGTCGCGCCGTTACGACATCACGGATGTAGAGTAACTGTAGATAGACAGGCATTTTAGACGCGGTATTTTCTCTTGGTTTACACTATGGCTTACACTATGCTGGCCATCCAGATGCAGCTCATCAGTTGACAATTTCCCAACTTAAGCGTTCTGAGCCACGACAAGCACTACAGTGTCCGTGCTTCCTCCGTGACGAAGGAGCTCGTTCAGTTGACGCTTAAACTCGTCCTTTACCTAGTCATCGCTGCAGTTTGTGGGCGCATAGGCTGTGATGACAAACAGACACCTATTAGTCCCGCGCGACTTCGAAGCCCTGAACGAGCCACCTAGTCGGATTGCACACATCCGGCTACTGATTGGCATCTAATCAAACAGAGCAGATTCAGTCCGGTGACTCAGGGTAATACTAACCGGCTTGGCGGGTACTCGAAGCAGCTTCATCTCCGGACAGGCGCAATGAGAAACTGTTGCTAGTGTCACTGAAGGGGATCGTAGAGTGGGAATAGAGCCCGAGTCCTGGAGACGGGTTTCCGATAGGCATCCGATATCAATCGAGGAGATCTCTAAAGTTCGGATAAGTGCTGCCTGTTGACCGACCTCTAGTAATGTGCGTACATAGTCATGCGAATATGAGGGAGAATCGAGGTCTCCAAATGGAAGCTGACGTACTGGGCTTGACCGCTTGATTAGACAATGGCTTGCCGATAGGACAAGAGTGATGCTCCGAGTTTACAGGTGAAGTGAAATTAGACGATTAACGCATCAGAGCATGGTGGGGAATGTCCAAGCACTAGGCGGTTGAACGGCGAAAAAACAAAGTGGGTAGGGGACGATGAGGTAAAAAGCGTTAGCGGAGGAATAAGAAGACGGGAAGGCTCGGGCACTAGCATCCAAACCCCCATCCACCTTGCACGAGGTAGCAGATAGGGCACCGTAGATTATCCTCTGCGGCCGCCAGAGCAGCAGAAAGCTGTTTGAGGAAATTTTCGTAGTATTGCGTTGGCAGGATACTGTCAGGCTGCCCAGGCCTAGACAGGAGAATGCATAACGTTCTTAACCAAAGCCTTTGATCCAAAAATCTGACCGTTAGGAAGTGACTATGACAGTGGACTATAAGGAGTCCGTTTTAATATACAAGGAGCCGCCCTCACTCCAATCCCAAGCAGGAGGGCCAGGAGTCTAAATTTTCTGGCCTCTAACCACTGACCAGTCTGCTATGGGTGACTCTGAAGGTGCGAAAGCCCCACCTAGCGTAGCTCAATGAATCGCTGAGGCAAGCAAATCATCGCACCCTCGCATCATTGCGATGGAATACCTGCCAGCTCGTAACAACGCCCAAAACAATATCTGGTTCCGTACTGCGTGTTCAACCATCCCATTAGTCAAATACCTACTTCTCTTAATTTAAAAGTGCGACCGGTTAGCAGAAGAAGTTTAATAACGAATGAACACAAATAGTATATCACTGGAAGGGAGTCTGTACCAGGACAACATTGGCATCTAGGAGAAGCAATGGTGCAAAATTTGCTTCGCCAAATCCACAATTGACTAGGTCCTCATTGCCATTATGTCTTTCAATTGTGGAAGAAAGCCAGGCGAAAACAGACCGCGAGCTGATAGTCGAACGGTACTCAGTACCTCGAAAAGCAGGCACTACCAGAAACGTGTAATCGATCTAATTCAGTCAATCTTCAAAAATTTTATCATTAACAAGGATCGGACAGCCGATCCCGAGTCTACTACATCTGCAAGTCAGGGGTCTTTGGTCGATTTCAAATCCACCGAGACTCCAGTCACGTATGCAGAGATCGCTGCAAAGTTCCCCCGGGGGTTTTAATTTTAATGTCTTCTCTGTTGCAGATCCCGCTAACGCCAGTAGAGCAACAAACAGTAGACCAACATCACTCGGTCCAAAGCCAGACTTAACGAACGCCTGACCTTTTATCTCAACAAAAACCTCCAATAATAACTATCTGACTATCGTGTGCACAAATGTCCCCGAATCAACTGCTATCACATTTCGGGGTAACTTGTCTGACGACCAAGATCAGTGAAACTTACTGAGCATTTTGATGAATGTAAAAGCCTTACCTACAAACCTGGTGTGAGTTACTCGTCACCCGAACTCTGCACAATATGGCGAACCGAGAATTATTAGAGTAATACTGGAATCTGTCACCGATGTAGCAAACCTTTTACTCTCTGCAAGTGTGCTACAACGCGGGTCTTGTAGGGTGCGCATCTATCTTGAGGTCCATTGGAGCACTTGACAGTCGGAAAGGAACATTACAGAAGGACACAGCACGGTGGATTTTCTAAGCACAATCTTTATTTGTGGCTTGCCAGAACTTCCTTCCTACAATAATCATGAGGCTAGTAATTACTATCTGGAACAATGCTGGTTCATCCGTGAAACACATTCTTTGGATAATGTTGTTGCGCCACTGCTCAAAAGGTTACCTCGAGCATCAAATTATAGAGGAAGCGGGACACGAATCATAAAACTCCTGATTCAGCCAGAGCAAACAACAATGAAAGTGGTAGAACGTTGGCGGAAGCATCCTAAAATCCTTCCATCTGAACTTCGGTTAAAAACTGCTACATCCTTGCGAAGACCAGACATGAGGCTACATAAAAAAGCAATCCTACCAACGATTCCCCAGGAGCAGCACCTTATCACGCGGTCACGCGATTCTGCGTTAGGTCCCGACCAGTAGTGCCACGTACCTTGGCCAAATCAAGTTGCGAATGACGTGTATCATCGTCCCATCAAGAATTACAGATAACAGCCGACCTCGCATGGATCGGCACTCTACTACATTTGACTAACTTAGCTCCATGTGGACGACTAAAGACCGAAAAACTGTTCTGCCTTTATACCAATGCTCAGGGCCTTTACAATAAGCTGGCCGAACTGAAAGATCGCCAAATTTCGAAACGCTATGCTATGATTCGTGTCACGGATACATTTGCACATTGGAATGACCGACGTTAAAGTCTCGCTGCTGGGCATGTCACTCATGCGAAACGACAGGATTACGAAAAAAGGAGCGGTATTCCTTTATTACCGAAACGACGTAAAATACGAGGCTGTTAAGGATCCAGAAGTAGATTCCCTCGATTCGCTTTGGTGCTGCCTGCAAGTACATGGCACACACCTGCCTTAGAGCTTTGGTGTACCGCCCCCAAACTCTACACCGGGAGTGGACCGCCACCTGGCGACAGCTTTAAGATCCAGTCTAAAGCGAAAGTACACTCGCATCCTTAGCATTAGTGATTTTAACGTACATGGTTTAGAAACCCCTGCTACAATCGAAGAACAATTTGAATCAGATCTGCAAGAGCTCGGAACCAGTGTCCCCATATGCAATCAGGTCATCAATCTCACTTGTTCCAGAACTGGGAATAGACCATCTTTGCTAGATCTTGTGTTCACCAATGGGGCATATTTGAATGCTGTACTGGTTGTCGACTACCCTTCAGGTCGTAGTTATCATGCAGTCATCAGCTTCGACTTCACCTGCCATGTAGTACATCGCCACCAGAAACCTGAGGTGGTGCGTACAATTGCGCGCTACGACCGCTTAACCAAGCTCGTCAGTGTCACAACCTGGTCTTTCCTCGCTGAAGGCCACCCGGAAGTCGCTTGGCTTGAATTCGTCAGCGAATTCAATAAACTTGTGACGGATGCCTCAGAGACAAGGGTTTGCAGTGGGCCTAACACCGTTTCTTTCGTAAGGAGCAGAACTAGAAAATGGATACTTGTACGCAACGCAGTTTGGGCTAGAGTATAGATCATCAGCAACACCACATAATGGGCACAAGTAAGAATGTCATCGCAACCACCGCACTAAAATGCTCAGAGCTGGCAAAGTAGCATATCAGACGAATATGGCGAAAGCTTACAGCGATAACCACAAACCGGTGTACAACTGTATCAATGACCGTCGTAAAGTGCGGCAGGGAATTACTCTGCTCCGGAAGACGTAGGGTCCAACTAGTACAGCTACAGAAGCAGCAAACGCGTTATATATATATATATATATATATATATATATATATATATATATATATTATACACAATCTGTGGTACAGATATTGTGCCATCGGAATCATGGCTGAATAGGAAAACAATATGAATAATAAGAAAAGAGCAACAAGAAATGCTTTTTTTTGTCAAGTTTACCACTCACAGTTTTTGAAATTTTTTTTCAGTTTGTTCGTTTTTAGGGGGAGGAGGAAGGGACACCGCAACACACTGATGCACACGTCCGCCATTGACATCGATCTTGAGCCATAACTTCCAAGGTTTTCAACCAGCAAGTATCCTCGTCTCTCGGACCCCAACCAGGTGGTCGACAACAACCGGCCGAGGCCAATTGTTTCGTCAACTTTTTCATGCGGCTTCTCCATGTTGTAGGCTGTCCACCAGACCGTCTCTTCCAGCCCTGTCCAGCAAGTGCAAACAACGCACGACGGGGGTAACGCTGGACAGGCATGCGCAATACGTGTCCCAACCACCGCAGTTGATGCAGTGAGATGAGCTCCTCGAGCGAGTGGCTTCCACGTCCCAAGACACGCTGTCTAACTTCCACATTGCTTACGTGGTGCTGCCACCACACACGGGCAATGGACCGCAGACAGCGGTGCTCGAAGACGGATAGCCTGCGCAAGTCATCTTTACGAATGGGCCAGGTCTCGCATCCGTACAACAGTACAGCACGAACAGTTGCACAATAGACCCGCCCTTTGATGGAGAGACGAATGTCGTGGCGACGCCACAAATGCCTCAGCCTAGAAAAAGCGAGGCGTGCTTTCAAGATGCGCATCGAAATCTCGTCTCCAACAGCCCCGCCAGCAGTGATGCAACTTCCCAAGTAGACAAAGCTCTCCACAACCTCCAGTGTCTCACCAGCAAGCGTGAGTGCAGGCAGAGGCACCTGCCAGTCTTGAAGGAGAGCCTTGCATTTGGATGGCGAAAAGCACATACCATACTTTGATGCTTCAATCGTCAAGCGGTTTAATGCAAGTTGGACGACCTGTGGATCGTCACCTAGCAAGACGATATCATCAGCATAATCCAAATCAACAACTCGACTACCTGGGAGGAGCTCAACGCCAGCGTTCAACGAATCGCTCAGAGCGTTCTTCAGGACATCCTCAATGGCAAAGTTGAATAGGAACGGAGAGATAGGGCATCCTTGTCGAACTCCACTGGAGACCACAAAGGTAGGCGAAAGCATGCCATAAGCCCTAACCCTGCCCGAGGTCAGACTGTACAGAGCGCGCAGTATGGAGACGAAATTCTCGGGGACACCGTTCCTCAGAAGGCACTGCCACAGTACTGTACGATCGACAGAATCGAAGGCAGCACGGATATCCAGGAACACAGCAATCGTTGGCCTCTGATACACATGGCGGAGCTCGAGGATCTGGCGAAGTGTGAAGATTTGATCGATGCAGCCGCGACCAGGGCGAAACCCAGCTTGTTCTTCTCGCTGCAACGATTCGCGTGTTGGGGATAGCCTGCGAAGTATGATGGACACCAGCAGCTTGCAAACGACGGGGACTAAACTTATTCCTCTGTAGTTGGAGCAGATTGTGCGCAGGCCCTTTTTGAAGATGGGTACGACTATCGATTCACCCCAAGATGATGGAACCTTCTCTTTCGACCAAATTTTCGAGAACAAAACGGTGAGTTCTCGGACCAGCGATGCGCCACCATCTTTAAATAGAGCTGGGTGAAGACCATCAGGGCCGGGAGCTTTATAACGCTTCAGGTGCCGGAGCTCCTGCTCGATTTCCTGGGAAGAGGGAGGGTCTGTTGGGGTAGACCACTCGGCCCCAGCGCGAGCGCCAGAGGTAGCAGATGGAGCTGGGGGCCAACAAAACTGCGAGCCAAAATGTTCGGCCCATCGCTCCAACCGTCGTTGAAGATTGGTGATTAAGGTGCCATCCTCTTTGCATATTGTTTCACTTATACCAGATCGAACACCTTCGGTGACTCGAAGGAGATGGAAGAGTTTCCTGGTATTACCACAGAGACTAGCAAGCTCCATCTCCCTAGCACGTTCACACCACCAAGCTTCGCGGTCCATTTGCAGACTCCTGCGCAACTCTCGACCAAGGTATTGGCGTTCGTCAACGTGTCTCGAATCCGATGGGATCAAGCGGCCTTTGTCCATCAGCGACAAGGAGTCGGCGGAAATCCAATGTTTCGGTGGGTGACGGGTAACTCCACAAGTGTCGATACTGGCGGAAACTAACGCATCTTTGATATGCGCCCACTGCGAATCGAGATCACCGTCAATAGTTGAGCCAAGCAAAGTTGACAGTGAGGCTTGGTACCTGGTTAAAACCGCAGCGTTTTGTAGATTTGCGACGTCCGGTCGGTAGTGGGCGCGCTTAGGTGATCCTCCGAAACGCATGCAAATCTTAGCACGAACCAATGCGTGATCAGAGTCCAGAAAAGTTGACCAGTACGATCGGCAGTCCATTACGCTTCCGCGCCATCTGTAGCTGATTGCTATGTGGTCAAGCTGGGAGCACTCTTGCGTTTGTGAGGGCGGGCGCCAGGTAGCAGTCTGTCTCCTCGAGTGTCGAAAACTAGTGCTCGAAAGAAACAAGCGATGATCAGAGCAAAGAGCAAGTAGTCTGTCTCCATTGTCTGATCGACTGCCACCGAGACCAAAACTACCCCCAATGTGGTGCTCGCTTGGTAGAAGGCGGCCAACCCGTGCGTTAAAGTCCCCGGCAAGAATGACTATATCCGTCCGTTTGGAGGAACGCAGAAGTTCATGTACTTGTTGGTAGAAGCTATCTTTAACTGCATCCGGGCTGCAGTCTGTAGGGGCGTAGGCGGAGACGACAAATAAGGCACGCTTAACATCTCGACGCCTGCTTACGTTACATGAACCTCTTAGTCTGACTGCACATAGTCGGCTGTTGACTGGGATCCAGTCAAGCAGAGCTGATTCAGCCCTGGCACTTAATACAACCCCAACACCAGCTTGACCAGTGGCGGTAGATTCTGGGTCTCCGGAAAGCCGCAAGTAGTATTTGGCGTCAGAGTTTACCGGAGAGGCCATTCTGATGACGGCGCTAGAGTCTTGTAATCTGGTCTCTGAAAGACAACAGATGTCTACCGATAGCGTTTCAAGAGTACGGGCCAGACATGCTTGTCGTCCGATCTGCATCAAAGTTCGAACATTAAACGCTGCGAGGATGAATGGAGAACCAGGTCGGAGAAGAGCTGGAGCTTCGGTGGAGTGAGATGCGGTTGCGATCGCAGGACATGGAGAACCGGGAGTTTGGCTGTTACTTCCATCAGCTGCGAGACGTGGGTCGTTTGTGACGGTGACCGTAGAAGACATAAGAGTACATGTAGATGAAGGACGGGAGGTGGGGTGGTCTGTGAGTGGATGTTGAGCGGTTGAGTTAAGACAGAAGAGCGGCATAGCAAGTAGTAGTAGTGAGCGGTGGAGTCCATGATTCGTCAGCGGGCGTGATACTACCCGGTTGCCCAGGCCGAAGTAGAGGGTTGTCTTAGGGGGCCCTACCCCGAGCCTTTGATCAAAGATCTAACCTACAAGGCAGCAGGGCGATGTGAGGGCGTCGCAACCCGTTGGGAGCCGGTGACCAAGTAGATGGTTCATACGCCTTTCGGTCCGTGAAGGACCAGGGGCCCAACTCACCCTTAAAGTACAATGCCTCTCAGGGAGGGGCAAGGGGCAGTGACTTTATTTAGTGGCGAGTCACATCCGCCACGTCGCAGTGTTGTTAAACGGACATATGTGGCTTTTTATAGGGAGAACGCTTGCCAGGCGAAAACCCACCACGTCCTGGAACACTGCCGCCGAACCATTCGCTGGAACGGGAAAAACCCGAACCACCCAACTGGCACCACGAGGAGGTTGTTCGGCAAGCCAGCAGCAAACGCGTTGCGGACCCAATATGCTCTCACGTTTCAGAGGGAATTACCATCAGGCCATCTACCAACTTTGGTTTTTCTGTCTCCAGGGCTCATCCACATCTCCATTACTGCCAAAGCTGTATTGCAGAAGCCGACGACCCTGCGCGACCACAGTTCCAACGGGATTCGACACCATTCGCCCGGAGGCACTGGGAACAGCCGCAAGACAACTGACAACAAGTTTGACCCAGTTCTTTCAGCGCTGCTTAGACCAGAACCATATTTCTGCAATGTGGGGGCTTGGAATGATACCTGCGATTCTCAAAGGCGGAAGTAGGACTGAGCCCTTAAACTAGCACCCAGTGTCTCTCCTCCCTGTACTGTCCAACGTCATGGAACCCATCGTTTCCGATGCGGTGTGTTATCTAGGAAGTTGTAATATTATTGCTCCCGAGTAACATGACTTTCGTCGAAAGCGATCGTGCACATCGAATTATATATATATATATATATATATATATATATATATATATATGATAGAGGTAGAGCCAGCAAAAAGCACGAAATGGAAGTTATAAATATAGAGAGCACAATGAAAAGAGTGAGTCACAAAAGGTTTTAGTCGTTTCTTCCCTTTTTTACTTTTTGTTTTTTGACACGCCAGTTTATCTATTTTGTCTGCTTAATATTCGCGATGAAAACCAAGAAAATCAAAGCAAACATTTGTACTTATTTTCCATTAGGTCCGGTTTTGCTCCATCTCCGAAAGTACTTCCAGCCAGCGATGTTCTTCATCTTTGATCCCCCAGCCCGGATAACGCACAGGACCTACGACAGCTAAACTGGAGTTTAGCGCTTTAATCGTTTGTCGCCACGTGATAAGCTGACCACCGTGCGATTTCTTCCAGCCTGGTCCTGCGCAAGCGAAGAGCGCGTGTCGGGGAAACCGTTCGAGTGGCATGCGTAAAACGTGGCCCAAACATCTCAGTTGGCGTAGCGGTACCAGTCTGTCAAGTGGAAGTCCCTTGTTACTCAAGACGTAACGTCTAACATCATCGTTGCGCACGTGGTTCATCCAAAACACTCGAGCTATTCTCCGCAGACATACATTGTCAAAGGCCGAAATTCGACGAAACTTATTCATACGAATCGGTAAGGACTCACTTCCACACAGCAGCACCGCGCGAACACAGGCATTGTGGACCCTGCCCTTTATAAGTAGTGAAAATTCACGGTGTCGCCACACATGTCTCAATTTGACGAATGCCGAACGGGCTTTGACAATTCGGAGTGAAATCTCTTTTACAATGCCACCATAAGCAGAGACACAACTTCCCAGGGAAACAAACTTGTCCACTTGTACAAGCTGCTTACATTGAGGAGTGAGCAGTGGGGCAGATGGATGACAATCCAGAACCAGGACTTTGCAACTCGGGGGAGCAAAGGTTATTCCATATGGTAATGCTTCAATTGCCAAGCGGTTTAGAACGGCTTGTGTGCACTGTGCGTTAGCACCAAACAAGACTATATCATCAGCATAATCTAAATCGGTCACGCGGTTGCCAGGACGAAGCTCTACACCAGAACCCAGAAAGGTCTTGAGAGTGTTTAAATGGACATGCTCGATCGAGAAACTGAAGGGAAACTGGGACATGTGGCAAGCCTGTTGTACACAGCTAGTGACGGCGAAAGGTGAAGAGTTTACCACAAGACCTCACTTAGAGCAAGACTAAGCAATATAATTCTCGAGAGATGGCGATAATCGTCTCGGATACTCCATTCCTTTGTAAGCAAATTCATAAATTTGGTCGATCGATGGAGTCGAAAGCTGCTCGGATATCCAGGAGAACCACAATAGTGGGTTGGCAATAAAGATGACGCGTTTCAAGCAGTTGGCGGGGCGTAAACAAGTTGGCTATACACCCTCGACCGGGGCGGAAACCAGCTTGTTCTTCACGTGAGCGCAAATCTAGAAACGGGGTTAGCCTGCGGAGTAGAATGGATGTTAACAGCTTGGAAGCAACGGATATTAGACCGATTCCTCATTGGTTAGCGCATAAGCTACCGGCACATTTCTTGAAGATTTGCACGATAACTGGCTCGCTCCAAGCGGATAGAACTATTTCTTCAAACCAAATCTTGGAGAACAGAGCTTTTAGCTGGTTGACACTTACTTCGCCCCCGAACTGGAACAGTTCTGGAAGAAGTACGTTTGGGCCAGTAAACTTGACTCGCTTCAAGTGTCGAAGCTCAAGGCAGACCTCAGCTTCAGTACGTGGTTCCAATGAGACGTTCCAAGGCGCGTAACTAGATATACTCAATAGGCTTGCCGGCGCAGGAGGCCAGCTGAATTAAGTGTGGAATTGTTCAGCCCAGCGGTCCATACGCTTGTGTAAGTTGCTTATCGGCCTTCCGCCAACCTCTCAGATGACCTCATTGACACCAGGTCTTTTGAGACCACTGGCCCGAATGACCTGGAAGAAGTTGCGAAAGTTTCCAGAGAGGGTTGCAGGTTCAATCTATGTGGCATGCTGGAACCATCAAGTTTCGCGATCAACACGCAGGCTTTGCTTAAGTTGTTGGCTGAGAATGCGACGCAGTACACTGCCATTTGAATCGGTCAGGATATCTTTACGACGATCAAACAGTTCCATTGAGTGTGCGGATATGAAGCCCCTCAGAGGGCGCCCTGTGATTCCACAGGTAGAATCACTGGAAGTTGGAAGTGCTTCACGCAGGAAACACCAATGATTTTCGATATCTCGAGGTGGAGCACCAATAAATGCATTCGATAAGGAAGCTTGATAAATTGATTGTGTGGAGAGGTCAGGTAATTTGTTGGTGTCGAGCGTATGGAGGTCTCGTTTTGAGGAGCCGCCGAAGCGTATGCAGATGTCCCCGCGGACCAAGGCATAATCTGAATCGAGGTATGTAGACCAAATCGATCTCAACTCCGTTCGCTGCCTCGTCATCTAAAGTTGATTGCAATGTGATCTATTTGTGACCACGTTTGCTTTGGTGAAGGAGGACGCCAGGTGGCTGCGCGTCTTCTGGTATGCCTAAAGTTCGTACCTGAGCGAAAGAGACGGTGGTCTTCGCATAACATAAGAGATCTACCACCGTTGTCACAACGGCTCTCATCAAGCGCAGGACTGCCACCAAGATGACGTTCGTACGGAAGCAGGCGACCTACTCATGCAATGAGATCTCCAGCAAGGACGATGACATCTAACTTTTCGGCCTTGTTCAAAAGGTTGTGGAGACCACGAGAAAAGTCATCATTAACCGATGCACAGCTCCAGTCGGTTGGAGCGTAGGCAGAAACGACAAACAAATTGCGCCTCTCTTCACGATATGTGTTGATTCTACAGGAACCTTGAAGCCGAACTGCAAACAGCCGGCTGTCGATCGGAAACCAATCGAGTAATGCCTTCTCCGTTTTGTAACTCAATGCGATATCTACACCAGCTAAGTCGGCTGTTTCTGCCTTCATGTCACTAGACAGACGTAGGTAATATTTGCTCTCAAGAACAGCTTGGGGACGAAAACGTAACCACGGTGCTGTGATCCTGCAATCGAGTCTCTGAAAGGCAACAAACAACGATGGCGAAGGACTCTAGTGCGCGCCAGGCCAGCCTGTTGTCCAATCTGTAGGAGGGTCCAAACGTTGAACGCGGCCAGATGGAATGAAGTACGGGATCGAAGCATAGCTGATAGCAGGATGATTTGAATATCAGCGAGACGGGCCTTGGAAATAAATACAACAGGTCGTGGATTAACAACAAGAGGAAACTTGGCGTGTGATGGAGAAGCAAGAGTAGTAGCGAATGTAGCAGCAGAAGTTAGCGACGTATTAGTAATTGCGAAATCCATAGTTTTCACAGAGGGCACGATACTACTCGGTTGCACAGGCCGATGTAGTGGATTGTCTTATGACACTCCGTCCCGAGCCTTTGGGCTTAATAACCTACTCACAAGGCAGCGGAACGAATTTATTAATCACACGGAGCAGTTGGACCTAATCAGCTGACGCTGGAGTGGCCGTTGATGGGATCTACTTGGATTTTCCAAACGTATTCGATTGTTTAGATTATCGGTTTCTCCTTTTTAAGTGGGCTCGGTGACCCTCCTTTGAACTGGAGCGTCAGTTTTCTCCTGCAACAACGATTAGTGGTCAGAGTCTGGAGTTCCTTATCTGACCCCATACCAGCCGATTCTGTTGTCCCCTATGACACAGTTCTGTGGCCACGACTTTTTCGTATTCGTCAATGACCATGCGCAGACAATCGCGACAGATTTCTTACTATTTGCTGACGATATCAAGATATCAGGCGGATGCCGATCAGAATTTAGTGCAGTGTGACCTAGATATGGTACACGAGTAGTGAACCCGAAATCTGTTACAGTTCAACTTGGACAAATACAAGATAATCTCCAAGCGACTCTAGAGTACCTATACGCATTCGCTAGAAACGCAAGTACTGCAGCAATCATCCGTTGAACGAGACCCTGGCAAAGACATCGGAAACTGGTAACTAGCACCTCGACTTTCTACGACGGGCGTTGGGACAAATAGACACCTCTATTTTCAATCCGATGGTGAAGGCTTATGTGGCCTACATGTCAACAACGCAATTTAAGCCTGAAGCACGACCTTACTGCAGTGGACAAATTTCAAGGTCGGGCTTCCAATTACGTCAGTGGAATGCGCCACCTTCCGTACGAGCAGAGGCTGAAACGATTGGGAGTATTCAGCGGGCGGTATCATCGATCATGAGGCGATTGCATTATGGCATGATTGATTTTACACAGTCCAAATCATGTGTGCCGCTCTTTACTGCAACTCAGCAGTATCACCAAGCTACGAGGCAACTCTTTGAAATGAACAAAAAGGTTCAGCCGTCTGGCATGCCGTAGAAACTTCCTTTCCATTCGCGTGGGTCAAACGGAACGCTCTCTCCGTATCCGTTTCTTCTGCACACATGCTAGACATATTTACAATTCAGTTGGATAACGTACTCTGCCACTTACATTTGTTAATTGACTCTACTCTCTAACCTACTCCGGGAAAATTGCTTGGATTTATTATTTTTGCCTACTAAATCTATGGAGACATTCGGAGTGCAGGGCTACAGTAAGACATACGATAAGTACATTCTTTTGACAGTAAAAATACTAACTACTTTTTTATTAAAGTTATTTGATAAGCTGCCAGACCTCCCAAGGAGATTTGTAAAGCGGTGCTTTTAACCCGTATAAAATCATTGTTCATGGTTCATTACGCTTTTTGCATCCAACTGAAAACATTCCATGCGGATTACCTCTACGGCGTCCTCTAACTTCTACATCCCGGCATAACAGCATCATTATATTGCGAAGAGACTGCGCAACACGACGCATTCGGTCCTAATTAGATTTAATAAGTTGGCAATTTCAGGACTCGAACCCAGGGCCATTGGACTGTATCTGTATCCGTTTAGCAAACGAGTGATGAGGGGTAACACTTGGCACAACCGGAAACGCAACCATCAACTATATAACCACATGCAGAGTTAAATGAATTGAATCGCTAGCAATATTTCAAGGTACCTAGTTGTGAAATTGAACTATTTGTAAAGAAAAATCTTTCCAGACAATACGAGTACCAGACAAATACGAGAAACACTCACTCGAATAAACAGTTCTGATATGCTTTCGCAAACTGCCATAACCAGAAAACGATTGGTTACAATGTTCACACGTATAAAGATGTTGATCTGCAATCGGAAACCGAAGCCATCAGTTACAGGTGAATCGCGCAGAGAATCGGACAAAGAATAACAACTGATTGACTAAAATGGGTTGGTCCAATTGCAATATAATAAAGACAAAATGATAGCAAGGAAATTAGCGGAATCTCGAACACTAGCTCGTGTTATTTGCTAACTTGCAAACTGACCACTATTGCGGATCATGTGAGAGGAGTAAACCGTCGTTATACAGTGGCTAAGGAAAGGAAAGCGCACCGAAGCAAGACGAACGATATTTGCGTTGTGGTAAATGTCATGAACCCCAAGGAAGTCTTAGGATTATCGTCAGTGGCTTTGCGCAAAAACATAGACAGTGACCATTAACGGTCACGGCCACGGCAAACGTAAGCACCCCGGCGTTTTCGATTGGGCAGACAACAGTAAACGTTGAGTGACGGTCAACCGGAAGACCGGTACATATTAGGTGTCTAGTGATGGATGAGACTGGCGGTTTGCCTGCTGCTCCTTGTCCGATTGCCTGTTACGCCATCAACTTAACAAACTCCTTCGGAATATAATCTGACTTTCGATTACCCAGACGATGACCTGTTCTGTTAATATAACCACTCTCATGGAGAGAGAATAATCAGTATAATCAATGGGTAATGACGCAGAGAGGATGAGCCGGTGCGACCAATATCATCGGCAGTTTTCCGGTCGTCCAAATGGGACAGAATTTAGAAGCGCTGTATGTACGACGACTAACTGTGTTCAACCATCTTTCAAGTCGCGCCGTTACGACATCACGGATGTAGAGTAACTGTAGATAGACAAGCATTTTAGACGCGGTAGTTTCTCCTGGTTTGTTTTAATGCAGGTGAAAGTGAAATCTTATGAATGCAACTGCATATCCATTGACCGCAATGTCTGTGTGAGGCAGGACAATTTCGACTCAATGCAGTCGGCGTTGCATATTCTATGGGCTCGATCAAAACTGCATCTTGACAAGCCAACGATAGTATTGGACCAGCTAAAGCTATTGCTGTTCTCATGCAGCCCAGTGCATGTGGATGTCTCGTAAAACAAGCACCATATCGAGCCATCTTCTCGTCTGGACAACACTACATACAGAAAGACCAGTCAACTATTGTTTTGTAGTTAACAGATGAGACGATCGTTGAGACTGGAACGGTTGAGCACAGTGAGAACAGAATGAGCGTATCCTCACTTGGAGCAACCACAAGTGTGGCGGCGGTGGGTCCTTCCAATTCTGCCGTTGCTGTTCTCGTTGAATTATTTTACACCATAGACTGCAGATACTTTATTTTATTTTTAACTTTGAAATAATTTGTTTTCTCTGATCCGGTCTCAAGCCCAATGTTGTCCTACTCCGTCAACCATTTGAACATGTTACCAGTTATTGCCTTAAGTCCGTGTTTTATCGAATACGGCCATAAACTCAGGAACACTTGCAAACGTATTACGAATAAATGTCTTGGAAAACTCGCAAGCATCATGCTGGCTGGCGATCTGGCCTCAGTCACTGTTCTGTCGACAAAGCGCAAGTCCCACTGATACTTTCCAGTGATGTTCGCTCTCACCTTGGTAAGATCAGTGATCACCATGCCATTATGCAGCCAAATGAGTATGTTAATACAGAAATCATTCTGTTGCAAGAAAGCTGGTTACATGCTGATGTGGAAAATGGGGAATTCAACGCGATGGCTATTTTCCTATCAGATCTGATCGCTCCGAAAAGCCACAGTTTCGTGGTGGTAGCGTTATAACTTATGTTAATCTAAGTTAGTGCAATGCAGCAATCACAATATTTACGTACGCAACGATTTTTAAAAGCTACCGTCTAGTTAAGTGCAAACCGAAATTCCTATGTGGCTTTCGATCAGTTATCGTTGGAAACAAATACATTGCTCCTGCCACATCTGCACCGGAGTTAAAGCATTTTGAACATCACATTTCTTCAACGATACTACTTAAATTAGATCGTTCTATCTGTATTGTTGCTGGCGACTTCAATAGAAAGGATACAACATGCTTGAAGACACTTAGAAATATAGACCTAGTGACGGTTTCGACCAGACAATATGTCCAGTTGGACTCTGTGTTCACAAATAAAAGACAGTTGTTTGTCATACCAAAGCGGGCTCCTTTGAGCAGCTTAGGCCATCGTAGTTTAATACGGTGTCCATTCATATACAGCTGGGCTAACATTTTAACGCTGACCAGACCTCTTTACAAGAGTACCAAACGGCGAAATTGCTCCTTGGAAAACATCACGAGGCACCAGACTATGTTTTCTTTAACTGCTTTTTCGGTCTTCAACGACGAGGACCTGTCGCTCGAATGTGACCATCTTACGGACTACATCAAATATTGCTTTGACATGTGTTGCCCAGTTGAAACCATCTATCTAAGAGCAGATAGATTTTCATCACCACTATTAAAGCGATTCCGAAGGATGAAAGCATGGGCCTCCAAGTGCAAGAATGCTACTCGTGTCAAAAGCTAAACCACGACAAGTAAATACGAGATAACAAGACTTAACCAATTATACCTCGAGGCAGTTCTAAGCAACCAAAACTGTCGCGATCTCTGGGGGCTTCTGAGGCAGCCCTGTGGTAAGAGTGTTTTCAGCCACAGAGGTGAAGGGGATGTGGATAAACTGAATTCGGAGTTTTGTTCCGCCTCATTAAACTCATCTTCCTTGCTTTCCTTCATTAGGACAATTCCAGCAGCGCCATTCGATCAAAGCAACGTCAACAAGGAACTCAAAAGATTAAAGGCAACCAAAGCTTGTGATCCGGATGCTCTCTCACCATTAGCTTTGAAGGAATGTGCTAATTCTCTTACACTGCCTCTAATGCACCACTTTAACAAATGCCTCACTACGGGTGTGATCCCGGACATTTGGAGAACGGCCAGTATCACTCCAGTACCAAAAACTGGATCTCAAAAGAATCGCCCAATTGGATATACATCTGTGCTCGTAAAAGTTTTTGAAAGACTGTTAATTCCGCGGATTTTTCCAGCCGCTCCTGAAGACGATATCTACCAGTTTGCGTATAGACCTCAGCACTCCACATTGGATGCAGTGGCATATATTGTTCATTCTATAGCCTCTGCATTAGATCAGAAATGTAAATCCGTTCGGCTTCTCTTCCTGGATTATTTGAATGCCTTTGGAAGCCTGGATAGGTCAAGGTTGCTAAACCTACTATCTGAAAATGGAGTCCACCCTGGTGTGTGTAAGCTGTTACGTGATTATTTTACAGATCGTACTCACTTCACCAAGTTGAACGGTAAGAAATCCTCTGTTCTCCGTGCCCACTGTGGTGTTCCACAGGGAGCAATCCTATCACCTTTCATATTTTCCTTGTGTGTTGAATATTTCCCCATACAAACCACGTTTATGGGTGTAAGTATGCTGATGATGTGCTGGGATGTATGTCTCCCACTAAACAGGATTCCTCATCACTTCAACATGGGTTGGAAGATCTAGTGAAATGGTCTTCATTCAGATCTCTTACGCTTAATGCTTCTCAATGCAGGGATGTAATATTTTCTTTTCTACGTGGCGATAACTTGCAGTCCCTCATAGATTTCTCCCCCACGGTTACTGTGAATGAAAATCCCATACACAGCTCTTCCATCGTCGGGTATCTAGGCGCTTTTTGCCCCAGAACCTTTCTTGGTCCACGCACGTCTGTAAACCTTTTCAAAAAGTCAGAAAAATTTCCTTTTATGCCCTCAGACTTAAGGTGCTTTCAGTACCTCGTACTTTAATATTCAGGTTTGTGACCTCTTTTATTATTCCCCATTGGCTATACTGCTCTCCTGTCATTTCTCTGGACTGCTTCAGAAAGAGTACATCTTATTGGTGCGATCCATAAAGCATATTTCTAGATGCAGCGGCTTATCTAGGGATTCCTTAGTTGCTTTGATCATTTCTAGACATCTTGAGGTTTGTAATGATGTTTCTTATAAGATATTAACTGACCGATTTAATTCAATTCACAATGATCTTTCCAAAACGCTCTCCTTCTCTTCCAGTCGTTCGAAATTCAGAATTTCATACTCCCGCACGTCATCATATCGTAATACTGTTTTCACTTATCTTTCACACTCACTTGTTGACACAGCAAAAGTAACTAACATATTGCGAGAGCGCTTGCTGGAGTAACAGTTCTGCATTTGTCCTAAGTTTCTACCCAAGCAGGTATATTGATATTATCATCCAGGTGTCCGCACTAATGGTGTAAATGCTGAAAATTAACCCATTAGGATTCATAAAGCTTATGTTGACTTGACTAGACTTGACTTGAAGTTCCGTTGTCCGTTACCTAGACACACTTGAGGTAATCACAAATGTGTCATCTGCACATGGTGCATCTGGTTGTGGTGGGGTTCAAACCTGGACTCTAACACTGCCATGACGATGTCAGCCAGCCCCGAACCAAGCCGATTTCCCATAGCCATACTATCTACCTATCTATATACTTGATCCTCAAACAAGAAGCGCACACTGTATGCACATAATGGCAGCACATGCGTGAGACATCCCACTGAAATTGGCAAACCTACTTTGTATTCATGATAAAGGAGCCCAAACATTCCACCCGGAATGCTGGGAAACAGATCCCATCGCCATAGAACAGACTCGCAACATACACAATCAAGTCAAAACTGTTTTTCACATGCAAGTCGCTGCTGTTTGCAGTAGCAGCAGTCCCTCCTGAATCGGAAAGTGGCCCGCATAAAAGGGATCAGATATTTCGGATTGTGCTAACGAAATAAGCAGGAATAAAGTGGCCCGCGAAGCAGCTGGGGAACACCAACACGTCTAAAGATGTGAATTTTCCGCCAGAAAGCACATGTGCATGTCTCGCTTGACACTCACATAGTTGCATTGTAAGGGTTACACCATGTAACTCTTTTCACAATACCATCAAGTCATGCACAACTGACTTCTTAGAAATGTAATTAGGGACATTCTGCTATGCTTAACGCATTCTTCTCAAACAACTGCTGTGGAAGGCGGAAAGGCCTTGTGAGTGTGGATCCTGGTGGTTCCATTTGACACCGCAAGCCACCGTCTGTTCGTTGGGAGCCTTTATGTTGGGATCATGAAATAAGTGGATATCATGCGCGGAATTGTGATTGTTTACCTTTGCTCAATGTGTATTACACGCCTCATGTTTCGGCACCCTTACCTCGGGTACGGTCATCTGAAGCTATTTCTGTTGGCTGTTTTGAACGAACGGCAAGTTTTCGCTACACAAGTGTACTGGAAACGCACATTGCAGAGGTTCGCGTTCAAACAGTACCGTATTCTGATTTGACTTTGGTTCTTGAATTGGTAATGGGGGATACACGTCGCGCAAGACAATCCAAGTATTTCTGCCGCTTATACTCCGCATAACGGTATTTTGATCACATTTCAACTGAACCTGTCTTAGAAAGATTTTCTGAATCCAGCATTGAATTTATGCGCGTTAAGTAGCTTTGTTTTACAATTCCCTTTGGATTGTTGGCGGGAATATCAGAGCAATAGATTTATGATATTAATATTATTAATGATTATAATAAAAATGTTAATAGTAAAATGTTTGGTGTATTAAATATGAAAATAGGGACGTATCGTTTTCTCCGCTGTAGTCCAGAAATCCACTTAGATTCACAGTGTCCATAGTTAATGTCAAATAAACTTCACGGTAAACTCCAGGTGTTGGATGGAGACGTAGTACTAAGTGACAGTGTAAGTGGATGAGCGCGTCATCCAACCGTCTTTTACATACCCTTAGTATCGTGCAGAGACAACTGATTATGGAAAAGCATACTGCGGGTGACAGACACGAATGAAAAAGAAATTTTATAGCACTGCAGACTATTAAATGAAAGGATAGTGATAAGACACCGGGAAAAATCCCTCTCTAGCAAGTGGCCGCAGGCGGGTGTCACGTGCCCTCTATACCCAGCAGCCAGTGCACCTTCTTAGTGTCTGCTTCCATCCTTGCGACTTCCCTCTTCTCTGTCCACGGAACAAGAGTTTGCCACTGACTTCGCCACTAGTGATATCGATGAACATTAATCGACCTTCAAAATAAGTGCATCATTTCTCGTTACTTCTTTTGGCGTCCGCATTTTGCATCCGGTCCGTCAAGATTCATTGATCACGCTTGACTGCTTTGAAATTGATGTACGATGCATATTCAAACGAGGTTTACAAGATAGCCGTTTCACAACGAATCCAGCAACCTTCGATCCTGTGTCTATTGAAAAATACTGCATACCTCGCAGTTCTAGTGTTACTGGATCAATAACTTAAAACAATTGTGCTGCAGATATCACTGTCACCACAAAAGCTGAACAGCTAGTCGAAGGAGGCACCACAAAAGGAGAATCAAAACGGTTCCTTCTTGGTTCCAAGACGTCCGTATACCATTTGTTGTGGATCACATAGTGTTTCCGAATTAAAGGAGCCGGATAACCGTTAACGGTTATCTGAGAATACAGCGCTTTCCAGCCTCAAACGAATCAGCACCAAACATGATACTGGCAAAATACAGCAGTGCATGAACTATGTCCCGTTTCAACTTTGGTTTTCAGAAAGAAACCGTACCCTTGAACTAACGCTCCAATCGGTAGGGCGAACGCGCTTCGGTAACTGAGAGATTGGAATTCGCTCAACACCGGAGACGTTACTACCAGTGATTTCAGATGAATGTAATCAGCTTCGGGGAACACTGGGTGATCAGACATAATTGTTTTATTCAACACAGCGACGGAATAAAAGCTCACTTGTACAAATTCCGTTGACTGGGAGATGGTGAACGTGTAACTTATGCTTTCATTTCGGTATGGTGGGGCGCATTAGAGTCACAGTCACTGTCCTATAAGCCTCAGTGCTTTGCACCCATAAGCTGGCGTTTCATTTTATGGATGAATATGACGCACTTGTACACTTGCTCGTCAACAGTATGGCGATATTGAGGAGAAAAGTGATACGGATTACACCTAAGATAACTGTCTTCTGTTAGGGTGGGCAACATGGCGAGACGTACTCACGCGTGCTCCCATCCAATTTGCAATGTGCCTAAATGGGCTGCCGCTACCACCAAACTTTCGTCCATCGGATGTTGACACACTTACCTGAGTCTCAAGTGAGCTAATGCCCGTTCACTGGCGCGATCAGGTAGCTAAGCAGACGAAAATAGGCTGAATTTAAACGATAATTATGAACCTGAGGAGCATGAAAATAGTCCGATATGCATAATGCTTATTGTTATTGGTACTGAGAAGACAATACGAAATGCATGCATCTACCAGCCTTCGTCTTCTTTCCGGACTATTTAAAACGTTGAAGGGAACTAACTGCAATAAATTCTGAATCTATGATTTGCGCTACAAAGGAAACTGTCAGCAGGGTAGATATCACCAAATCCCCGCGATATCACCAAAGGCAACACAACACAAAGGCCATAAATCAACGTTAATTGGCACGATCAATTGTGCACTTACTCGGATGAACCGTATTCATGTGCTTTCGGAAACCGCGCGCCTCACAAAACGGTATGCCACAATATTCACACGTATAGGAGTGTCGTTCTGCAACAGGGAACCGAAAACTGTCAGTGGCAGGTGAATCGCACATGGAAAACTGATAAAGAATAGCAAATGTTTTGGTAGAAAGGGTGTACCCAATTCTCAGTGCAATAGGATGTCAATGATGGCGCTCAAATTCGTGGATAATTCGTTTATTTCCATAGACAATTTTTTCAATTATTCGGGACCCAATGCCTCTCACTTTCAAGGAGACGAAGAATACTTGGACTGACCAGAGTTGAGATGTTGATTTGACAATGAATGTTGTTACGATTTGCCCGAGTATTTCTACCACGTACACCGTGAATGTGTAAAACTGTAGTCTCTGGCTTCTTCTTTGTATGCTCTTGAATGGAAGCCTTACTGTGCAAGGAACTGCAAACCAAAACATTTGGATTTTTTTTGTACTGTTAGGATGTAAATGTGCGCTTATTTTTATTATACATAATACTTGAATTGAACAACTCTTTGGTTTAAACTCGCTAGCACCTGCTTCTTTTTGTTCAAATGCCTCCCACCATACTTTATTTCTCTTGAAGGGCAATACTCCTAATACTGTTGATGTGAAGAATTTGTCACATATGACATTATAGGCTTTTCCAAATATGAGTGCCATAAAGCTTGATAGCACACCCTCTGGAACCTTTTTCCTATCGGGAGAGACTCGTCCTTACCTGGATATGGAAATGCATTTGTACGGATATTTGGCAACATTCAGGCGAACAGACATAGAGCCAAACAAAAACTATATAAGTCATTGGAAGAATACAGGTTTAATTACCTCATCAACATCATCCAAGCGTAATAGCTGAAGGTGAGCAACACACACTTCAGCTATTGTGCAGTAAGAATAACGAAACGGCCATTGTTATTTTTTCACATAATATTTTCCCTTTTTCAACTGTTATGCATTGATACTTGAAACTATACAAGCACCTACTCAAATCTTCTACTGGTTTTGACTGAGCATAATATCCTTAATTGTTTTGAGCCAAAGGCCCTCTTCATCTTTTGATCCCCAACCAGGTAGACGTGTGAATCCAACGGCGGGAAGACGTAAACTCAACTCTTCATATGCCGACGCCAAGTGGACAGCTGATAATCACGCGGTCTCTTTCAGCCAAGCCCTGCACGAGCGAAAAGGGCGCAAGATGGTAAACTCTCAGCAGACATACATACAACGTGATCAAGCCATCTTAGCTGACGCAGCAAAAACAGATTTTTGACGGGCATACCCCTATCCCTTAAGATAGGACGTCGAACTTCACTATTGGAAATACGTTGCTGCCAACACACAAGAGCAATCCTCTCCAAACACCCATTGCCAAAGTCGAGAGCCGGTGCATATCATCCATGCGAACCGGCCACGACTCACTTTCATATAGCAACATCGCCCGAACGGTGTACACGCATGTTACCAATAGGGAGATATCCCGACGGTGCCACAAGTGCTTCAGGTTGACGAACGCTGACTGAGATTTGGAGATGCGGTGAGCAACTTCTTTCTCAATAGAGCCACCAGCAGACACGCAACCTTCCAAGTAGACAAACCTATGTAATTGTACAAGCTGTGTACCTCCAAGCGTGCGCAAGGGAACGGGTGAGTGACAATCCTGGAACAGCACCTTACACTTCGATGGGGCGAAGCGTAGACCTACCTTAGATGCCTCAAACGCCAAATGACTTAGAATGGTTTGAATGCTCTGTGAGTCGTCACCAAATAAGGCGATGTCATTAGCATAATCTGTCAGTCGCTGCCTAATCCGGCAGTAGGTGTATTCCAAAATTTTCACAACTTTCCAAGGCTCTCGACAGGACATCTTCAATCGCAAAATTGAAGAGAAAAGGGGACATAGAGCAGCCTTGATCTACAGCGCAATGGACAGCGAATGACGTCGAAGCTTGCCACACACCCTCACTTAGCCGGAGAGGTAGACGTAGATTGTGCGTAAGATGGCAGTGTACTATTCTGGTACTCAGTTACTTAGCAAGCAACCATACAGTGCAGGTCGATGAACCGAATCTAATGCCTTACGGATATCAAAGAAGTCAACTATGGTAGGTCTTTGGAAGAGGGGGCGGTGTTCGAGGATTTGGCGGAGCGTGAATATTTTGTCCACGTACCTACGGCTAGGATGGAAGCCAGGTTGTTGCACCCTGCACTGCGATTCACGAAAGGGAGAAAAGCTACGAAATAGAATGGATGCCAAAAGCTCGGAAGCTATCTGTGGTGGGAGCATGAATTACGAGCACCATTCTTACAAATCGGGACACAGTTGATTCGATCCAGAAAAAAGGCTTTTCTTCTTCAAATCAGATTTTGGTGATCAATGAGGTAAGCTGGCTATTGAAAACTGAGCCTCCATCTTTGCAGTGCTCCGGTGGAAGTCCATCTGAGCCGGCAGGCTTAAAGAGTCTTAGATGTCGATTCGCAAGACAAACTTCTGCTTCACTCCGCGGGTCAAGCGTGACTACCTAAAGTACGCAGCTTGCTTCGCAGGGACTAAAAGTGATTGGTGAGGACCAATTGAACTGGGACTGAAACTGTTCGGCCCAAACATCCAAGCGTCTCTGTGGGTTCATAAACTGCGAATCATCAACTTCGCAACTAGTCTCACTTACACCAGCCAACTTTTTGGTCAGGGGATCGGATGAACTGAAAGAGCTTGCGAGAATTGCCAAACAGAACAGCGGCCCCCATTTCTGAGATGCGCTGAGACAACCAGACTACGCGATCACTGCGTTGGCTTCATTTGAACTTCGGACTAACAGGACGGCGCACTTCATTATGGTTGGACTTCGCTGGGATGTTCCTTCGGCGGTCACATAAATCCAAGTAGCGCTTGGAGAGCCAGGCTTTCATAGGGTGCTGAGTAAGACAAAAGACTAACTTTCCGGAAGAGGTCACGGCGCTTTGCATGAACGTTCTGTGTTCATCCAAGCCTTGCGGAGGGTCACAGCTGTGTGCATCCGCAGCTCCGCACAATCCAAGAGGATCACACCTGGCCTCGCTCCCACCTACAGCCAAACGGAGAGGTCACGACCAAGACGTTTACCCAAAACTGGTCCGGTTGGCAGCCCCCTGAGCTTACTAGCCACCTTCCAAGTCACCGCTGACCGCAGGAAGTTCGTCGACTTCCTGATCAATGCACAGCCTGTTCGATTGCAGTTGGACACTGCTTCAGACATCACAATTATCTCCGAGAAACTCTGACGATCCGTTGGCAAACCACCACTCGACTCAAAACTACCATCCTCCCCCAGCGCCTGTGGTGGCCGCTTCCAGCTAACTGGGCAGCTGCAGTGCTCCCTTGTTTAGAGGCGTCATATTCGATGGGATCTGCTAAATCCCATAGGCGAACCTCAACCTGCTTGGTCTCGATTGGTTCGATCACCTTGGCATGGCCGATCTACCACTTCGGGCCATTTGCAGCGCTGTAGCATCTCCGGCAGTATCCATTAACCAAACCGACGACATCACCAGACAATTCACGCAAGTGTTCCAGGATGCTTATGGCCGCTGTACGCGCACTCGCGCCGTGTTACAGCTTGCTCCGGGAGCTCAACCGGTATTTCGTTTAAAAAGGCGGGTACGTTATGCAGCCTAACCATTGGTAGATGCTGAACTCAACGACTTGAAGATATGAGTGTTCTGGTTCGCATGTCCTATGCTGCCTGCGAAGTCCCGATCGTTGTACTCCAGAAACCGAATAGATCCCGATCTCTCCACTGGCCTCAATGCTGTGCTGGAGCCAAACTGCTACCCACTACCATTTCCAGCCGACCTGTTCACGTTGATCAGTGGTGGCAGGTGCTTCGCCAAGATAGACCTGGCAGATGCCTACCTACAGATTGAAGTTGCTCCTGAGTCGCAACCGCTTCTGACGATCAACATACACCACGGTCTCCTCCAGTACACCAGACTGCCGTTTGGTGTCAAGAACGCCCCATCCATTTTCCAACAGACAGCGGAAGGCATGATCTCTGGCATTTCGGGTATGGCTACGTACCTGAATGGTCTCATTACTGATAGCATCTCAGAGGAACTGCGAGAACATCTGGTCATTGTTTTTGAACGGAAACAAGAGTATGGCAGCCGCCTGAGGGTTGCGAAATATCACTTCTTCCTTCGGTCGATCTAGTACCTCGGCTTTTTCTTCGAGGCTAATGGCCGTCATCCTGACCCCGAAAACGTCCGAGCCATTCAACAGATGCCGCCCCCCAAACATGTGTCAAGACTGCGATCCACCTCTGGCTTTATCAGTTACTACAGTGCTTCCTTACCACTGATACATAATGTACGGGCCCCGCTCAATCGACTGTTGCAAAAGGACGTTCCTTGGCAGTGGTCCCCGCATGCGAGAAGGCTCTCGTTTGTTTGAAATCCATGCTGAGTTCTGAGTTGGTGTTGAATCATTACGACCCAACCTTGGCGATTTTGCTCGTTGCTGATGCCTCGGCCTATGGGATCGGAGAAGTTCTCTCCTGTCGCTTCTCAAATGGTTCCGAAAAAGTGGGTATGCATAGTTCACGTACCGGGACGCCTGCGAAGAGAAAGCATGGTCAGAATGAAAATGAAGCCCTGGCCATCGTCTTTGCTGTTACCAAGTTCCATAAGATGCAGTATGACCGGCGGTTCACGCTATTGACTGGTCAAAAGCCATTACTTCCAATCTTCGGTTCAAAGAAGGGGATTCCCGTATACACCGCTAGCCGACTTCAGCGTTGGGCTATCATCCTTCTTGGTTACGACTTCGAAGTCCGCTACTGTCATACTCAGGATTTCGGTCAAACCGACGGACCCTCTCGCCTCAATTGCAAACATGCTACAGAAGAAGACACGGTGATCACCGCTGTTACCATCGAGGACGATGTTCATCAACTCTCGAACGCTATCCAAAGTCTTCCCATTACGGCCGCCGAAATGCGTCGCCCAAATGCTCAAGACCCTGTCCAGCAGAAAGCCGTCACTTACGTTCAGACGCGTTGGCGAAACACTGCCTATCCTGGTGAACCGAAACAACTGTATCAACCTCGCGACTCTTTTTCCGTAGTCAATTTCTGCTGCATGATTACAGACCGACTTGCCGTTCCTTCATGCCTCCGGCGAGCTATACTCCGTCGGCTCCATTCTGCTCACCTCGGTTTGAACAGAATGAAGGCAATCACTCGCAGTTATGTGAGTGAGCCTGGCATTGACAACGACATACAAGCATTGGTTCGCCGCTGCCCAAGATGTCAAGTAGCATCCAAGATGCCACCACACCCATCACCAGTTCCTTGGCAACCGCCAGAAAAACGGTGGTCTCGAGTGCACATCGACTATACTGGTTAGATCCATGGCATTTCCTGCGTGGTCGTGGTCGACGCCTATTCCAAATGACATAAAGCGGTCGCCGTCAACCCACCAACCGCATCTGCCACACTGGGTTATCTACAACGAATCTTCAGTCAGCATGGACGTCCCGACGTCTTATTGTCCGACAGTGTCACCCAGTTTACGTCCTCCATTTTCGAAGACTTTGTCGCCGGCATCACACGCAACACCTATGCTCACCGCCCTAACATCCCCAGTCCAATGGTCAAGCGAGGTTTGTCGACACCTTCACGAGTGCACTTGTGAAACCTCATAAGGAGGAGACAGGGATGAACGCCTTCAGACGTTCCTGCTCGCTTACCGGTCCAAGATGCCAGTCTCCGGCTGAAGCATTGGTGGGTCGCTAGCTATGTATCACAAACGAAGCGCTCATCCCGACAGAAAAGCCACCAAGTCAAGCTACTATCTGCACAAAGCACCCCAGTATACTCTCGCGACTATCGAGGTCATCCACGCTGGATCAAAGCAACAGTGACGGCCCATCGTGGTAGTATGCTACATTAAGTCTCTGTAGGAGACGGCACACAAATTCGACACCAATACCAACCTCGACCGCGACGTGAAACGCTCAGTGAACAATCCAAGTCGGTTACACAAATACTACTGCAAGTCCTCTTGGATACTTTCGGAATCGCAGCGCAACAACCGGTGCCTATGGAAGTCGCATAGCCGACGAAAAACCCAACCGGTCCTCACCGTAGGTCGGAGCACATCCGTCGAAGGACCGAAAGATTACAAATCGACCCGCAACTAAAACGGGATGTTTAACCATGAAAGGGGATGTTATGCGGACCCTACTTTCCCACAATGGTCAGAAGATTAAAGCACGGTAGGCGATGTGCCTCGATTCAGAAAAGCCCACATGTTTCGATTAGCCTTGCAACTAGTGAGACCTTCACGTTTTGTTTGGCCTTTGTACCTCCGAAAACATTCCCGGTTCCGGCCAATCTCCGCAATCATAAAACAGTTAGCCTTTTTACCTAAGCAACCTTCAGTTTTCCGTTCCGGTCTCCGCATCTAACAACATTCACTTTTCAACATGTTCCGTTGGCATATTTGCAAAATATCATTTCAGTTGCTTCCAAGGTTTGCTTATGCAAACCATTGGCACCATCGAGGTATAAAAGAAACGCTGGACTGCACTGTAATCGCCTTGAGCTTGGCCGGTAAGAGCGCCTACGCCAAAGGTCTGTCTTTTTGTCTTGTTCTTTCGGGTTTGGGTAGCTGCGTGTGAAATTGCGTTCGGTCTAGCACCCCGTTAAACCCTCGCGTAGTAACCGTGGTGCGCCTAATCCTCACGGGTCGTACAGCTTCGAATTTTTGGGTACTTTATCTTGCATCAAGTGGTTCCACGCCACATTTGTTCGGCCGACTAGGAGAGTTGGTACCAGATCGTCAGAGCATGGGGCAACCAAGAGGCAGTTATAACAAGGAGTCATTGATTAAGTGTTCAGTTCATGCAGCTTTTGTTTGGTCAATTACCAAACGGGAGACAAATCCTCGACATGAAGTCAGCACAATTGCTGGAGTACAATGCCCCACCGAGGTGGAACACTACCGCCGAACACTTCGCTGGAATGGGGTACATCCGAACCACCCAGCTGACACAACGAGGAGGTAGTTCGGCAACGCAGCCATCCGGATACGTGTTGCTTGCTGTCCACTTCTGCTAGAAGCCGAAACTTGATTTCGAACGTCTCAGATTTGTTGGTCACGAACCGAAGAAAAGGACAGCGGGTTTTCTTGGAAGCTAATTACTTATCGACGGTGAGTTTCCGTGCTTTCATATAGCGCTGCTGAGAGTTGCGAACAAATGAATTATACGATCAAAAAATCAAAGCAGACTTGTTAGTCTGCAGTCATTCATCTGTGGTAGTTCGCATAGCAAAACGAAGAGACTTCATTGTTTCCTTGAATCCCTTCTTGTTAATGGCCTCCCTGAAATCAGGCAGTGACTATTTATTGCACTACAGCATATTCGAGGGAATGCACTTCAAGCCCATAAAGCCTCTGATGTAAATTAGTGCGAAGAAAGCACGTAATACAGGAGCACTTAAGTTTCACTGACAACTGACTGCTTAAACTCTCTTAACATCAGCTTCAGCGCACATTTGAGTGTGTTTCGGCATCTGGGATGTGATTATAACATCATAGCTAAGCGTAGGCAATTGGTCTTGGAGATGGCGAGAAGTGTTCACGCGCGCTCCCATCCAGTATGCAATGTGCCCAAATGGGCTGCCGCTACCACCAAACTTTCGCCCATCGGATGTTGACACACTTACCTGAGTCTCAAGTGAGCTAATGCGCGATCACTGGCTCGATCGGGTAGCTCAGCAGACGAAGACAGGCTGAATTTAAACATTAATTATGGACCTGAAGAGCATGGAAAAAGACCGATATGCATAATGGTTATTATTATTGGTACTGAGAAGACAATACGAAATGCATGCATCTACCAGCCTTCGTCTTCTTTCCGTACTATTTAAAATGTTGAAGGGAACTAGCTGCAATAAATTCTGAATCTATGATTCGCGCTACAAAGGAAACTGTCAGCAGGATAGATATCATCAAATCCCCGCGATATCAACAAAGGCAACACAACACAAATGTCACACATTAAGGTTAACTGGCACGATCAATTGCGCACTTACTCGAATGAACATTTTTGAAGTGCCTTTGCATACTGGCTTTCAGAGCAAATGATGTGCCACAATATTCACATATATGGGAGTGTTGTTCTGCAACAGGGAACCGAAAACTGTCAGTGACAGATGAATCGCATATGGAAAACTGATAAAGAATAGCAAATGTTTTGGTAGAAAGGGTGCACCAAATTCTCAGTGCAATACAGTGTTATTGATGGCGCTCAAATTTGAGGTTTTACCGTGTAAGATGTTGACTATCATTGTTCGAAGACTTAGTGACTTGAAGGATAAAGACGTACTAAAGTAAGTTAACAGTCCATCGGTGATTGTGATGACATGGTCGCAGTAGGTACCAAACGAGGTATCCAATCTTTCATTCTGATGGAACGAAATCGGCCCTCAGGTGATAACGGAATCAGCTCAATTGGAATCAGAAGTGTACTGAGCGCTGGTAGAGTTTGGAAGCTTCCGACTACGTTCGTAATAGTATTTAGCGAGCAATTCCGGGTTGCAATAGTACAAAATCGCTTAAATATCACACCACATTTTGGCCAAACGATAAGCAACTTTCAAGTGGCATTTGGTGTACTCGCTGTGTGGTTGGATTGCGACTCGCAATCTCTATTCAGATCTCGGTCCTAAGTGGACCTCGGTCATTACGATCACAAGGACCGTAACCGAATTGGTGGTTCGGTGTTGCTCCTCCCAACCCTGAGACCCCATGACCGGTTTCCTCCTCCTTTGGACTCATCAGATGGAGATACCCTGAGCTGGGGTGGACCAACTTTGTGCATTACTCAGGTTGTTCCTATAGAAAGCTTAACGGATGTTTGCGGAACTCCGCCTAAAAATGTTACGAGATTTCTGACGAGGTCGTCTTGGTATCGGACTGACGAAAGGTTTGCTCGAAGCTTCCTTTATTGGCCAAAACTCCATGCATGGCTCATCAATTGGTGAAGATAGATCCAAGATGCGTGTTTGTCAATAAGTCGCCCCTAAAAACAGAATTATTTGGCCCTCAGCGACGAAACTCTGGGAATGCGTATATGCCCATTACTTTGGCCAGCGAACGGGCAACTATTCCTCGTCGTTGTGTAATCTAGCAGTAAATGACATGAGTTTGGCGAGGAGCATGCAACCAGTGGTGCAACCATCAAAGTACTGCGAAGTCTTTTAAGCCAGCAAGGAAAATCGGATCGTTTGCTCACGGACAGTGGTTCCCAATTCACCACTTCCTATCATTTTGAACATTGCATTCAGCCTGGTACTACGCGTTTGCGTTCAACCCTGCACCACCTCCACTGAAATAAACAAGCGGAACGTTTTTCTGATTGGTTCAAATGGATAACACTGGAAATATGAGGAGAGTGGAATACCAGATAATTATTGGATATTTTCCTGTTTATGTACAAATTAGCCCCAACCTCCAGGTGGCAAACAACAGAGGCTCCCTTTGGAAGGAAAATTAGAACTGTTAACTGGTTGCTGCCGCCGTGGAGTACTGTTCCGCAGGAAAGAAATGTGGTATTACATTGGAGGAAATAGAATCCAAGTAGGGCAGTTTTACTCACGTTAGAATGGTCTTGGTCGGAGACGATGGAAAGCCACTAGGGACAACAGACTGGTTTCAGTGCAGAATAGGAAAAGTGATCTACGAAGTCAAAGAAAGTGATTTCATTTAGATCAGACGTGTAAATTATTTGATGTCTATTAGTATCCGTGAGAGCACAAATAACCGGTCCCTACCACTTGATCTTCAATTGAGAAGCATCGACATACGCCATAGATCGCCGGGCGTGTCTGACGAGGACTGTGCAGCAGCCGCAGGATAAAACCATTTTTAACCAAGGCGTTGCGCTGGCCGGATCCGGAGGACAGTTAAACGTTTGCATGTAAAAACCCAAGAAAAATCTTATGATTAACACTTCTTTCTGCGGGAGGAAGGTGTCTATTAAATATACGAACGCATAGTGGCTGGTGCACGGAGAAATACTTCAAGTTTGGTAACTGCACAACAACGGAATGTGGAGTTGTTCAGAAAGTCAGTGTTATTTTCCAACAAGGGACCATTTGTAAGCAGTAGAGGATTATATCGAGTAATTTATGAAGATTCGTCGCATTTAGACACAGACAGACAGTCATGGCTCAATGGTTTAAATTGCTGGCTAGTTGGCATCAGCCAGTAGCGATCATGGGTTCGATCCCCAGTAAGAGATCGAGGGAATGCGCACCACTGACGAGTCCCAATAGGGCGAAACGCACCTACCGCTTTTCTGCATGTGTACTGGCTGTCTACATGAGCTTAACTGTAACGAATCTGCAAAAATACACAGACCATGTTTCCTATCGCGTATTCAAAGGCGAAACTATATGAGGGTGTACACTTAAAACCGCTGAAGTGGTGGACAAAAGGGAGTCGGGAGAGCGCTCGCCAAAAAGGACACAATTCATAGTAAAACACTAACCGTAGCACAGCGGAGCTATAGATGACTTTTGCATGAGGTTTCAAAGGGCAGATGGGCTGCAACAGCGAAAACCCACCTCCAGACATCTTCCCCTGAAGAGAGTGGGTCGATACCAGTGGAAAGCAATAGTTCGCGTAGTTCAGTGGCAATGCAGTATCGCTGCGGCGATGCAAATGTTATAGTAATATGTATATGAAAGCCTGTCATGACATGCTAAGTGTGTCCGAGTGCCGGGCGATACCCAAGAACAGCACCAAGTACATTACCTGGGCTACTGATACCACACCCCACAATTATCTGAATTAGTCAACTCAGCGCGATCAGAGTTGTACAGAGACTAAAAGTCACAAGGCGGACAAACCTGGACACCTCATATCATCATCCACAATACCTTGTACAACAGACATCGAAAATTAATTTTTGCTTGATTTCCAACATATGTGCCACCGAAAACTGCATGCAAATTTAGCGAGCTGCACGGACACAACCACTGAAAAACGGATAACGCAGAGGCCCATAGGAACAGCGAAAAATGATTTGTCCATGCTGAGCCGAAACATATCACGGTTTGTAACAGAAATAGCAATGGCACTAAACCTTGTAGATTCACCCGCAAATGAGCATATGCCATTTGGGCGTCGCACTGTAGAGCTATCAACTGTCACATGATGCGTTTGTGTGAGAAAGTGGCAACCAGTTAAAGCAATTGTAATTGGGCGTTTGGTAAACAGAAAGGCTGTTCGCGGCAGCTATTCAGCCGTCGGGATCAGATGACCCCAGAGGGATTAGTGGGCTCCAGGAATTTCGGACACGTAAAGTACCATTCGGTGCAGTAACTATCACGTGACGTCCACAATCAGCAGTAAGGTACCATTGCTGAGTTTGATGTGCCGCAGTTAATACAACATCGATTTATCGGGGGCAAAAATAATAATACAGTAACGACCCCACGAAAGGGTGCAGATGAGAATCTGAAAGCGGAGTGGAGCGCACCAACAAAACAAAACGCCTCTATTGTTTAACACACGCGTGACTCGCGTGTTCCTGTGACATTTGTATGATTCTCCTCTACGCTCTCTCCCTCTTCTTGAAGTGCTGTCACAGTTCTCTCATACGAAGTGGATGTATTATCCGTACACAGTTATCCATCATCCGTGAAATTATCTTCCATAATTAAAGTCTGTACCAGCTTTAACCGATTTGACCTTCATCCGTCATTAATCGCAAGCGGATAACAATCACATTGTGCCGATTACCTTTCGAATACCTTTCGATACAGATTTCTCGAGGCAGTCCGAAAAAACTAAGCTTATTCCAGTCCGACTTTTCTCAACGCAACTATGAAGGAATTGTGATCTCTCAATCTGTTTTCTGCCCTGTGTTCAAGTCCAGTCAGCAGGTTCCAGTCACTCGCGGTTCCTTGTGACTTTGTCAGCCAGTGCGCCTGCATAATCCAGCACACGGACAGCGTGACCACGCCGACCGCTCACTTGACCTTGTAACCTCAATGCTCTCCTGACCGATGTGCGCCGCTATCAAAGCTGGAAACGTACATAACGTCGAGCAAACCACTGAGGCAGTTAACAACACCAGGTTGGATGGCAGAAACACAAATCCGCAAAGACTCCAAGCAAAAGGCATTTGCGGGTTAGGAGAAGCTAAGCGATTGGTTAAAATAAGTTTAGAATGCTCGCGTTGTTTGGAATAGTATCAACCGAAACGTGCAAACGAGTCGCAACAACAGGTCCAAACACGAAAGAGCTCATAAGATGTGCTTTGGTGCTGTACTGTGTGCTTGTCCATTCCGTTCGTCAAGTGTATGCTTATCCTAGTCCGGAAGTGCGAGCGGTTAAATGCAGAAGCTGAGCAGCGGATGAAGAATAAAATTACTTGCATGGAAGCAAGTGTACACCAGGAAGCGTAGAGGCTTGTTAGCAACGGAATGCTGTACAAGTTGCTTCCCCTGAAACGCAATCAGCCGCGTCCTCATCACCGTTTTCTTCTGCAAATTTGGTAGAACTGAAGGCGAAAACTGAGCGTAGCTACGACAGTCCACGAAAATCAGGCACCACTCCAAAGGTCTAGTTAACTAAATTCCAAGAGATCTGACATCGAACATAAATAAGGATGGAGTAGCCGAAGACGAACCCACCGTACCTGCGGCGCAAATGCCTCTTGTCGAGACAAAAACCCCGCGGGACATCAGTTAGACATGCAGAGATTGCTGCAAAAGTCAGCCGCGAGGACGCCGTTGCGGCCTATTATGCTGTAAACACGGTTAACGCGAATAGAGGGATAAACAGTAAACCATCAACAATAGTCAGCAGGTCAGGAATATCGATTATCTTACCATGTAGATCAACGAAAAAGGAGTCCAGCGCTAGTGTCCCAGATGTTATGTTCGCAAATGTCCTCGAACCTACAGTCATCAGATTGCGATTTAACTTATCGGACGAACAAGACCAAAGGAACTCATTGAGCGAGCTAATGAGTGTCAAAGCCAAACCCATAAAGCTATTACGAATTACTCCTCATCCGACCTGGCCACACTATGGAGAACTCGGACTTCGTCGAGTGACACTAGAATCCTCCACCGATGTAGAAAAGGTTTTACTGTCTTCATGGGAGCTAAGACCCGAATCTTGTGCAATAAGCATCTATCCTGATACCACTTGCAGCGCGCGACAAGCAAAAAGAAACACCGAAGCGAGACATAGCAAGCAAGACTGCCTAAACACAATTTTATACATGGAGTGCCAGAATATCCTTCTAACTATGTTCAAGAGACCGGAAAGCACGATCTAAAACCATGGCGGTCCATTCGTGAAACACTTTCCTTGAACAATCTTTAGGCGCTATCGCTCACCAGGATACTTATCCCACCAAATTATAGAGGATGCGAAGATAGAAGCACAAAAATAGTGGTTCAGTCAGGGCAAACACCAACCGAAGTTTTGAATCGATAGCAAAATCAGAAAAATCTTCCTTCTGCACATTGGTTCAAGGTCACAAAAGCTTTGCCTTGTGCAAATATTAAGGCACCTTAAGCAGCAAACGTACCGACGATGATACAGGAGCACCATTTGACTGCTGCTTTACTCGACTCTGACGTAGTTTGAAACGGAGATGGGGACTCGCTTTGGCAGAAGCAAGTTACGGACGAGGAATCATTATCCTGTCAAGAAAAGGTGTAACCGCTGAAGTCCCATCCTATTACATCTGACCCTTTCAGCCATCTGTGGGCTCCTAGGAACCGAGAAACTGGCCTGCTTGTATACCAATGCTCAGGGTATTTTTAAGAAACTGGTCGGACTGAAAGATCGCCAAGTTTCCGGGTCATATGATGTTATTGGTATCACGGAGACGTGTATGCACACGGGAATGATATACGCTGAAGTTTCGATACCGGGCATGTCGCTCATCCGGAAGGATAAACTCACAAAAGGAGGAGGGGCAATTCTGTATTACCTAAGCGAATTACAGTGCAGCAATGTTGAGGATTCAATCGCACGGTTCCCGACTCTCTTTGGTACCGCTTGCAGTTAATAGGCAGAGTCGTTTGCATTATTGCCTCGGCGTACCATCCCCTAACACTACACCCAAAACCGACTGCCACCTTACGGCTGCTTTAAGATGCAGTTTACAGGGAAATTAAACTCACATTCATATCATGGGTGATTTCAAAGTACATTATTTGGAAACCTTCTCACGATCGGAGAATAATTCAAAGTTGATCTACAAGAGCACGTAACCACTGTTCCGCTTTACAATCACATCTATTTGCCCACCCGTTTCAGAACAGATAACAAGTCATCTGTGCTGGATCTTTTGCTTACCAACGAAGAGCATATGATTGATGTGTTGGCCGTAAGCTGCCAGTTGGGTCGCAGTGATCACGCAGTCACCAGTTTCAACTTTGTTTGCTAGGCAGAATACCGGAATGAGAACGATGAGACTATGCGAACCAACACAAGCTATGGTCGATCAGCAAAGCTCGTCAGCACTAAAACTTGGACGTTCCTTGTTGAAGAGCCCACGGAAATCGCCTTGCTCGAGTTCGTTAACAACTTCAGTCAGCTGATTGCAGCTTCTGAGATAACAGTTTGCTATAACTCGGCATCAGTTTCTATTCTTAGGAGCATAACTCGAAAATGAAGAACATTACGCAACGCAGCATGGCGAGTGTACAGAGAAGCTCTAGCACAAAAATCTTGGGTCAACTACGTAGCCCAACGTAACCACTGCACTCAACTGCTCAGAGAAGACAAAATCGCCTATCACAACAACATTGCAAAAATCTTCAGAGATAACCACAAACTGCTGTACAAGCACGTTAATAGCCTACGAAAGGTGAGGCAAGCATTTCGTCCACCCAGGATAGCTGATGGCCCAACAAGAACGGCTGTGGAAGCAGCAAACGAGCTGCGGATGCAATACGCTCCCACGTTTCAAAGGACCTTGCCATCAAGCGACCTTCCAACCTTTGTCGTCTCCTTGTCAGGACTAACCCACATGACCTTTACCGCGAAGGCTGGATTAAAAAGGCTGACCTCTGTACGCAAACACAGCTTGCCGGGTGTCGACACCATTCATTTAGCTGCAATGAAAGCAGCAGCAAGCCAATTGGCAGGAATTTTAGCTCGGTTTTTCTAGCGCTGCTGAGACAAGGATCTACTTCCAGTTATGTGGAAGCTTGGAATAATAACCCCGATTCACAAATCTGGCAGCAGAACCGAAGCTTCCAACTAACGCCCAGTATCCCCTCATCCTATACTCTCCAAGGTCATTGAATCCATAGTTGCCGATTCAATGATGTGCTATTTGGAAAACTGTAACATCATCACGCATGAGCAGCACGATTTCCTTCGACAGCGGTCATGTATAAGGAATTTGCTATCGCACGCCGTAGTTGTACCGAATCAGCTGACGCTGGAGAAAGCGTTGATGTGATCAATCTCAACTTTTCGAAGACTTTCGATTGTCTATACCATCGGATACTACTCTCCAAGCTCCAGCATTACGGGATCGGCGACCCATTTCTAAGCTGGATTGGCAACTTTTTGCTTCAACGGCAATTAGTGGTCAGAGTTCGAAGCTCTTTATGGGACCCCATAAAAGTCCAGTGAGGTGTGCCTTAAGGCTCAGTTCTAGGTCCACCTTTGCTTTTGGCGTTTATTAATGACCTCACACTAAATCGCTTCAAACTGCCTAAAGTTTGCTGACGATATCAAGAGCTGGTGCTGGATCCAGGCGAACGCCGACCGTTATCTGTTTCAGAGTGATCTAAACAAAGTATGTCCATGGTCAGCTCAAAATATACGGCAAGTCAACGTGAGTAAATGCAAGGTACATTATATCCAACATCAGGGCAGCTACTTATACCGGCTTGGAACGAATGTACTGCATCCTCTTTAGTGTCGAAAGTGACTTGGGTGTCCTGGTTCAAGATGACTTGGGTTGCTCCACACAATCCGAAAAGGTCTCTAAGACTGGCAGCCAACATATCGGGCTGTTGCGACTGGTGTTTGGATAGATAAACATTTCCATATTTCGACAAATGCTCAGTGTGTTTGTTCGCCGCCATGTCGAATACGCAATCCAAGTCTGGCATCCATGGCTGAAACATAATGCAATGGAACAGCCACAACGTCGCGCATCTAAGAACGTAATTGGAATGCGAACTCTTTCATACGAGGACAGGCTGAAACCAGTTGGGTTATTCAGTGGATGCTATCGCAGAATACGAGGCGACCTGATTATGACATACTTGATTCTGCAAGTCCCAGATCATGTGTGCCGTCCTTTACTGCAACTCAGCAGCAATACGAACCTGAGAGGCCACTCACTGAAACTCGCAGAATAGTAGAGCCGTCTGGTGTGCCACAGAAATGTCTTTTCCATTCGTGTCTGTCACCCATGGAATGCGCTCCATGAATCGGTCGTCCCCTCACCGCCACCAATAGTATTTAAAAGCCGGTTGAATGACGCACTCATCCACTTACACTTGTCACAGCGCTACGTTTCCATCCTACTCCTGGAGGGTACCATGGATTTAGTTGATGTTATCTATGGGTGTTCCGAGTGTACGCCGATCGTAGGACTAGAGCGGAGCAAACGATTAGTCCTTATTTTCATAGTTAAATTACTAACGGTGTTACTATTATTATCATTACCACCATTATTATTTCGATATCCCTACCAAACATCCAACGGGACTTGTAAAGCAACACTTCTTAATCCGTATAAATGCATTGTTCATTTGAAAAGCAAGGTAAGAAGACGAAAACTGGTAGGTGCATGCATTTCGTATTGTCTCCTCAGTACCATTAACAATAACCGGTATGCAACTATATACTTAAATATGCGTGTGACCGAATAAGCATGAGGTGAAAAATGAATGACGGAAGTTCCACCCCTATGTCCACGGCAGTCTTAATCTGATAAATAATTGCTTTTGTACACACAGGGCCGGCTTCATCCGGCTTATCGCAACGGCCTCGGCGAAACGGAGGAAGCGAGGATTAGGGTGACGTAACACAAGCGTGAACGCTGATCCGTGCTCTATCCGGTGACGCGTAGTCAGTAGGTGTTTACCTATTGAGGAAGCTGGCGGCTTGCGCAAGCGCGGAACTTCAGTGGGACAGGGATGCTGGTCAATTTCACGTTCCTTTATTCGGGAAGTCAAAGACCGATTGGTTCTGCCTATGTAACTGTCTCCGCAGTCGCATACGAATTTGTATATGCAGTGTGAGTTGGCCCCTATCGGTTGAGCTTCCTTCATTGGAGGCACCGGCAAGTTACAGGTTTTATTAATGACCACAACCTGAGCAGCACAGTAACTTCTCTGCGTAGCAGAGATTAAACGTTTCGTGCTTTTCAATACAGTAAAGTCACCCTTGAATGACAACTCGATATAGATCTTTTTCTTGGCTGCCGTATGCACCAAGTCTTTCGGGCCTCGCTGTTGGCTGTGTCTCTCTATAAATCTACGTGGATAACCATTTGCAATGAGTGTTGTTGTAATTAACTCTAGCTCGTCGGCTAGACAATCAGCGGAGCAAATTCGTCTAGCACGACTAACTAAAGTTTTCACTAGGGTCCGCTTGTACCGCACTGGTGTGAAACTGGTGAAGTGCAGGTATTGGCCGGACCAGGTTGCTTTTCTGTAGACAGACCTTCTAATGAGCCCGTCATCTCTGCGATTGATGAGGATGTCTAAGAATGGCAGACAGTTCTTCTGTTCCACTTCGCAGGTGACCCGCAAGTTGGTATGTGCGCAGTTGAGTTGCTGCACCAACTGGACAATCTGCTGCTCCGATGAGCAAAAGGCCAATATGTCATCAACATAACGCTTATAGTATGGCAACTGGGCCATTTCTGTGGATATGCCTCTTTATATCATTAGCATGAAGAAATCAGCAAGTACAGGGCCTAGTGGGCTACCCATTGCCTCAGTAATCTGAGGAAAAATTGCTGTATTGCGCAGTTGTCCACATTCTAAAAAACGGCTAAATGTGTTTCCACACCAATAATTTAATAAAATGTCCTTCTTTATATCTATTTGAAATACTGACTAGTAGATCATTGACGAAAAATCTGTGCAAATCATCGGTTTCAAACATGTTCGAGATCTCCATTCACTTTGTCGCTACGCCAGAACCAATGCAACAAGTATTGCAATTGGACGATCCACTACACATTGTACTCACTCAGGTGTACAGAGTTTTCGTGAAGCCTGAGCCTGTTCATAAAAGGAAAAGTTTTCTCACAGTACTCGCATTTATACGGTCGTTCTTCTGGAACGGAAAACAAATACTTGACAGTTATACACATCAGGAAAGCATAAACGATGTCATAGAGGAAACGTACTGAGTTGCCAAAATCAGTCAGAAAGATTCTAGGGTTGATTAAACGAGGATTAATACGAAGAAAATGCTGGTACACAACCAGCATAACAAAGGTCCAGCCTGAAATATTTCACCAGACTGCAGTATATATGAATGGTATTGAAAATCACTTAGATTTTATAATGCGACACACTGTGATATAATTTTACTTAGTGCATCCCAATAAGATTACATGTCTTAAAGGTGAGTTACCAGTCTGGAGAAACGCCGAAAGATGGTTTCACACTATTGGGCTTGTCATTGGTGCGCATTCCATTGGTCTTTTGCTGCGGATCGACCCCATATCCGCTAGTGGCTTACATCACTGACCAGCAGCCAAGTTAAGAGGGCGGACAGCCGATTATCAGTGATTACACTGTACCTGTGATATAGCCTGATAATTCAGTCCATTCACCCAAATCCTTGCGAACTCGACGATGGAACTACTCACTGACACGAGAAAGCCCATGGCAGTCCAAGGTGCTCAATATTTGTAACGATGCAAAAGCAGAGGGACCTGATAACGGCACAATACCGCTTGTATAGAAATTATATGGCAATTATGATGAGAATCAGGGAACGTTTCTTTCGGTGCCAAATCGACCTAATGAATCATGTTCAGCAATGCCGACTGGTAATGCAAGCCAAGTGAATCGTTACAATCCTTGGGGCAACTGACTATCCAAAAAAGATGTGTCGCGTAAGCTACGCTTCCAACGCTCGTGATGCATTGAGTTCGCATGCAATGACGGGCTGATCATGCGTCGATCATCGCTGAGGAACAGAATTGTTGTGTTGACCAGTACCTTTGGTGGGTGAGGTGTACGGACAACATGTCAGATGGCATCGGGTCTAGTCAATGAACGTATCATGTGTTGGCAACCAATAATTCAGGGGACTTGGACAGACGAAAGGCCGGCGGGAATTGGCGCAACTCGCCGTCACCTGCGTGTTGGTAAGTGTTGAAGGCACCTACGAACGGCTAAGTGAACGGGAATCAACGTAAAACTATTTAGAAATAAGCAATTAAATAATATAGCTCCTGCGAAGTAAAGTAACGTTTGCACACCAGCACATGGTTGTACACCTTCGGAAAGCAGGACTAGAATCATCTGCGCAGTGAGCTCAGTTCCCCCTGAACAGCAAAATTGGTTCTGATTTTTTGTACTAAATGACAAACAATGAATAAACAACTTCGCGAAACACATAGGGAAACCGACACGTCCGAAGTTGGGAATTTTCCGCTAAAGAAACCAGAAATGCATTTCTCTCGTGCTGCTCACATAGCCGCAGTGTAAGGGTTGTATCGTGTGACGTTTATCCCAATACCATCGAGTCGTGCACAACCAACTTGCTAGCAAGGTAAGATGAAACAACCTGCTGCGCTTAACCACTTCTCAGCAAACAACCGTTGTGGAAGGCAGGAAGCATTAGTGTGAGTTTGCCTCAAGTTTACAATATCTGACACCGCAAGCCACCACACTCTTGGTGGCGCACTTTGAAAGAACAATAAATTTGAGTGGAGGTCTAACGTTGAACCTATTCTTCCGCACCCACTCTCATGCAAACGCCGCGTATTCAGCGTTCTTAACTTGCACACGTCTCTACTGAAGACGTGGTTTTTGACTACTTTGTGCGAACGTCTCTAAGGTAGGATCACAGGAAAAAGGTTGCAAACCCATGGTCCACTAAACATTCTACTCACCAAGATGAACAGATTTCTCGTGGACCTGAAGAATACCCAACCGAGAAAATGTTTTCTCACAGTACTTGCATTTGTAAGGTCGCTCTTCTAGAACGGAACACAAAAGGATGACAGTTACACATAGCATGAAAAAATAAACAATATTATAGAGGAAAATGATGAGTTACCACAATCACAATCAGAATGACATTCCGCGATTGATCAGATAATAAAGGGCTGGTTTATCAAACCAACTCCTGGTGGTGCCAGCTGGTTGCTTCGGATATACCAAGTTATAGTGAATTTTTCTGCGGCAGTGGTCCCGGACAAGATGGGTGTGCGCCTAGCAAGTATTCGTCCCATAAAAATTCACAAATGTCTGTTTAAAAACCCTGTGACGTGACGGATGTGACACGCCATTAAATAAAGCCCCTGCCGCTTGCTTCACCTCGGTGCGCATTTTATTCTAGTAACTGTACTGATATCAGGGGGAGGACTGGGCACCCTTTTGGTAACAAAACAAACGAAAGGCGTATGAACGAAATATTCTATCACCGACTAGCAGTGGGCGCAGTTCTCTGAAATCGCCCCGCCGCCTTGCGGGCAGGCTGTGTAGCCAACTACGGTTCGGACAACCGGATAGTATCACTCCCACTGACAAATTTATGCACTGCTAGTATGCTATATATAGCATTAAGCTGCTATTGCTCATGCTACTTCAACACCTTAGGCACACGACAACCGTTCATTTGTTGCCAACCAGTGTTATCCATCACCAGTTGATTTCTGTTTCCATGATTCTACTCTCGACAATTCCGTCAAAACCCACAGAATTGCTCTAGTTGCACTCTTTCGGCCACCATCCAAGTTCCGTTTGGCATGCTTCAATGTACGTACACTCACGCAGATCGGGCAGCAACCTGGTCAGGCGCGCACCTTGGAATCCTTCGCCTTCGATGTTTGTTGCCCTTCCAAAACATGCCTACATCATCATCATCATCATTCTACATGTCAGCTAGAGGTGGTAAAACATCTCCGCTATTGTACCGCAATATATGAAGGAAATACACACATACATACAATATATAAAGAAAAAATAAATACGACAGTTGCATGACAGCTGAGCTACCAGCAACGGATAGGCATCGTTCCGGTAAGCTTCCAGCCAGCTACTAGGCAAAAAGAAAAAAAAATTTTTATTATTATGTTTTACCCTAGGAGATGAGATCGTAGATGGAGGGGGAGACTAAAAGGGATGGGGAGGGACAAAGAAACTCACAGCACGAACGCCACTGAGGTCGGCTCCTTGCCATGTCAGCAAGTGTATCCAGCCAAACGTGTTCACCGTATTTTGGACCCCAACCAGGGAGCCGTGAAGCTCCAACCGAGGCTAGCTCCGAAGTGAGGGACTTCATTCCTCTGGACCAAGTCATCGCTTGGCCACCTCTCCTCTTCTTCCACCCACATCCCCGGTGAGCAAACAACGCACGTCGAGGGAGTCGGTGGGCTGGCATGCGCTACATGTGGCCCAGCCATCGGAGCCTGGTGCGGGAAATGACGGTGCTGAGCGGTTCATTCCCTTTTCCTGGGCCGTAAACAAGGCGTCGAACACGCTCGTTACTCACGCGGTGTTCCCACCAGATGTGAGCCAAACTGCGAAAGCACCGATGGTCGAACGTAAGTAGCCTCTTCATGTCTGCCGATCTTAGGGGCCAGGTCTCGCAACCGTACAGTAAGGTCGAACGTACCGCTGCATTGTACACTCTACCCTTCAGGGCGAGAGTAATGTCGCGCCGTCGCCGTAGGTGGCGAAGACTAGCAAAAGCACTTCGAGCTTACGCTATACGGTTCGAGATCTCGTCTTCGATCCCGAAGGCCCTGATACAACCTCCCAGGTGGTTGAATATTGAACGACTTCTAGCTGATGCCCACCAAGGGTCAGCACAGGGGGCGACCCCTGCCAATCTTGGAGGAACGCTTTGCAATTCGATGGTGCAAAGCAAAGCCCGAAGCGACTGACAGCCAGTGCTAATCTGTCCAGCACGGCTTGGCAAGTCTGGGAGCTGTCACAGATGAGGGCAATGTCGTCTGCATACTCCAAGTCAAGAGATCGTTCTCCTTCCAAGTCATGTCCTGTAAATGCAATCTCCATGACTTCGTCAACAGCGAAGTTGAATAGGAAAGGTGACAGCGGGCATCTTTGTCTCACACCGCTGGAGATATTGAAGGGCGACGACAGCTTGCCGTAAGCCCTCACTCTGCCCGTGCTACACGCATATAATGCTTGGATAATATTTACATATTTCTCGGGCAAATCTTTCCTGAGTAGACAATTCCAAAAGGCACATCGATCAATCGAATCGAAGGCACTTTGATGTCGAGGAACACGAAAACGGTGGGCCGCCAATATGTGTGACTGTGCTCCAACAACTGACGTAAGGTGAAGATGTGGTCGATGAAGTCACGACCACGACGAAACCCGGCTTGCTCCTCACGAATCTGGATTTCACGAGCGCTAGTCAGTCTGTGAAGAATTATGGATGCGAGTAATTTGGAGGCGATGGAGATCAGACTGATTCCTCTATGGTTGCCGCATTCCGAGCGCGAGCCGCCTTTGAAAATGGGAACAATAACGGAGCGGCTCCAGTCGGTTGGGACAGTTTCCTGCTCCCACAGTTTCACTAGTAATTCATGCAAAGCATCAACAAGAGCAGAGCCTCCGAATTTGGTAAGAGCTGGAGGAAGATCATCTGGTCCCGCGGCTTTGTTCAACTTCAACAGTCCGATCTCACGTTCGACTTCTGAGCGAGAGGGTGGATCCAAAGGGACAGCCCACGGAGCAGGGCAATCAGTGACCGGCGAATCGAACAATTCTTGCCGATTAAATTGCTTTTCAAAATGCTCAGCCCAACGCTCTAGACGTTTTGACAAATTGTGGATAGGCTGTCCATTCTCGTCACGTATAGTTTCACTAACACCAAGTCTCCTGCTGCCAGTTTCCTGTATCAGACGGAATAACTTACGATGGTTGCCAAAGGCAGTGGCCACTTCCATCTCTGACGCACGATGATACCACCAAGATTCGCGGTCTCTCTTCAGAATAGCACGGAGTTTTGCCCGGAGCTCTTTGCGAGTTTCATTGTGTTCGCTTCCAGCCGGGATATGCCGGCTAGCGTCGATAAGTTCCAGAGACCGAGAAGAGACCCAATGTCTATGTTGGCGATTAGACACATCACATGAGGAGTTGCCTGTTGCTAGTAAGTTCTGGCGAACATGTGACCAGCGACCATCAATTTTCTCCTGTGAGCGCTTACTCAGTTCGCATGTCAGCATAATTCGATACGCATTCAGAACAGCTGGCTTTGTCAGTTGGCTGGTGTCAATACGCTCATAGCGTCGTTGTAGGCGTCCACCAAAACGCATCCGCATGTCAGCACATACAAGTGCACGGTCGGTGTCCACATATGTGCTCCAAATCGAGCGACAATTCTGGATGCAGCCTCTCCAGCGGTAACTTATCGCAATGTGATCGATCTGCGTCCAAGGCTGGTTCGATGCTGGTGGGCGCCAAGTCACCCTTCGGGGGGTGCTGTGTCGGAAATTAGTGCTCGCAAGAAATAAGCGAGCATCTTCACACAAATGAAGTAACCGCTCACCGTTATCATTACGGGAGCCTACACCGTGCTGACCGCCTAGATGCATTTCATCAGTGGACAACTTTCCAACTTGTGCGTTCATATCCCCCGCCAGCACAACAGTGTCCGTGCTTCTTCTGTGGCGAAGGAGCTGGTTCAGTTGGCGGTTAAAGTCGTTCTTTGCCGAATCATCGCTACAGTTTGTGGGCGCATAGGCAGCGATGATGAATAGACATCTATTAGTCCCGCGCGACTTCGAAGCTTTAAACAAGCCAGCCAATCGGACCGCACACATCCGGCTACTGATTGGAATCCAATCAACCAGAGCAGCTTCAGCCCGGGGACTCAGGGCAATACCAACACCGGCTTGGCCGGTGCTCGAAGCTACATCGTCACCGGATAGGCGCAAGGAGAAAATACTGCTTGCGTCACCTGAAGGAGATCGCAGAGTGAGCACAGTGCTCGAGTCTTGCAGGCGAGTCTCTGATAAGCAGCAGATATCGATCGAGAGGGTCTCCAATGTTCGGGCAAGTGCCGCCTGTTGACCGATTTGTAGCAGTGTGCGTACATTGAGGCATGCCAATCTGAAGGAGGATCGAGGGCTCTAAATGGAAGCCGATGAACTGGATTGGACCGCTTGGTTGGACATGGGCTTGTCGACAGGAGAGGAGTGACACTCCGCGTTCACATGTGAGTTGAAATTAGAAGGTAAATGCCTAGCAAAGCATGTTGGGGGAGGGCCAAGAATCGGGGGGTTGAAAACTGGGGGGATATAAGTGAAGTTGGAATGGGACGGTAAGAGTGAAAAAGGGTAAGATGGGGAATAAGAAGACGGGAAGGCTTGGGCAGTAGCATCCAAACCCCTATCCACTCTGCTCGATGCAGCAGATAGAGCACCGTTGATTATCCTCTGCGGTGGCCAGAGCATCAAGAAATTGTTTGAAGTAAAATGCATAGTATGAATTCATATTATGAATTTTACTTCAAACAATTTCTTGACAAAACATGCCTACAGGATCCCAGTATTGTGTTTGAGTTGAAATCTCCCACTGACCACAATGACCTATTTCCCCTACATTTCTCTGGTGACACAGAAGCAGGTGCGACAGGTTTGGCTGGCGTCAGTATAGCGCAAAGCAGCAAAGCCGATATTTTCCGATTAATAGCCGATTGTGTGCAGTTTGGCTTCGGGGATCATGCAGGATCAACAGCTATCGGAAGAAGAGACGCAACTTCTGTGTGCTTTCGGATTACACTCCAAATGACTGCAGTTCCAATTCAGTCAAGGACAATTTCCACAGTGAACTTCATCAGCTCTTGGGCAAAGCTTACAAATCCGATCTTGTTGTTCTTGCTGGGGATCTCGTCGCAAGGATCGGTCGTCTGTTGTCTTGCGAAAATCACCTCGGTGTTCACCATACACGCGATGAAAGCCGCTCGGATAATAGGAAGAGACTTCTCACATTGTGCGAAGACGATAGTTTATTTCTGTCGAGTACCATCTTTCGGCATTCAATGAGACGTTCCGCTACTTGGATACCCGTTCTGCCTCCCAATATTGGTCTCAGATTGATCATATCGCTATCAGGTTCAGATGGCGTGATAGTGCAAAAGACTGCAACTCAATCTGGTCCACATTTCTTGCCTCAGACCATGCGCTTGTTGTTACGACCACCTGCATGAGTTTCGGAGGGTCTCAAAATACAGAACACTGTAACATGCATACAAATAATCTATTTACTCTCGGTTCAGTAGAGCTATCGAGCTTCGCCGGCCGATGCATTCAACTGTGACCCAACGCAAGACATGGATAAACACTGGACGCTCATGCAAAGCACCATGATCTCTTCCGGACAGTTAGTCTGTGGTCTTAGCACCCTATGAAGGCCTAGCTCTCCAGGTGCTCCCTGGATATATTTCACCGTTGAACGAATGTCCTAGCAGAGTCTAACCAAAATGAAGTTCGCCGTTCCATTAAGCGGCAGTTCAAATGAAGCCTACGCAGTGATCGTGTAGTCTGGTAGTCTCAGCGGGCCTCAGAAATGGAGGTCGCTTTTCTGTCTGGCAATACTCGCAATCTCTTCCAGTTCTTCCGATTCACTGACCAAAAAGATGGCTGGTGTTAGTGAGACTAGTTGGGAAGTTCATGGATTGCAGGTTGTCAATGCATATACATATATATCTATATTTATAAATTTACATATTTAAATATTTATACTTATATTGCGGGGCTCAGTGAAACCCGGCTCGCTGAGCAAGGTAATTTGCGTGAAGCAGTTGCTGGCTACACATTCTACTGGGTGGTCAACGCCGCCTCAGCACCACGCGATCATGGGGTCGGATTTGCAATATTCGATCGCCACCGTGGCCAGCTGGTGGGAGAACCAACAGGCATCAGCGCGCGACTGGTGACTGTTCGCCTACGACTCGGAAGAGGTAAGTTTGCCACCGTTGTAAGCACATGCGATCCGACCATGTGTTATCCTGGTGACACGCGTGATCAATCCTACACTGAGCCATCCTCTGTGATACGGTCTGTGCCGAGGAGCGACCGACTATTTCTGCTGGGTGATTTCAACGCGCGCGTTGGGCATGATGCATCTGTGTGGACAGATGTTATCAGTGCGCATGGCATTGGCTCAGCGAATGCGAACGGTGACAGGCTGCTCTCACTGTGTGCCACTCACGGCCTGACGATCACGAACACTCGGTTTGCACTGAGTGCGAGTGATATAACAACTTGGACGCACCCACGGAGTGGTCACGCCCACCTGCTCGACTGTGTCATCGTACGTCAGCGTGATATGCGTGAAGTGCGCACGACACGTGTAATGCGTGGAGCTGAGTATGGCACTGATCACAAATTGGCGAGGACCAAATTGCACATATATTTTCGTAAATCTATGTATTGCATTCTTGTCGTGAATCGGTGTAAATTTGACATTATCTCACTCGGTACCAAGGCGAAACGTACTGAGCTGGAGAAGGCGATGGCTGCACGCCTGTGTGATGTGGACTGCATAGCCACATTGAGCGACCTGTGGCACCACATTCGAGACCAAGTGACTACTGCTGCCGAGGAGACCATCAGGCGCGCAAACTGTAAACTGCCTGATTGGTTTGATGAGAACAATGCGACGATTGGCGTATTGGTGTTTCAGTAGATTGCAGCATTTGCTGTACATGTAACAAACCCTAGTGACTTGGGGAAGAGTAGTCAGTTTCGCAAACTTCGACTGCGAATGACCCGAGAGCTCCGTCGCATTACAAACACATGGTGGACAGAGAAGGCGAAGAAAATGGAACGCTACGCCGAACGCCGCCAACACAAGGAATTCTTTGACACCTTGAAGGCGGTGTAAGGACCGAGATTGGAGCAGCTGAGGACGCAGACATAATGCAGATCTGACGAAATCGCTTTGACTGTCTCTTGAACAACCGTTCAGAGATCGACTGGCCTACAGTGAACGGCCTGAAGCAGCACGATGTGAAGACGAGTCTGGCTGACATGCCGACACTGGATGAGGCGCAGCGAACATTTGCTCAGCTGCGAAACGGCAAATGTGCTGGGGCCGACGGGATACTGCCTGAATTATTGGAAAACGGCGAACCCGCGTTGTTGACAACGCTGCACCACTTAGTGCAACGTGCATGGATTGAGGAGGAGGTGCCTCCTGAGCTGAAGGATACCCTCGTGCTACCACTGTACAGGAGCACAGGTAGCAAGAAATGTTGCACGAATGATCGTGGTATCAACTTGCTGAGTTTTGTAAGCAAGGTGATTGCCCGAATCATGCTTAACCGCCTCGTCTATCAGGTTGTGGCACTTAACGTGGCGGAAGAGCAGTGCGGATTCCGTTCGGGTCGCAGCACTATAGATATGGTGTTTGCGACTTGTCAGTCGCAGGAGCAGTGGACAGAACGACACCTGTCATTGTACTCGCTTTCTATTGATTTCACCAAGGCATTTTTATACGGTGAACCGCGAGGCATTGTGGCTGGTGTTGGGTAAGTTTGGCTGCCCGCGTAAGTTTGTAGGTTTAATTGAATATCTGCGCAGCGGCATGCGAGCGAGGGTGCAGCTGAGTGGAGAGACCTCGGATGACTTTGCAGTTGTCTCTGGTGTGAAGCAACGTTGTGTCTTAGCTCCTGCATTGTTTATTATATACCTTAATGACATACTGTCTTATGCATTTGATACCGCTTGTACTTGCGGTGTTCGTGTGGAGCACAGTATTGATGGTGGCTTGTTGAGCATCCGTACGTTGGCGTTTGGTAAGGACAGTGCGTTGTTTGCACAGAGCGCGGATGAGTTGCAGCACATAACTAGTGCTCTGGCTACGACAGCAGCCAAATTCGGACTCATCTTCAACACAAGTAAAACTGTCTGTCTCTTCCTGCCTTCACCGGAGGTGCGATCTTCAATATTGCCGCGAATCAGCATTGGTGCTGAAGTATTGGAAACCACCTCCTGCTTCTGCTACCTTGAGAGTGTGATGTCGACTGATCAGCAACTACACAGTGAGCTGCGTATCAGCGTGTCGAAGGCAGCGGCGGCATTCGGGAACCTTGAATACCGAGTGTAGAACAACCGTCAGCCTGCCATTGGCACGAAGGTGATGGTCTACAA
>OX104069.1:20033675-20083989 GCA_944474145.2 Dicrocoelium dendriticum
TCCTAGCCCTAGCGCCCACTTGCTAGTAATTACTAGCATGGCAGTCCCCGTACTATGTGCCGGCTTACTCCTTTTAAGCTCAAGTTTGCTTCTAATCAAACTTTAGCCTAGCAACCTAACGTTCCAGGACCGCGTATTCGTAGGCATTCTACTACAGCACTCGAATCACCCGGCGTGGGAAAGCTTCACGGTATGACGTATCACTGAGGGTCGTTGTTTTCTGCAGCCGAAATAGCTGCGTTAATTTCGTACGCAACTTCCTGCCAAAACATCAGCTCAACTGGCGTGGCGATCAGTCGCTCTGTGGTGCGATGTTCGGTGACTAAACAGAGCCTCCAAAACGGCATCTTTCCACTGCCTGCCGGACAAACGTGCTGTCTGTATAGTTTCCTTTAGCGTGCGATTAGTGCGCTCAACCATGCCGTTGGCAGCTGGGTTGTGCGGGACAGTATGTACGTGCTTCACATCACGAAGTTGTAAGAAACGTTTAAACTCAGTTCATGAATTGTGGTCCGTTGTCTGTCACAATTTCCTCAGACAACCCAAATCTAGCAAACAGATGTTTCAGCCACCGTATAACGGTTGAAGTGGTCACATCGCCACACAAATGGATTTTTGGCCACTTACTGTAATATCACGTGGCAACTAAGCAGTTCCTCTGGTGCTGTGGCGCAGAATGAAACGGTCCCATAATGTCAATCGCCACCTTCGACCAAGGTTTCATTGGATAAGTAACAGGTTGGATGGGGGCATCGATCGGTTTGGAGCTCTTGTCGGCCTTCTGACATGCATCGCAAGACCTGACACACGCCTCTGCCAGTTTATTCATTTTTGGCCACCAAAAGTATTCTTGAAGTCGACGCTTCGTCCGTACGATACCCGGATGTCCCTCGTGTGCACATTGGATAATTTTTGATGTCAGTTTCTGTGGAGCTACGAATCGCGATCCTCGCATAAGGCAATCATCAACGACCGCTAGCTCATGTCGTAAAACATAAAACGCCCGTAGTTCACCACTCAACTTCGCGTAGCGAGGCCAGCCTTGAGAGAGATAGTGAATGACATCTTGCACATTTGAATCACTCTGGTTAGCTTCTTGAAGCTCTTGTTTAGTAACCGCGGAGAGCTCACTTGTTTGTAAAGTAGAAATCATGACTTTTTCCTCGTCGTCTTCATTCTTGTCGGAATCATCCAATGGGAGACGTGATAAGCTATCTGCCATACGGTTCTCGGAGCTAGGGCGGAAGATGATTTTAAAATCATAGTTCAGTAACCGCGCATACCAGCGGTTAATCCGTAGTGGCCTGTGACCATTGTTTCCCCCGCTGAGGAGGGTAGTTAGAGCAGCATGATCCGTGCGTAATGTAAATCTCCGACCAAAAAGAAACAGGTGCCATTTTTCACAGGCCCATACACAGGCCAGGTCCTCCCTTTCACCTGCGGAATATGAAACTTCAGTAGGGGATAACTTTCTAGAAGCATATGCAATCACTTTTTCCTCACCGTTCTGAATTTGAGACAAGACAGCTCCTAAACCGATGTATGACGCATCCGTTGAGACGAATGTTGGGCAGTTTTCGTCGAAAATGGCCAGCATTGGGATGGAGACGAGGCGTCTTTTAATTTCTTCAAAGGCCGACTGCTGCGAAGAGCCCCAATCGAACGTAACTTTTTCTTTTGTCAGCATTCTCAATGGCTCCGCCATAGTTGCAAAATCGGGCAAATATCGCAAGTTGTACGAGCATAAACCAAGAAAGTGATTAACCTCGGATGTATTCTTCGGTACAGGGGCTTCCGTGATAGCTCGAGTATTAGCTGCGCATGGTCTAATTCCACCGGCTGATAAGACGTACCCAAGAAACTCGACATCCGTAGCACAAAATATACACTTTTCCAGGTTTAGCCGAAGATCTAGGCTCTCCAATCGCTGCAACACAGCGCGCAGTCTTGAGTCGTGTTCATCTCTTGATTACCTGAAAACGCATATATCATCCATGTAAGCGATTTGTCCCGGTAGATCTGCTAGTGAGTGATTCATAAACTTCTGCCAAGCTGCTGGAGCGGAGCTGAGTCCCATCGGCAAGACTTTGTACTGGAATAGACCACTCGATGTCAGAAAAGCCGTAAGTGGTCTGGATTCTGGTGTCAATGGCATGTGGAAAAAGGCCTTCCTCAGGTCTAGTTTTGAGAAAAATCGCGCGCCAGTTATCTTGACCAACAACTCGCCAACTGTGGGAAGAACGAATATTTCGACGACGATCTGACTGTTCAACGCTTTCAAGTCGTTACATATGCGCACAGTACCGTCCTTCTTTAACACCGTGACCATGGGATGCACCCATTCGGAACAGTTAACTGGCTCTATCAGATCGTTGGAAATCATCTCTTGTATGGCCTTTTCTACCATCGTACGTTTGGCCAATGGAATAGGACGTGGCTGCGAAATCGAAAACGGTTTAGCGTCCTTTTTAAGGCATATTCGATGAGCAGCAGATGGAATCCGGCCAATCGACTCAGCAAATAATTTGGGATATAAGCTTTTAAGTACTGATGTTTTGATTGTCATGATGCGCATTCGCTCGATAGATGGTGTTATGTTGAGGGCAACCATAGCATTTCGCCCCAGCAAGGCTGGACTGTCTTCGGTGGCAACATACACAGCTACATCAGATGCGACTGAGAGTAAACTGATTTTCGTCATTATATATCCCCGAATTTGCACACATGAATTTGTGTACGATTCGAATTTATACGATGTAGGATGTAATGGAATGTCTTGCAGGTAATTGTCGTAAATGCTGGACGGGATAATTGTTATCGGCGATGCCGAGTCTAGCTCCATAGTCACTGGTACAGAAGTGTTAAGCCCATGGAGTGTAACGGTACGTATGTCAGGAGCAGGGAGCTTGGGTTCCAGCGAAGCAATTCGTCGTGTTTCTGGTTGTAATCGTCTTCTGATAGAAAAAACATTCGGTGTAGTCGGTGAGGTGGAAACATCATTTTGTTGGTCAATTAACGCGACTCGACGCGAGCGGCAGCATCTGGCGAAGTGGCCCAGTTTACCACAGCTTTTACACTCAGCTGTACGAGCCGGACATGTTTGACAGTCAGCTTTGTGGCGAGAACTCCCACATCTATAGCACGAAACAGTCGAATTCTGAGGTTGACTGGAACCCTTGTGCTGAATCTTACTGACTTCTAGTATATCACTCGACTTGAATAGGCTCGAATGTTCAACGGCGGCTTTTATTAGTCTTGCGATCTCTATGGCTCTCTCCCAGGTAAGTTTTGACGGATCTTCGGAAAGTAGCTTTTCGCGTATACGATTATCCTTTATACCGGTTATCAACTGCTGCGTCAGCATAGCACTCTCAAGTTTATTCTTCGGGATGCTAGTGTAGTCACAGGTTTTTACAGACCGAATTAAACGAGCGACAAATTGTTCCAGTGGCTCTGCATCTTCTTGCCTCAAACAGCAGAACTTGTAGCGTTCAGCGAAAATGTTTGGCCGTGCACCCCATGACTGATCGAGTATATCCAATGCCTTTGTAAGTGTGTCGAATTTCTGCAGATCTAACGCATCGAAATAACGTTGACCTTCATTGCCCAACAGGTGACGGAGTAGTTTCAGTTTTTGCTTCTCATCGTAAGTAGTAGTTGCTGGGAGTAGGTCCAAGTAATTCGTGAAAGACGTTCTCCATTGGATCCAATCACTCTCCGTAGGTCTAGTAGCAGGATCGCACCAAAAGGCTTCTGGAGGTAGTAGGTGAAATGCCATTGTAATGGTCCACAGCCCAGACGCCACTGTTGTGTCTACACGTACACTAGTCCCCTGCACGCAGGGGCTTGAACAAACACGACCAAAGCCCCGAACGAGGAAGCAGAACTCTACTGGTACGCAACACAAACTTCTATTCACGCCAACGGTACATGCACTCAGTATATTCAAAACAACCCTGGTATTGATCGCGAACGGACAGGCATCCAATCATAAGCTACGAAGTGCGGTCGTGGTAAGGCCCGCGCGTACGCGCTGCCCCAGTGATCATGGGGTCGGATTTGCAATATCCGATCGCCTCCATGGCCAGCTCGTGGGTGAACCAACAGGATCAGCGCGCGACTGATGACTGTTCGCCTACGACTCGGGAGATGTAAGTTTGCCACCGTTGTAAGCACGTGCGATCCGACCATGTGTTATCCTGGTGACACGCGTGATCAATCCTACACTGAGCTATCCTCTGTGATACGGTCTGTGCCGAGGAGCGACCGACTATTTCTGCTGGGTGATTTCAACGCGCGCGTCATACGGGATGCATCTGTGTGGACAGATGTTATCAGTGCGCATGGCATTGGTTCAGCGAATGCGAACGGTGACAGGCTGCTCTCACTGTGTGCCACTCACGACCTGACGATAACGAACACTCGGTTTGCATTGAGTGCGAGTGATATAACAACTTGGACGCACCCACGGAGTGGTCACGCCCACCTGATCAACTATGTCATCGTACGTCAGCGTGATATGCGTGAAGTGCGCACGACACGTGTATTGCGTGGAGCTGAGTATGGCACTGATCACAAATTGGCGAGGACCAAATTGCACATATATTTTCGTAAATCTATGTATTGCACTCTTGCCGTGAATCGGCGTAAATTTGACCTTATCGCCGTCGGTACTAAGGCGAAACGTACTGAGCTGGAGAAGGCGATGGCTGCACGCCTGTGTGATGTGGACTGCATAGCCACATTGGGCGACCTGTGGCACCACATTCGAGACCAAGTGACTACTGCTGCCGAGGAGACCATCAGGCGCGCAAACTGTAAGCGGCCTGATTGGTTTGATGACAACAATGCGACGATTGGCGCATTGATGTCGGAGAAGAATGCGGCGTTTGCTGTACATGTTGCAAACCCTAGTGACTTGGGGAAGAGTAGTCAGTTTCGCAAACTTCGACTGCGAATGACCCGAGAGCTCCGTCGCATTACAAACACATGGTGGACAGAGAAGGCGAAGCAAATGGAACGCTACGTCAAACGCCGCCAACACAAGGAATTCTTTGACACCTTGAAGGCGGTGTATGGACCGAGATTGGAGCATCTGAGAACGCAGACATAATACAGATCTGACGAAATCGCTTTGACTGTCTCTTGAGCAACCGTTCAGAGGTCGAATGGCCTACAGTGAACGGCCTGAAGCAGCACGATGTGAAGACGAGTCTGGCTGACATGCCGACACTGGATGAGGCGCAGCGAACATTTGCTCAGCTGCGAAACGGCAAATGTGCTGGGGCCCGACGGGATCCTGCCTGAATTATTGGAAAACGGCGAACCCGCGTTGTTGACTACACTGCACCACTTAGTGCAACGTGTATGGGGATTGAGGAGGAGGTGCCTCCTGACCTGAAGGATACCCTCGTGCTACCACTGTACAGGAGCACAGGTAGCAAGAAATGTTGCACGAATTATCGTGGTATCAACTTGCTGAGTTTTGTGGGCAAGGTGATTGCCCGAATCATGCTCAACCGCCTCGTCTATCAGGTTGTGGCACTTAACGTTGCGGAAGAGCAGTGTGGATTCCGTTCGGGTCGCAGCACTATAGATACGGTGTTTGCGACTTGTCAGTCGCAGGAGCAGTGGACAGAACGACACCTGTCATTGTACTCGCTTTTATTGATTTCACCAAGTCATTTGATACGTGAACCACGAGGCATTGTGGCTGGTGTTGGGTAAGTTTGGTTGCCAGCGTAAGTTTTTAAGTTTAATTGAATGTCTGAGCAGTGGCATGCAAGCGAGGGTGCAGCTGAGTGGAGAGACCTCGGATGACTTTGCAGTTGTCTCTGGTGTGAAGCAAGGTTGTGTCTTAGTTCCTGCATTGTTTAATATATACCTTAATGACATACTGTGTTATGCATTTGATACCGCGTGTACTTGCGGTGTTCGTGTGGAGCACCGTATTGATGGTGGCTTGCAGAGCATCCGTACGTTGGCGTTTGGTAAGGACAATGCGTTGTTTGCACAGAGCGCGGATGAGTTGCAGCACATAACTAGTGCTCTGGCTACGACAGCAGCCAAATTCGGGCTCATCATCAACACAAGTAAAACTGTCTCTCTCTTCTAGCCTTCACCGGAGGTGTAATCTTCAATATTGCCGCGAATCAGCATTGGTGCTGAAGTATTGGAAACCACCTCCCGCTTCTGCTACCTTGGGAGTATGATGTCGACTGATCAGCAACTACACAGTGAGCTGCGTGTCGAAGGCAGCGGCGGCATTCGGGAAGCTTGAGTACCGAGTGTATAACAACCGTCAGCCTGCCATTGGCACGAAGGTGGTGGTCTACAATTCCATGGTGCTGTCCGTTTTTCTATACGGCAGTGAAACGTGGACGATGTACCGACGGGATGTGCGATATCTTTAGCGGTTCCATCAGCAGTGTTTGCGACGGATTTTGCGCATCGGATGGAGCGACACAGTTGCTAACACGGAAGTGTTGTGTCGAAATGGAATGTATGCGGTGGACTGCATACTTTTGCTGAGACACCTGAGGTGGCTCGGTCATGTGAGCCGTATGGATTCGACGCGGATACCGAAACAACTCTTATATGGTCAGATGAGTATTGAGAAGCGACACTTGGGAAAACCAATGTTGCGTTACCAGGACATGATCAAAGTGAGTTTCTCACTTTCTAACCTTGACTGTAGTTCATGAGAATCGAAGGCGGTTCATCGGCGTGCATGGTGCGATCTAAGCACGAAGGCAGTTGCCGAAGTGTGGGAGAAAGACGTCATACATGCAGCGAAGAAGCGGCAAGTGCGGAAGCGGCAAGCACCGATGGATTGTTCTCCATCGACATCAAGCGCATGGTGCTGTAGCACATGCGGTCACGATTGCCTGAGTCAGGCAGGTATAGAGAGCCATGAGCGAGGCCACTCGGGACCACTACCGAAGCGATGACACGTCCAGCAGAGAACGTAGGCAGAATCAGCGCAGCGTTTGTAGGTACGCTGCATTCGATTTCCTAACAGCGTACTTGCATGCTAAGCCTATTTATTTCCGGTGGTGTGTTTTTCCTTTTGTCCTAATGCTTTTCTTTCTCATATAAATGTCTACCTGTACTCTCTTCTCTGAACCTGTACACGTCGGTTAAGCCAAGTGTAGTTATCTTCGATAACATTTTGTGTTTGTGGAACTTCCGTAAAATATACTTTCTGACCCCCTGAACTTATCTCGGATTCTTTTATTAACAACTTATTTCATATGCTCATTAATTGAAGACTTATGTCACCGTCTTCTTATGCATTACTCGATTTATTTGCTTTACCTTTCTCTCAAGTGATTGGCTGTTGCTAGATAGCCCCGGTGTGGCTGCGCTTGATGTGCATGTTGACAAGGTGCCTACCTGTCTATCACCCACTACCTCGTCCATACTGGCTCTAGGAGACAGTTGCTTGTTGCTGGAGGGGACGGGGTGCACGGTCCTTGTGGCCGTGCTAGGCTCGAAGAGTGGTTCCATGTACTCAGTGTGGAGCGGACTACGGTCCAGCCACCGCCTTGTATGCACTTGATTCCCCAAATACAGCGTGCTTGTGTTTGCCTGTGAAGGAGTGTGGGCCGGCTCCGTTGATGAAACGTGGCTCCCATCCACATGCGTCCAGGTCTTATTCCTTCGGGTTTACATTGGATATGGGGTGTGTGGTTGGAGCTGTGGGTGGTGCAGCGTAAGCCACCCATGGTCCTTCTGTAGGCGCAGGCGTCCTGTGGCTGGCCACAGTGACAGGCAAATTCGAAACCGGATGTCGCGTAACATGTATGTATGTATGGATCTCCAAGGGCTCCTTGGATCTTTTTCACGCCGAAGGAATGTCCTAGCAGAGTCTAACCGTAATGAAGTGCGCCGTTCCGTTAGTGCTCGTAAAGCTTGGTTGTCTCAGCGCGTCTCAGAAATGGAGGCCGTTTTTCTGTCTGGCAAAACTCGCAAGCTCTTCCAGTTCATCTGATTCACTGACCAAAAAGATGGCTGGTGTTAGTGAGACTAGTTGCGAAGTTGATGTTTTGCCGATTGTCAATATATATATATATACATATATATATATACATTCAACCCTTTAGCAATTACAATATAATTAGCTGATTTCCACCACACATAGGAGGAAATTATAGCTTAAACGAGAAAGCAACTGTTGGGGTAGAGGTGTTCACAACAAGTGCGCTATTGCGTACAGCCCTTAGTCATATTCTCCAGCGGTTGCAACCAGATGTGCTTGGGGTCCTTTGTTCCCTAATCCAGGAGTCGGAAACTTCCAGCTACAGCCAGCTTCAATTTTTGCGCCTTATCGCATTGGATCCAAGTATTACATCGCACTCCTTTTCGTCGATTTCAAGACACAAAAGTGATCGCAGTTAGGCCTCGTCTTGGATGCCGCTGGGTAGGCACGCGGAGCACATGATCAAGCCAGCAAAGCCTCCGAATTGCAATAATGCTATTAATCGGTCAAAGGAGCTTGTTAGATCTGAGGACTCGTCGACGGACTTCCTCATTACTGACGTGATGTTGCCATCGAACACCAAAATTGCTCCGCAAGCCAGGGCGATCGAAGAGAGATAACCGCTGAACATCGCTTTTGTGAACGGGCAGTCTCCCATCCGTACAGGAGAATAGCTCGTACCGTAGCATTGTAGACTTCTCCCTTGTGGTCGAGGCTGAGGTCACGACGAAGCCACAGGTGACGAAGCTTAGCGAAAGCGACTCCAGCAATGGTGACACGCAGGGAGATCTCACCTATCAAACCGCATATACTAAGACAACTCCCAGGATGAATGCATTTGTCGACCACTTCCATGGGATGCCCCGAAAGAGTGAGAGAAGGACACGCACTTGGCCAGTCCTGTAATAGGACCTTACATTTGGAAGGGGCAAAGGTCAACCAAAATTCGGAGGCAGATATCTCCAGTCTGAGCAGCCCATGCTTGGCTGCTTTGGATGACTCACTATTTACAGCGATGTCATAGGCGTACTCCAAGTCCCGAAGGCGATCACCAAGGAGCAGTTCAACACCGCAAAAGTCACAGTTCGCCTTGGCAATATCCAGGATCTTGTCCATGGCGAAGTTGAATAACAATGGAGAGACTGGGCAACCCTATCCAACATCTCTAGTGATTTTGAAAGGGGGTGATATGTCTCTGTATACTCGCAGGCGGCCCGAAGTTTGATGGTATATGGTACGGAGAATGATACTCTACTTCTCAGGTACCCCTCTCTTCAGATAATAGTCTCAAAGGGCCACTCTGCCAACAGAGTCAAACGCGGCTCGAATGTCCCAGAATATGTCTATAGTTGGTCGACCTAACGTATGGAAATGTTCAAGTATCTGATGGATCGTAAAGATGTGATCGACGCAACTGCGACCCGGGTGAAATCCAGCTTGTTGTTCACGCAGAAGACCTTCCCGTATGCAAGTGAGCCTCTGCAAGAGTAGGGCAGCGAGCAGTTTGGATGCGACATAGATGAGACTGTTTCCACAATAATTAGAGCAAATGGTCCGGTCTCCATTTTTGTAAACAGGTATAACATCCGCTAAATTTCAGTCAATCTAGAGAGAGGCTTAGATCGATGGACCGAAGGTTTTCCTTTCCAGTTCAATTGGCCCTCACCGACCACTTTTGTTCCCTGCGAACAAAGCTGCTCACCCTGGATCATCACACTTGATCCGTCAAGTGAAGCGGAAGTTTGTCTTGTGAATCGGCACCTAAGGGGATTTAAGGCTGCTGGCTCAGACGGACCTCCTCCGGAGCAGTCCAAATATGGAGGGTCAGTTTTCATTAGCCAGTTAACCTCATTGTTCTCCAAAATCGGGCGTGAAGAAAAATGCCTTCTTCCTGGGGCGAGTCAGTCAACTAGTTGATCCTCAACAGTACTGCTGAACTAAGGAAATAGGTGATACGAAAGTCATCGGTTAGTTCAACGCATGCATTCATCGGCTTTTGTTAGCCTGGGCCACATGGTGAGAAGCTTTCATGCGTGCTCCTATCCCATATGCAATGTGCCAAAATGAGCTAGTCTTACGGCCAAACTTTTGCCCATCGGATATTTGCTGCTTACCTGAGTCTCAAGTGAGCCAATTTGTGATCGCTGGCTCGATCGCGTAGCTCAGCCGACGAAAACAGGCCGAATCGATGATAGGCGCTTCAAACAAAACTGTCAGCAGGATTGGTACCACCAAAGCTGGTCGATAACAACAAGGGTAACTCAACACAAATTACACAAATTAAGCTTAACTCTCACGATCGATTGGACACTTACTGGAATGAACACTTCTGTAATGCATTTGCATACTGGCCTTCTGAGTAAATACTGCGCCACAATCTTCACACTTATAGGGACGTTGCTCTGCAGTAAGGAACCCAAATATATCAGTGACAGATGAATCGCGCATGGAAAAATGATAAAGAATAGCGAATGATGTAGTAAAATGGATGTGCACAAGTGGCAGCGCAACAGGGAGTTAATAATGGCCCCCAACTTCGAGGATGTCTTTTGTAAAACAATGACTTAAGGTGTTCAAGAATCACGCGATTTGGAAGAGAAAGATGAGATAAAAAGTGCGAAGTGTCCACCAGCAATTAGAACTACATACTAACATGAGGTATCGAACCAGGTAGCTAGTATTCCTGACGGAACATGTCATAGCAAGAGCGCAAAACAGTAAGAGATCTAATGGGACGACATCAACGGAATCAACCCTGTCGGATGACTTTCCCTTGCTGTGCTTAATTATAGTTTGCGAAATTCCCATCCGTCTGGCTATCATGTTCCACTCTAAGGACCGGCATTTTGCTGAAATTGGCTATTCAAATTGTCATCGTCCTCCTTTGCTTCCATCCCGCTTTGAAATGCTAAGTCAAACCATGAGTTTTCACATCTGAGGAATTATGCTCATATTGTCGCCCCATGCATCAGAACGCCTGAGTTCCAATTCGTGTTGTATTCCACATTATGGTTGAGACGGTACCCTTGCATTTGTGACGACATCTAAACACAAATCAAAGTTACGCAACATCCCAAAACTCCACAGTTACCTTCTATAAATTCCGTCGACTTCAAAGGACGAGGGTTAGTGGACCAATGCATCCCCGCCTATCAAACGCTCAGGCGTTAGCGCACCAGCTCCATTACTGCAGCGACCCACAAACCAACGTCTTGTTCGTTGATATGAGCCCGGAAGTAAGACGTTAACCAATACAAGCATTACAGTCCCAGTCCTTCGCAGTCAGACTTTCACGAAGGCGAACTTAACTTGATGACGGATTTCTCAGTCTTCTACAAAACTGTATCGAACATCAATATGCGACGTTCCTCCGCACCTACAAACTTACGCAATGCGCAAACAGCTGTCTACCACACAGGCAATCCGCAGTATATTTAATATATACTTAACATGCCCAATCAACTGTAATGGCTTCGGACTTCATACTGTTGATTATACATATCAGCTAGAGGTGAAATTACGTCCGCTATTGTGCCTCAAAACATAAGAAAAATACGGAAAAATCGGCAGTTGCGTGCCAGCTGAGCTGTTAGTAACGTATAGGTGTCCTTCCGTAGAGCTAGCAGCCGGCTGTTGTGCCGCAAAAAATTATATAATGTAAAACGTTATATTACGCTAGGGAATGAGATCACTCCGGACTCCGCCATCCTTACTAATGGAAAGTCTCAGGTTGTAGATTCGGACCTAACCTTCACAGTGTACTATGAAGGTAGATTGTTTTCCGTGATGACAAAATATAAGCTACAATAGATACGCCGCTAGCAAGTGTTCCACTAGCTGCGGGCCTAAATCAGGTATCCAGCACTCCATCCCCTAAGAAAGTGGATTCTACTGAGCTTACCCAAAAAAACTCGAGTCAGCTGGTACTCAGAACCACTCTATTCCACAAAAGCTTACAGCCACTCTTCCAGTTGCAGCGCTTTGGCCAACTCAATCACTATAGCGGCATAAAATTTCCAACTACAAAACACGGCCTAAGAAACCATTAGCTTTGTGTCCTTGCTTTCAACATACCGGACTCAACTTTTCTCCATGACATTGTCATAAATTCCGGTAAAGTCGCTAGTATGAAATCTCAAATGCTAAACGTCACTTCGATGCCTAAAAGGTTACAAGCCTACCCAGCATTAGTCAGATCTAGTTCTGTCGACCAGCCTACGTTGGAAACGCTTATTAGGAGCTAAACGCTATTCGGAAAATCCCTAACTTATTAAACGCTTACCTCTGTAAGTTACTTGGTCAACCCTATTTTTCTGTCCATTCGAAAACGTCTGAAGCCTCCATTCAGGGTAAACCATGTATGCCCAATGACAGTTTGCGCAATATGAATCCTACTTATATCCCTGATAGACTAAATGAAGTGTACTTTGTGGAGACCTGGGGAGGAAACCCAGTTTCATCCCCACCTATCAAGCCCACAGCCTATTTCTGAGCTTTCGCAGAATGATACAAACGTAAATTTGGAAAGTAGTCTTACACTATTAACACACTCTACACCTGCTCAAATTTACCCCAAACCTTAGTCCTTAACTTATAATGAAACGTCGCCAGATTTCTACTCCAACTTATTCGACAGCTAGCATGTCTACCTATCCAGACGTCATCCCGTAAATTGCTTCTTTTCAATGCTCTCTCACATCAAAAGAAGATGCCAACTCTTCGCTCCTTGGTGTCTCACTTTAGACCTGTCTTTATCTTAGTGACGGAGACATAGTTCAGATGCGAATCGCCACAGTCCTGCTTCCAACTTGAACATTATCACAGTTTTCTTGTTTGGGGAACCTCGGCCCTGGAGGTGGTTGCATCAAATACGTTACTGCTAACTTTCAAGCATCGCTGTTATGTTCTTTCCTTCAAGCCAGTAATATCGACAGCATAATTGTACATGTTTCTCTAGGTAGAACCTCTAGGATTTTGGGTTGCATTTACTCCTCTCCGAATCCCAATAAAAATGACTTACAAATCGTGGGACATTTGATTTGCTATTTAGCAAAACTGCCCGTTAACTGAAAACTAGTGGGAGGAGATTTTAATACGCTTGATATTGACTGGAGGTCGTGCGCCTCATCTGAGGCGCCGCAGCCTCACGGTCTATCGAGCACCTGAATCATGTGATTCCAATCCTCGGGTGCGTTATGAACATGATGTCGAGATTTTGCATACTCTGATTGATAGACTGTTCGAGGTGGATGAGGGAGGGCTCAAAGTGCAACAAATGGCTCATCTAGGAAAGAAAACCGATGGCAAAAGTCGACCTGTGCGGGTGATTTTTGTCGAAGAGGCCAGTCCTAAGTTAACATTGTCTTGCCTTAATAGGCGAAAGGTTTAAAGATCCACATGTGCACTGACTTAGACCCAGCTGACAGAAAGAAACACAAGTCTGCGATGAGCGAACTAAAGCGATGCACGGACGATGGAGAAATAAATCTCCGTATGGTAAATTTCCGGGTAGTTACCCGAATTCCTCCGCGAAACCGGATCAACAGATTTCTGATGCTTCAGGCGCACCCAGCCGTTCGTACCGCGGCCTGCGCGTAGCCTTTACAAAGGTCTGAAGTCTGATAAACAAACGCATGTGCTGTACTATTTTTTAACCTCTCAGCGTCCAAACGTAGTGGCCTTGCTGAGACATGGTTAAACTCAAATGTAACCACCTAAGAAGTGGAAATTAGCTGATATGCATGCTTCCGCTGTGATAGACCATCAAATGATTGCGGTGGGGTTCTGCTTTACACAAAGTTTTCTTGACGTGGGAGATTAATGAGCCAGAAGTAAGCAAGTGCGCGAAGAATATTCTTTTCGATAATTCTCATCAGGCGAGTACAATTATGAAGCAAAACGTTTGGAGAGAATAAACCCGTACAGGTCTGTAAGAGAGCAATCAACTCATTATGGCAATAACAATTTGAAGCAGGTGATCAAGGATGGTCAAGCTCAAGGCCAAGGCAATTTCAGAGCCTGTAGCAGTGTGCGCTGTTGCACAGCTCTGTATGCTTAGAATATAATTGCTGTTGGATCTAGGATGTATAACGATAGACTGCTTTATCTGGACTTGGTGTGCAGTGTCCACCAAGTGATGTACAACGGAACTATTGATGTATTTACCGTGCCTTTTCGTAGTGACGCAGGACAAGGTTCAGCGATTCCTTTGGACAAACACCTGGTCGTATGTCCAAGATACCTAGCACCCGGTGCAGGTGAACTGGTATAAGTCTTATGAACATGGTTTTGAGATTTGGCGGGAATGTCTTGTCACTGCGGTCGAGATTTTCTATTCAACAGTTCGAACGTGACGTCACCTTTAAAGGAATGTAAGGAATACATCTTTTGGGAACTGTAGCGACACATTTGACAGCCTCAAGCTGTTGGAATGTTTTGATGAAACGTATGGGGTATCCATTTTCTTGCAGCGTGTTAAAAATGAGCTTGTTTTCGCTTTCAAGCGTCTCTGGACTGCAGATTGCTCTGGCACAATGGTATAAGCAACGGACTAAATTCCTCTTGTATCTCAGCGGCACAAAGCTAAGAAAGTGGGTGTATTGACCACCCACGTCCTTTTGAGAAAACACTCCTTTTGATAGTCCCGTCTTCACGCCGATGCAATAGAACGTCTAAGAACGCCAAGCGGTCATCTTGCTCAACTTACTGGTGAATTTTAATGATGGATGCACTCTGTTAAACTGATTTAATAGGGTTTGGTAATCGATGGAAGAGTCACAAACAATGAAAGTGTCGTCCATGTAACGGTAGTATAAATCAAATAAAGATATAAGGGTGTTCAGGTCTCCACGTTCAAGCTTTGAAAGGAAAATGAGGGCCAAAAGTGGGCCTAGGGAAGAACCCATTGCGACTCCATCTATCTGTCTATAATAGATTCCATCAAACAGAAATTGTACGTTGAAGGTGCAACGCAGAATCAATTCTTTTAATTTATTCACCGGAATTTCAACATCAATGTTTCTCTCAGTAATGAAAGCACAAATGAATGTCACAGTCTCTACCAACGGCACGTTCATGAAAAGTGATTTTACTTCAAACGAAACCATTAATTTGTCCTTCATGTTTAGGTTATCTATTCGTTTGACAAAATCAAACGTGTCTTTGACTGTATGAATCGACAACTCTTTTCGAACCGGTTTCAGCAACTCTGTTATCCACTTTGCGACAGAGTGAAAAGCTGAAGTAGACATATCCACTATTGGTCACATCGGAACGTTTGTTTTGTGTACTTTTGGCATACCATAGAGTCGCGGAGGGTGTGAGCCGTATGGGGTCAGTTTTGAGAAGAGAGCATCATCTATGTGCTTCGACTTTCTTAATTCTTTCAAAATGTTAATGATTTTTGCTTCTTCTTGCGAAGTGGTCTCTTTTTGGATTGCGTCTCGTCGGAATTTGTTGGTGTCGTTCAGAATTGTTGTTAGTTTAGAGATGTAATCAGACTTGTTCATCTATACCCAGCCAGATCCTTTGTCTGGTCGGGAAAGGATTAGTTCTGGGTTGGATAACAGCTCCTTGATTGCGTCACGGTGCTTTTTTTCTTAGCTTTGTGCCGCTGAGATACAAGAGGAATTTAGTCCGTTGCTTATACCATTGTGCCAGAGCAATCTGCAGTCCAGAGACGCTTGAAAGCGAAAACAAGCTCATTTTTAATACGCTGCAAGAAAATGGATACCCCATACGTTTCATCAAAAATCATTCCAAACAGCTTGAGGCTGTCAAATGTGTCGCTACAGTTCCCAAAAAGTATGTATTCCTTACAATTCCCTTTAAAGGTGACGTCACGTTCGAACTGTTGAATAGAAAAATCTCGACCGCAGTGACCAAGACATTTCCAGCCGCCAACCTAAAACTACTTGCCGAAACAAGACCATTGATTCTTCAGCGCTTAAAGGATAAACTCCCGGTTCGGTCCGAATCGTTTGTCTTATACCAGTTCACCTGCACCTGTGGTGCTAGGTATCTTGGACATACGACCAGGTGTTTGTCCAAAAGAATCGCTGAGCATTGTCCTGCGTCACTACGAAAAGGCACGGTAAAATCCATCAACAGTTCTGTATTACAACACTTGGTCGACACTGGACACCAAGTCCAGATAAACCAGTCGTTTCGAGTCGTTTATACTATCCCTAAACGATACCCAAAACAGCTGAAGAAACATTTATTGAGCATTTCTGAAGCCATTGTTATCAACGTTCTAAAACCAGAGCTGTGCAAACAGCGCACACTGCTACAGGCTCTGAAATTGCCTTGGCCTTGAGCTTGACCATCCTTGATCACCTGCTTCCTAATGCGACAATCCGATTGATCAAATCATTGATTTAGTTTTCAAATTGCCAGTTAATGAGTTGATTGCTCTCTGTACAGACCTGTACGGGTTTTATTCTCTCCAAACGTTTTGCTTCATAATTGTACTCGCCTGATGAGAATTATCGAAAAGAATATTCTTCGCGCACTTGCTTGCTTCTGACTCAAATGGGGATTATTTATGAATAGATTAGTGAGCGTCTATCGAAATGCCGATGGTCTATGTGAGCAGTTATGGTGTTCGATCCACATCGGACACTGCAAAATGTTCGTAGGTGTGGTATATCGCAGTCCACTGAACCGTTGCTTGGACTGGTTGCCGCATGTACGCAACCACATGAGTCGTCAACTGTTCCTACTCATGCGCGATTTAACTTACCCGAATACTGTGGAATGAGGCTGAACTTATCCCCGGCCATTGTGAAGTCGAGAGGAAGTTTATGGATTTGATATTTGAAACCGGGTCACACAGCACATCAATCAAGCGACACGCATAACTGCGAGCGCGATTCCGTCGTGCTTAGACCTGCTTTTGAGCAGCTGTGAGCAACGTGTGCATGACATTCAAGTCTTGGAGCCATTGGGAGCGAGAGACCACTCGATGATCATAACCGGCTTGGAAGTGACCCTGCCTTATTCTCCTCCGCTGAAGCCATCCTACAACTATTCAAAGGCGGACTTTATTGGCCTCACTCGAGCAGCGAGCCAGATGGACTGGTCTTTACCAGAGGCTTAGTTTATTGAAACCTGTTGGACAATCATTAGAGAGTGAGTGAAATTGTTGTGCGCCCGGTTTGTACTTCCCAAGTATCGGAAAGTTGGGCCATTCAAGCCGCATTGGTTCGACAAGGAATACAGCAAACTGGCCCGACGACGACGCGGACTATGGAACAAATTCTTGTTATCTAGCTCTGATGAGGATTACAGGAAGTATAAGGTACAGCAAAATCCCTGTAACCACGCAAAAAACACAAAGCGCAGTAACTTCGAAGTGCAGCCTGCAACCGCTGCAAAAAGTGCTCCCAAGAGAACCTTCGCCTAGGTGAAGCGGAGCTTGAGGCCTACAGGCAATGCGTCAGTGTTGGAAGGCTCAGATGGACAGCCTATAACCTCAAAAACAGATCATGCGTCCGCATTGGCAGCACACTTCGTTTCCGTATTTAGAAGTGACCAGGTGTCAACGAGGAGTTCGACGAGTACCGCTCTTGCTGAGCTAGACAGCCTGGATTGCAGTACTGATAATACCCACAAGCTTCTGGCAAGTCTTGATGGGACGAAGCCAGTCGGGCCAGACGGAATCCACCCCTGATCCTAAACTCGCTAACGGTCATCATCCCGCCTTTTGTAACTGAGTTGTTCAGCAGGTCAGTATCCACCAGACTATTACCGGGTGAGTGCGAATTCTCATTCGTAATGCCAATACCGGAAGGTGGTGACCCAAGCAACGTAGATAACTACCGGCCGATCTGCCTGATCGCTGTTTTGACAAAGACACTTGAGAAGATCGTGAAAAGAGTCTTCTGCAGCTTCTCGAGTCGAAAAGCCTTTTGATGCCCCACAGTATGCTTTCGTGAAAGGTCGCCCGTGCATCACCAACCTAGCGTTGACGAGGCAAGAATGGTTACAAACGCCGAACCAAGGCAACTCGGGCGACATCAGCTGCATTGAATTCAGAAAGGCTTTTCACAAGGTTACTCATGCAGTGCACCTTGACAGGCTGAGGGTGTGCGGTGTTGATGGCATGCTGCACCAATGGATCGAGAATCTTCTTGTTGACCGAAAGTGGAGGATCCAGGTGGATAACCATTTGACCGACTGATATCCATCGAGTAATGGGGTGCCCCAAGGCACTGTACTGGGGCCAATTTTGCTTCGGAGCCAAGTAAACGATGCGCCTCAGCTACTCCAATCACCACGTGCATTGTTCGCAGATGACTTGAAGTTGTGGAGAGTAATCGGTACACCCAAAGTCTTTGACCTGCTTCAGGAGGACTTCGACCGCCTCTACACGTGGTCTGAAGAGGTCAATCCTCCGATCGACCCGATCAAGTCGCAATTCATGAGGCTGGATAAGTGTGAGCACAGCCGAATCTACATGGTGGCTAGTCAACAGTTGCATCCCGCGCCTTCAGTGCGAGACCTCAGTGCACTCTCACGCTACGACCGAAAGTCCATGGAAACACGAATAGGGTTTATCAAACCCTTCCTTCGTATGCTTTGGACGCTCAGGCACAGCTTCAGTACTTAGTCCGAAGAGATTGCCACCGGCCTCTTCGTCTCAATAATACGACCAATGCTAAAGTATAACACGCCCGCGTATTGCCCTATCACCCGACGCGAGGTAGAAAAGATTGAGCGAGTGCAGCATATAGTCATCAGGCTGATTTCCAACGTACGAGGTGTGCCGTACGAAGGCCATTAAAAGAAACTAGGGCTGTACACCCTGACTTATGGTCGACTGAGGGATGACCTCATTATCACGCACCGGATATTACATGTGGGCGATTACCCCATGTTGATGCCGCTGCTTCATCTGCGCATACCACGCCGCACTTGAGGACACCTGTACAAGCTTGTCGTACCGGATTTGAAGTGGGTCGCTCACCAACTCTGTTTCGAACGCAGAATGGTGTGTATTTGGAACGAGCTACCTCAGCAGGTATTTGAGGCAAAGTCAATGTGGGAGTTTAAGAAATTCCTGGACAAACACAGCCGATATAAAACATATCGAGCGCAACATCACATAATGGGTCTAGGTCCCTGAGTGACGATAGATGCAGCAAAACGGAGAAATCTCTACTTGCTGCTTCCAACCATTAATCAGTAATCTATACATATCTATGGATAGGCGAAACATGTCCATTCACCCACCAGAGAAAACCACATCCTCGATTGTTTTCTTACACTACGCCTATCCAATGTCTCTCCTGTTGTTCTAGACAAAATCCATTGCAGCGATCACAAGATGGTACAACTCTCCTACGAGAAGCACTTTTCTGATCCCACCCGGACTAGACCTGCAGTCCTCTACAGACCATACATTTCCATACACCTGGAATTGTTTTCCGTCCTTCTGAGTTCTTTGCAATGTGGAAATTTCTTCCTAACAAATGATGCGCAACTAGAAGCCGATGAGTTCTACAAGAATATAGGGAATTGTCTAGACGTGCCAATGCCAAAGTAGTATCGGCTTCTCCCAGTAAAAAAAATCTGTCGCCAACCCCGAAATTTTGCAAACAAACTCACAAGGCTACGAAATGGCTATTTGAATACGAACGAATTCTCCCTGGTATTGCAGCAACAAACAGTCATCGCCGAACTTGAAAGACCGGCTTATCAGGGAAATGCATGCTGAAAGAAAGGCGATCAATAGCTATAATAAAAAACTTGAACTCAACAAGCTGATGGAAAGTAAAAACAAGAGTACGGAAACCCAACCATATTGATTTATAATAACCAAGTAAATAGCAATTCAGCTAAAGTAGGCATCGGTTTTTAAAAGTGCTTTTGTTCTACATTTAACCCCACTGCTGTGTCTACCTCGCAAATCCTCCCCCTGCTTACTGGTGAAAATAGCTGCACATTTGCCTTTGAACGCCGTGATACAAATCGACTTATTTCCTCTACAAAATTTTCATGGTATGCTGGGCCTGATAATTTGCCACCAACACTGAGAAAAAACGATGGATCTGACATCCCTGCACTACTACTGAATCCTTTTTCTCTAGCTATGAAATCCGGTACCATGCCATCACAATGGAAGTAGGCTGTAGCCATTCCTCTCTACAACTCAAGCTCTGTGCCTGAAATAAGCAACAACCGCCCAATAAGCAATAATTCTATAAACTCTAAAGTGATGGAGGGTCTCATAAAGTCCAAAACTGTTGACTTCATGATGAGGCGAAGTATTATCAATACCACACAACACGGTTTCCTAAGTGCGCGATCCTGCACCACATGTTAGATAGACTTCCTAAATTTACTGACTAATACGCTGGACGGCGGTTCATCAGCAATGGTCATCTACCTCGATATACACAACACATTTGATTGTGTCCCATATGACTACCACTTATCCAAACTAACTGCACATGGCATGGGCAACTCTCTGCCTTCATGATTTGATTCGTACCTCACAAATAGAACCCACGTTGTTTAGATTCAACTTGAAACAAGCACGCCAAAGCCTGTCACCAGTGGCGTGATACAAGGTAGTGTTCTGGGTCTGTTTTTATTCCTACTATATGTAAAGTACATTTTTCTACACTTTTTCCTCCGGCAAAACTTTCCTATTTGTCGATAAAACAAAATTTTAAACTTTTAATCCAACTGAGGTCTGTATTCTGCCAAACGAAATCCACTGAGACTAAAGAGCACCCGACTCACGGAGCTCCAAATGGATGATGACATGCTCTGGTGATAAACGCCATGTAGTATCCTACAGATGTGACATCACACCAGACTGCGCTTACTATTGATGCTAAACCATTGTCTCACTGCCATACTATCCGTGATCCAGGGATCCACTATTCAAACACTTGTAACTTTGCCGAAAACGCTGCACATACTGCAGCTCAAACCCGGCGGAGCATTGGGCTTCTGTTCGAAACGATAAACCTGAAAGAATCAAGCAGCACTATGTATAAAATAAAAACATGTCCATTGCTTGATTACGGTTCAGTCATGTACTGTAATTCTAGAGTGAGTGATCGCATGTCATTAGAACATGCTCAACGATCATTTACTAACCATTTACTAAACTATTCCACCGCCCTTTGTTATATGGATCAGTGCGTTGCCTTAAAATTTGATCTACTGTGGCTGCAAGAAATCAAAATTACCTTTTTCATTTTCTTTGATACACTTACCCAAAAAACACTCCTCACACACTATGGTACAACGAGCAGAACTGGCAGTGCCTCGCACTCAGAATAATAACAACAATAAAGTAAAAGTGAAGAGATCGCGAACAAATCTGTCCGACAACTTTTGCTTCCATCCTGTGGAACAGACTTCCGTCTGAGATACCTGAAATCCAGTCAGAGATAAAGTTCCGACAGGCTATACATTCAATTCTAAACGTAAAAACAGCGGTTGGTTTACTACGATCTATCATGACAAGTTAATTCCCATAAGAAATTGGTGCAAGATGAGTATAATCTCAATACCTGGGTACTTTTTCTTTATGTTGTGGCCTGACCTTGCTACCCACCGCATGTCTACCAGCAGATAAAAGCTTTTTTCTGAGGAAAAAGGTATCCTGTTTACCATGAGGTTTACGCTTATCAAAGCGGAATTATGTCCTACAGCTCCTCCCTAGGAAATTGCTTCATATTCATTCTGTAATACTAATCATTTTCTACTTTTACCTGGAGCCAACCCCTTGGACACATGCTGCAGTTCTCTGGGCTCCGCGAAAACAATATAGATATTATCTCCGCTTTTGACTGCATTCATCTGAGGGCCCTATCTGAAAACATACCGGGATCATCCATGTTTACGAGCACTCTGAATGCTTACCTCCTTCAAAATTAACTCGTCTTAGCGAATGCAGCTAAACTGTTGAAACAACAGTAAACTTGCTCTACACTGCATACAGTTTTCTCTGCCTCACTAGAGAAAAGATTTTATGCACCTAGGACATTTCTCTTGGCCACAAAATTGATTTCACATCACCAAGCTTCCAAATTTGATCTGCTACAACTGTTGGAGCCATCTCATCTATTTCCGCTGAAAATTCCTCTTAACACACATATACCTTTCTGAGGGTTTATGCCTCCAGTGATAATTTGTACAATCTGTACCGGACAACTTCGAACAAAAGCCCATCAGCTTCTCATTACTGTTCCTTCATCCCATTTCTTTTTGTTTATTTTTCCCCTGCCACTGTTGGCCACGACTGGACTGATCTCCCGAAGTGATGGATAAATGTTTCAAAAAATGCAGTTCACTCATGAAATGAGAGTAGTTACGAACTCACTGGAGAACATTAAAAGTGCTAGACTAGAATTAGCTAAATGATGGCTGTGTGATGGGGAGAGCTCAACATATTACACAGGATCCCACATAAATTTATACATATTTATGTATAATGTATCACCATGACGATGACAAAATTGCATATGACAACAGACAACAAGAATTAAACGAGTCAAACATTACATTGGCTACTTGCATTAAGCCACAACAGCACATGGCCAGATGAGATGTGGAAGTGAAGTGTGGAAGCAGGTCTCCGGGAGACGGTTCCATGAAAGGTCGCATTATTTTACTTGACCTGACGGCTATAACAACTTTTATTCCCACTCACATCTTCTCCATATTTTACTACTTTTAAGTGATTGAGCACCTCGAACACTTTAATGAGAACAAAACAGATTTTGATAATTCCATCCACTATCCAAATTTATTGTACCTATTTACCAGGCTGGTATTTTGCCTGTGTCCCGCATGTCCAGAAATATCCCGTTTGTTTATTTAGTTATTTATTATACTCAATAACTCCATGGACACATCGCACAACCTGTGGTAGCGGATTTGAAAATCTCGTGAACTCGCTTCACTCATGGCCGTAGGCTGGTCTACATGAAAGATCAACCGCTTCTCACGATGAACGGTGCTAGGTTGCATTGTAACAGACTCGAGTCGCTTGCTAGGACATAAAGTACCATAATCTAGTTAGCCAGCATCGTTCTTAGGGATAGGCAGCTTGTCAATATGTACATCAAGCTTGCCCAGACGGGGTATATCAATCAAAAGCTAACACCCAGAAGGCAAGAAACTAAACACGGAGGCAGCCGCAGCAGTACATCAGCCATTATAACAGATGTTTCGCTGCTATGCAACCATGACAACATACGGAACAAAGAAGAATATGAGGAAAACTCCTTTCTGTCGCTAAAAATGTCTCGGATTCAAGAAGGCAGTTCTGGCATTCACAATACCTGAATTGACTTTAGCCGTCACACGCGTATCATTGCGTGCGCACCTGCCAAGGTGAGCTGATCAACTACCTAGAGTACGTCACTGTCAAGGGCTGACCAAGCAGCTGGTGCTTCTGCAGCAATACTTGACGCTTTTAAGGTGCGAAGCGCATACAAGTGATTGGACCACACTAAAGAAGTTATTCAGGGTTGATTGTGCCGCCAAAGCATCGCTAAAAAGCAAGACGAAATCGTCAGCATAATCAAGACTAACTAGCGAGATGGTGAATGTATATTCTCTTAATCTAATTTCAAGACCAGCCTAAAGAGCAATTTCTAGCTTCTTAGGTATGAAATAAGCTGCCAAAAAGGATTAGAAGTATTGAACATTTTTGCATGTTCAAGCAATTGATAAGGATTTGCAAAACTTGGACTTGGCGAAGTGAAATGAGGTCTCAATAGAGGTTGCTTCTAGCAACCCAACCACCAGCGGATTCGCCAAGTCCAACTTTGCATTCGTTTCCGCTGGACCAAGCGTTGCTCGCGGATCTCAGTGGCATAGTGCTTATGGCGTCAACTATGAGCCACTAGGCTCTGAGTTCCAGTCCTCCTCAGGCTATCTCCAACTGATGAGTCCCAACCAGGACGAAACCGCGGTCTTGGGGTGCCAGTGTTGGGATGAGCAACACTATAATTTCCAAATGATAACTATTTATTTGTCAACCGAAAAAGTGAAATGGATCTTAAAATTTCAACTTGATGATGAAAAGCTGTTTGAAGAAGGGCCGGATCATATATGGGAACGGAGAACATGGACTCGAAACATTTGCAACTTATGCACCAGAGCAAACATATTCATCTAGAATGAACCGTTGCAACCGCTTCTTAAGCTATTCTTGACTGCAACCTACTATACGCTTTACTCCTTTCAAACTGATCTAAAACCGGGAGTACAATTATTTACTTGTATGGGACCAGGAACTAACTTCGTATTAATCCCCTAAAATTGACTCATTCGTGAGATTTGTTCTGCGATTCCCTTCGCTAAATTTGTTCTGTAATGATAAAAATTTCCCCTTCTTTTCTGGAGTTAACAGTCCAGAAACAAATACTGGAATTCAGTGATGGCAATAACGGATTCCCTACGTGCATTTTTGCCTATGGACAACTCGTACAGTTATCTGTCTCCGGGTGTCACGCGCAAAATTCCGCCGTATGATCGGCTCGATCCATTTGTACGCTGATGTAAAACATACCTGCTTATGTTTTGGCAGTAACGATATAATACCAATTTCACACAATTTTTCTTCTTTTACATTCTTCCTTATTTCAATGTTGGCCACGACTGTGCTGATCTCCTGAGGTGGCGGATTATAGCTTCCAGGTTATAAAAGATTTTACTTATGTAAGGCACATTGTCACCAACTGACTGGCCTACAAAAGATGTGCCATAATTGATCCGCATGGCGGACCGGGCTGAGGCTTCATCGCCCATAATACAGGTATAAAAGCAGCCCTAAAAATAACACAACATATGATAAACAGGTGATGGCTCGTATGCCACTATGCCACACCGGCGCGCGGCCAGGTATAGCATAGAAATGCAGATGAAACCTTCCGAGGGAATACCTTGCATGGAAGCAGGTCCCATGGGGACGGTTCCACGAGTGGCCGCATTACTTTAACTGAGCAGTTGTTTAAATCTGCACTTGTTATTGTTCCCGGCGTTTTAATTTCTATACTACCTTAAATCTGCCAATTACTTTAATACCCGTTTTGGATCCATTGTATAAAGCGCGAACGACTGCTTATTTTGTTTATCCTGCTGTACAGATTGACCAGACCACATAGTTGGATTGCACCTCGCATCACCGAGGAATATGCCACTTATTTATTTATTTATTTAGCCTTTCAAAAGGAAGTACGTCATGCCTGCATCGTAAGATTTCGCAAGGGAAAGAGCCATGATGGAGTCCACAAGAAAGCTGGACAAAACTGGGGAAATTGGGAAACCCGGATGAACGCCACTTGTTGACGGGAAGATGTCCGATAAGTCAACGTGGACCCAAACGGGACTTGTTGTATTCAAATATAGAGTACGTAAAGTGTTCCGTTAGTTCAAGACGCAAGTGGTTCGAACGGAATACATCGTTCACTGAGTCAAGCGCACTACTGAAATCGAGCAGCATAGCTATTGTTGGACTGCAGAATATGTGCGGCTGCTCTGGCATCTGCCGCAAAGGGGATTTATAGTCCATAAAGCCCAGTCCAGGGCGGAAACTTGCCTGCTCTACCCTAATCCGACATTCCCGCTCCGCAGTTTGACAACAAACGAAAATTCAGGCCAGGAATTTTGTCACCCCATGCGGTAGCCTAAAATTCATGCGGTTAGCACATTCGGCGCCTTTCTTGTATACCGACACTATAAATGACTCATTGCAGTTGGCTGGGATCGTCTCTTCCTTTTAGACATGTTCAACTAGAGGTCAGTTCTTTGCAGAGAGTATCACCATCATCCTAAAACAAAGCAGGTGCGAGGGAATCCGCGCCAGAAGCACGAAAACGATTAAGGGATGTGATTCCATTTAGGAGCCCAGCCACTGAAGATGAATTAAAATAACCGGCGACGAATCAGTCGACTACAACTGATTAGAAAGAGGTAAGGAAGCAGAGGGCCAGATGAATTTTTTCTTGGAAGTGATCTATCTAACCAGCTACGCGGCGCTCATTATTGTGAATCATGCCAACACCAGTGGCTCTAAGTGTCTCCCTGAAGCTTGGATTTCTGGGAACAGTGGTGCGGATAAGCTTGTGATAATTGCCTGCTGCTCCCACCTCCACCATTTCTTGGGCCTAACTGGTCCACAAAACTTCCATGTCAGCATGTAGGCTCAGCTTTAGTTCGCGCTTAATAGTCCATCTGGGCATATTGCGATAAGTACCAGCCGAGGGTTTTCTGGATTACAACTGGTTCACCAACCACTCGGATATCCAACGATTCGTGCGGTGCTGGCGATTGATACTACCTCAAGCATATGATCATGCGTCGTGCATGTCTGCAAAAATCATATCCAACGGAGTAGCAATGTAAGTAGGACAAGAGGGCAAAAGTTCGGTAAGCAGGGCATTCTGCTAAGCCTCTGTAATCGAGGGCTGAGGTAATCTCTCAGTTGCGATTGCAGAGAGACGCCTGGTATGCCTCTCGGTGAAGATCGTGGAAAACCAGCAGTGTACCAAGGCAAGATCAGAGTCGACGCAAGTACTCCAGAAGCGGCGGCAATCCAGGATGGAAACACGTCACGTGGGACTTATGGCAATGTGATCTATCTGGCTCAATTGGTGGTCAGCTAGAATAAAATGCCAAGTGGCATTTCGGCGCCCACTGTGTCTAAAAGCGATCCTACTAAGAAACAGCCGGTTTTCCGCACACAGTTGAAACTGACGCTCGCTGTTATCCGTCCATTCGGAGTGAAGGCCATACGTGTTATCTATCTGAACTTCTGAAGAGCCTAAACGACCTACTTCCGCATTCATATCCCCTGCAACATCAAGCATGTCTGAATTGGTAGCATTGCGAAGCAGCCTTTTCAGTTCGTCGTAGAAGGGGACCTTGGCAGCATCAGAACTGCAGTCGATTGGGGCTTGAGCGGAAATCACTAACTAAAAGCGTCTTCCACTATTTTGTGAATCAACCTTAGGTAATGTCGTCAAACGGCCTGCACTCGAACGGCTGCTCACGGAAATGCAATCAGCCAGCGAGGACTCAGTCTTGGAGCTGTGTACGATGACTGCAAGAGATTGATCGGTGACAGCGTCTTAAAAGTAGCAATTTGAACGCTGCCAGGGAAACAGGACAGTGTGGCCTTATAAGGAGCTGTTGGTGATAAGTGTCCAATGGGCAGTGCGGAAAAAGAGATGCAGATATCAAGACTCCAGTGACGCTTTGGTTGCTATCTATTAAGCTAGAAAGTATAGAAAGAAGTATAGTAACGGGGATTGGGAGTGAAGCAAGTGAGACAAGTGACAAAGAAAGAAGGGAGGCCCCACCCGTAGCAGGTTTTCCCTTGCCCGCTATGCTGTGTGCAGCAGATAAGGCAATCTTTGATAAGCTGCTCGACGGTCGAAGCAGGATGTGGTTGAAGTTTGAAGAAATAGTCATGGTTGTACGTACATATCAACTGTAACGATGATGCAGCATACACCCTGGGAGATATTGCCCTCGGTATCGACATCAAAAACCGTCAGTGGCATTTGAAAGAGAGGCACGGTGGAACATCCGCCGGTGATCAAACATTGTCCCTGCCCCAAATTTTTGCTATTTCACCTAACCAATCAAAAACGGTTAAACGTTGCCTCGAACCTATATTGCCTCTGTTAATCTACCTCTCATCATTCATGCGTCTTAATAGGGATACTCGTTTCAAAACCAGCAAAAGGTCTTTGTGTCCCATACCGCGAGAACTGAAGCATGCTTATTCGACAGGACTGCCGTGCACATTGATTCACTCTGATGAACCGAGTGGACATCATGCACACTGTAAAATTCCAGTGGTGAGCAACATTTGTCAAAGTAATGCAGCAGCCTGTGGCTCGCGTTACCTGTCCTAGAGGTCATCTCAAGGTACATACCGAAGTTATGCAAGCGAAATAATCCGACATTTTATTTGTCTCACTCATTTTCAAATTTATGCAATTATATATTCCGTCTATACCGTATGACATAGGTAGAAAGGTAGCAACTGAATGATGCATTCAACACTACTCACTCAGGTGAACAGCCCGTTCGTGGACTCGGAGATTGCTTAGAAGCGAAAACGTTTTCTCACAGTAGTTGCATTTATGGGGTCGCTGATCTAGAAGGAAAAAGAAGGGCTTGTTGATTATGCAAAGCATAAGAGAAAAAACTATGCTACAGAGAAAACGTAAGATGCTACCGCAAATACAAGCAGAATGATCTGCTGTTATTACCCAAACACTGATGAATGAGAAGAATGTCCCGTTTGAAACAATATACCAAACTTTTAATAGATAATTCAGGAATGAAAATCAGTCGGCGTTGCATTTTAGTTCACTGCGATCCGTCAAACCATTCGCTTAACGCATAGTGAACTCAACATTATGACTACTCAATCACATGGGCAGGTCTATTTCAGCTCACTGAGCACATATTTCACGATGCCGGGCCAACTTATGACGGCTCAATGTCGCTTGCACATAAAGTACACAGGAGTCGTGGCGAAAATTAGATAACGCTTCTCTATGGGTCAATTTGATCCAATGAATCAGATTTGAAAAAGCCGATTGTACAAAATGTTAAACTCCCGGGGTATATAAAAATGCTAGGAAGTTTAGTGCACGCCAAGAACAAAATGCTGCCGCATACATTGTGTCGCGTAAGATACATTTCACAGTTTGATACTTGCTGAATAAAATACGAAAATGCCGATAGTTAAATATGCTAAACGTCTAGGACGTTTATTAAATACTAGCAAGGTCAATGCACATCAGTAAAAGATGGTGCGACGAAACATTTGACTGTTTGGTACTTGCTGAAATCGGCAACAATGACTGGACGATTTATCGGATATCGTTGCGCGCAGTTGTTGCAGATCCGGCTGTATGCGCTGACCACAACATGTGGTCCCTGATGTGTCCGGACAACATGCTGACTTGCATCAGATCTAGCCCATGACCGGATCAGGTGCCGGCAGTCGATAAGTTGGAAAGATCAGACAGATGAAAGGTCAGCGGCAATTTAAGCAACCCGCAATCATCTGTTTGGTGGTCAGTGCTGTGACAGTTCTCTGCAACCACTTGGAACAGCAAAGGTGAAGGGGTATTTACGCAAAATTCTTTTGAAATAGGCCACTTGAAACAGAAAATCCTAAACCAAACAGAGTGAAATGCTGACACCAAGACATAACACAAACCTTAAGAAAACAGAAACAGAATATTAAAGTCTTGATTTCTTGTCAGTGGGAGTAAAATCATCTATGGAAACTAATCAATTGATGGGAAAACGATTCGAACCGGTGGTGTATAAAAGAAACATCCAGACGTTTTGGGAATGTTCACATCACATGGTCTCTGTAATCCTTCAAAGAATGACTGGCGCTGGTGAAATCCAGATTAGTGAGGAGCAAGCCGGGTTTCGTCGTGGTCGTGGCTGCATCGACCACATCTTCACCTTGCGTCAGTTGTTGGAGCACCGTCACACATATTGGCGGTCCACCCTAGTCGTGTTCCTCGACATCAAAGGTGCCTTCGATTCGGTTGATCGATGTGCCCTTTGGGATTGTCTACTCAGGAAAGATTTACCCGAGAAATATGTAAATATTATCCAAGCATTATACGCGCGTAGCACGGGCAGAGTGAGGGCTTAAGGCAAGCTGTCGCGACCCTTCAATATCTCCAGCGGTGTGAGACAAAGATGCCTGCTGTCACCTTTTCTCTTCAACTTCGCTGTTGACGAAGTCATGGAAATTGCATTTACAGGACAGGACTTGGAAGGTGTGGAGCTATTCCCAGGAGAACGATCTCTTGACTTGGAGTATGCTGACGATATTGTCCTAACCTGTGACAGCTCATAAACATGCCAAACTGCACTGGACAGATTGGCACTGGCTGCCCGTCACTTTAGGCTTTGATTCGTACCCTGTCAGTGCAAAGCTTTCCGCCTAGATCGACAGAGGTCGCCTCCTGTGCTGACCCTTAGTGGGGAACAGCTAAACATCGTTCGGAAATTCACCTACCTGGGAAGTTGTATCACCGCCCTTGGGTTCAAAGACGAGATCACGAACAGTATAGCAAAAGCTCGAAGTGTTTTTGCTAGTCTTCGCCACCTATGGCGCCGGTGCGACATCACTCTCTCCCTGAAGGGTAGAGTGTACAATGCAGCGGTACATTCGACCTTACTGTACGGCTGCGGAACATGTTCCTTTAGATCAGCAGACATAAAGAGGCTAGTTCCGTTCGACCACCGGTGCTTTCACAGTTTGGCTCACATCTGGTAGGAACACCGAGCGTGTTCGAAGCTTTGTTTATGGCACCGGAAAAGGAAACACGGTTGCAAAGAGACCTCTTTTCGGTAACTCTCATCAGGCAAATACGTTTACAAACACAACCGGGATTCTCATAAGCTAATGAAAGCTAAAGTGCAAGTAGGAGAGCGTCTGAATTTATTCAAACGGAAGTTAAATTGATCAAGCCAATTAGTAAAGACTGTGTTATCGATGAAGGCTGACCTTATTTGACCCCACTTGACAGTTCGCTGACCACTTGGCGAAGCAAGTTGGGTCAGCAGAAAAATGATGCCACTTTTGGTCTCATCAATGTTCCATGCGAGTGGATCCTTATCACGGCCATGGCAGCGTGAAAGATTGCAGTTGCATCCGGTTGCGTTAACTTGATCGCTATCGATTCCGCAATCTTAAGGAGGCGTCTCTTAATCCCCTTAGGATATCGTTGTGACGGTGTAGAAAACCTTGAAAGCATCATTAGTCAGAATTTCATGTCCATTTTAAACCAGATGTTCAAGGATGGAACTTTTGATATTTCCGCCAGTGTCTTTTCGTAGAGACCAGGACAGGCTCAGTATCCTTGTTGACAGACGCCTTATCGTATGTCCGAGGTATTTAACACCACAGGTGCAAGTAACTTGATGTACCACGTATGATTCGGACTTGGCCGGTAATTATCTTTAACGCGCTGAGAAATAACTTGAGTGGTCCCAGCAAGAACGTATGGATTTGCAGCTGGGTATGTTCTTGTCACTGCAGCAGAAAGTCTTCTGTTCAGTTGATTGAAAGTGGTCACCCTTAATCGGAACCGTGAGAAACACATCCCTTTTGGGTACTGTGATGACAGGATCACTGCATTCACAAACAACAGCATGTTTTTGGACAAAAAAGGGATAACCGTTTGAGAGCAGCGCAGTAAATGTGTTCTTTCTCATCTGCTAGTGTCGCCGGGCTGCAGATTTTGAAGGCCCGGTAATCTATGCGGCGGACAACGTTAGGTTTATACCTCTGAGGCAGGAAACTCACGAAACTCTCAGAATCCTTCTGGAAGACCCTTCTATCAAGAGAGCCGTCTTCGCGTCTTACCAGTAGTACGTCCAGGAACGACAGCTTGCCTTCTTTCTTTGTTTCTCTGATGAACTTCAATCATGGGCGTGCACCGCTGAGCTGTTCGAGTAAAAGCAACTAAATCCGCTCTGGAATCACGCAGAACGAATGTTTCATCCATATACCTGCAGCAGAATTCCTGTAAAGCAATAACAGGTTGGATAGGACCGCGTTCAAGCTTTGCGATGAAAACGTCGGCAATAAAATATCCTAGGGGCCAACCCATAGAGACTTCATCAATCTGTCAATAATAAAGTGCATCAAACAGGAACTGTCTGTTACAGGTGTATCGCAGGATTAGTTCCTTTAGTTTCGGCACTGGAATACCAACATTTATTTGTCTTTCGATTATGTATTCGCAAAGAAAGTTGACGGGCTCTAGCCACAGGACGTTGTTGAAAAGTGGTTCCACATCAAACGAGTGCATCATCTTACCGTCTACCTACAAGTCTTTAACTTATCCAACAAATTCAAATGTGTCTTAGAGTGTATGAATAGTGCATTACGCATGGGTTCCAGTAATTCGACAATCCATTTTGCAACAGAGTGAAAAGCGAATACCGATGTATCAAATATATGACGTACGGGGACATGCGGCTTGTGTACTTTAGGTAAACCATAAAGCCTGGTTGGCTGAGAGCCAAAAGGAGTTAATCGATCAAATGTATAGTCTTTTATCACATGCAGCTGTTTTAATTCCTTCAAGACTTTCGTAAGGTTAGTTTCATTTTCTACGGTCCTGTTCTTCTGGATGTATCACGCAAAAACTTGCTTGAGTCTTGCAAAATAACGTGAATTTTGGCGACATACTCGGATCTGTCCTTTAACACCCATCCAGATCCTTTATCTCGTCTAGAAAGGATGAGATCAGGATTCGATCGTAATTCTTTAATTGCGTCCATGTTTTTTGGTAAGGATACTTGACGACTTTTTCTCGTAACGAAGGTACTGTTGACAAATATGCACCAATGTGGTTTTAAAAGTGTCGGGTAAGGGAAGACGTGAGTGTTAAGTCAGTCAATTGGTGCATTAGGTTTTTCAAACTGAGTATCTAGGTGGATTTGACCGCAAGTCGGTAGAGTGGAGCAAAATTTCGGTCCGAGAGATAAAGCTTCAAGCTGCAGCTGATTCAGTGGTATACTGGATAGGTTGTATACATATCTATCTGGATTAATTGGAAATTTGGGTTCTGGTTGACTTGGATGTAGGCTTTTTAGTAGCTTCAAATGTTTTCTTTCTCCAACTTTTGAGCAGATTTGTTTCATGTATTGCTTAAAAGAATATCTTTGAACGGTAAATAGCTCTTCGACACTGGGTTGGTAAAGTGCATAAAGTCGCTCCAGCTCTGGTTTTCGGGACTGAAAACTTCCATCAGATTGTAAGCATGTCGTTTAAGGGAGTGTGCAGTCAGACGTATAGGCCACGGCCTGAGAGATTTCCAGTAGAATCTGGCATATTGATCGCGCTGCACACGCACTTGTATAAATCTAATTTCAATCTTTGTTTCTGCATGAGTGGCGTTAAACTTCAAGCATTAGCTGAGGTTAGCAAACTCTGCGGGCTACCGGCTCTTTCAACTCGTAGGTAATGCCCATAGGAACGTAAGGAAACACGGTTCCGTAACTAACAACAGGCAAATACGTTTACAAACCCAACCGGGATTCTCATAAGCTAATGAAAGCTAAAGTGAAAGTAGGAGAGTCTGAATTTATTCAAATGGAAGTTACATTGATCGGGTCAATTGGTAAACACTGTGTTGTCGATGAAGGCTGACCTTATTTGACCCTACTTGACACAGTTCGCTGACAACTTCGCAAAGCAAATTGGGTCAGCAGAGAAAAGGAAAAGGAACTGAACCGCTCAGCACCATAATTTCAAGCACCAGTCTCCGATGGCTGGGCCACGTGTTACGTATGCCAGCCCACCGACTTCCGCAACGTGCGTTGTTTGCTCACTGGGGCTGTAGATGAAAGAAGAGGAGGGGTGGCCAAGCGATAATTGGTCGAGTGGAATGAAGGCCCTCACTTCGGAGCTAGCCTCGGTTGGAGCTTCACGGCTCTCTGGTTGGGGTCCACAAGACGATGGACACGTTTGGCTAGATACACTTGCTGACCTGGCAAGGAGTCGACCTCAGTGGCGTTCCTGTTGTGAGGTTCTTTGTCCCTCCTCATCTCTTTTAGCTTGTCCCTCCAACCACCATCTCATTTCATAGCATAATATAATTTTACATCATAATTTTTCTTGTTGCCTAGTAGCCAGCTGGTAGCTTTCCGGAACGGTGCCCCTCCGTTGCTGGTGGCTCAGCTGGCATGCAACTGTTGTATTTATTTTATTTTTCTTTTATATATTGAGGCACAGTAGCTGAGGTGTTTTACACCTCTAGCTAACATGTATAATGATGATTACGCTGCTTGCATGCTGAGTCTATTTATTTCAGGTGGTGGATTTGTTATATTGTCCTAATGCTTTTTTCATCTCAGTGCTTACCCGAACTATCTTCCATTAATTTGTACACGCCTCTTTCGTTAATTGTAATTAACTTCGACCACATTTTCGTGTTTGTGGCATTTAATTAAAATATAATTTCTGACTTCTTTAACCTATCCCGGGTTTTCGGGCAACTAATTTATTTTATGTGTTCATTAATAGAAGAGTTGTGTCACCGTATCTGTATATATTATTCGTTTTATTTTGCTTGATATCGTCGTCTCAAGTGATTGGCTGTTGGTTGATATCCCCGGTGTGGTTGCGCGTGATGTGCATGTTGACAAGCTGCCTGTCTAGTACCCACTACCTCGTCAAAACTGGCTCTAGGAGACAGTTGGTCGTTACTGGAGGGGATGGGGTGCACGGTCCATGAGGGCGTGCTAGGTTCGAATAGTGATTCAATGCACGCAGTGTGGAGCGGACTACGGTCCAGCCAGCGCCTTGTGTGCGCTTGATTTCCAAATACAGCGTGCTTGTATTTGCCTATGAAGGGGTGTGGGCCGGCTCCGTTGATGAAAGGTGGCTCCCACCCACATGCCTCCCGGTCTTATTCCTTCGGGTTTACACTGGATATGGGGTGTGTGTTTGGCGCTGTGGGTGGTGCAGCGCAAGCCACCCATGGTCCCTCTGTATGCGCAGGCGTCCTGTGGCTGGCCACAATGACAGGCAATTCCGAAGGCAGATGCAGCCTGCCCGATATATATATATATATATATATATATATATATATATATATACATATGTATATATATATATATATATATATGTATATATACCTTCAAGACCTCAGCACAGTGTCGGCATGCCGCCAACAGGGCGCGGCAGGAGCTATTTCACCTCAAGAGAACGTTATGCGACACCAATATAGAGATTTGTTTCTCATTGTATAAGGCGGTGTTACGACCCCACTGTGTGCAAGCACAGGCGCCGTATCTCAGAAAGGATGTGAAGTGCATAGGAAAGGTCAAGAAGCTGGTGACTAGGATAATCGAAGGCTAACGAAGGGGAATCATGCGAAGAACATCTAAGTGGCTTAGGATTTGTCTCCATGGAGCGGAATAAGGTTCGAAGTGACTTGGTAGAAAAGTTTAAGATTATGAAGGGCCTTAGCGGGATCAAACCTTCCGATTTGCTGGAACTTGTTGCAACCGGCCACCTACAGTAGCATGAATTTAATATGAAGCATCAGAAGTCCAGGCTGGAGCTTAGGGCCAAGTACTTTGCAAATATAGTTGTTCATAATTGCAACAAACTACCTTCGGCCTAAATTGAAAGTGGCACTGTAACAACCTTCAAAAACGACCTGGCTAATTGTTGGCCGGACCTTTTCCATGAATTATTGTGAATTTATTGGTAATTTGATAGAATATTAGGTCTGTGATCCAAGGCGGTACAAAGGTTACTCTTGTCTTGCTTCGTTTCTTTTGCATAGGCAAGGAAGACAACTCAGATTCTAAGTACTGGGGGCGCTGGTATGTTTTCCGGTACAAGAAACAGGACGCTTGTTATGCGGTAGCCTATTTTCCTCCTCAGAAACTGACCTAACCTACAACAATAATAAGAAAATAGAGAGGGGAAATAGCGTGTAAAACTGGAGTCATGGGAGCAGCGTCTGACAACAAGTTCACCACGACTCACGGTTTCTTGATATAACCGATTGGGTCTCCAACCAAGTGCGTTCATCACCCTTGTGCTTACAACTGAGGAGTCGAGAGGGCCTGATCGTGACCAAACAAGATGTTAACGCCTTCACACATTTGGCCCAAGATATTCGCTGACCAACTTGTCTTTACTCTTAGCAGACGGCTGTGCGCTCAAAACCGCGCGGTAAGGCAAACGCTCAGCAGGTATGCAAAGCACCTGCCCAAGTCACCGAAGCATATGCTGTGAAATCAGATGGCTCAGAAGCAGGTAAATCTGTCCGATTGGGAAATCCTTCGGTGAACATCCTTATTACTAATGTGATGCTGCCACCGTACACCAGCAGTGCTCCGAAAGCAGCAAAGATCAAAGACAGGCAGCCTCTGAACTTCATTTGCGAGAACAGGCCAAGTCACACAACCATAGAGCACAACCGCTCTCACCGTGGCATTGTAGACCCAACCTTCAAGGAGAGACTCAGGTCACAGCGGCGCCAGAGATGGCGGAGAAAAGCTAACGCAACCCGGGCCTTAGAGACCCGCAAGGATATCACGTACGTTAAACCGTAACGCTGATACAGCATCCGAGGGAAACGAACTTGTCTGCCACTGCCAGAGATTGACCTGAAAGGCTAAGGGTTGTAGCAACTTCTAACCAGTCCTGTACGAAGACCATACACTTCGAAGAGGTGGTCATTCCAAACTGGGAGGCTGACACCACAAACCTGCACAGGACATTTCGGGCGGCCTTTGAGGAATCGTAAATCACAGCGATATCCTCTGCATACTCCAAATCGCGAAGTCGGTCCCCCGGAAGCAGTTCAACGCTGCTGGGTCCGAAACGATCCAGAACGCTCTCCAGGATGACATCGATAGCGCAAATGAACAGGAAGGGTGATGCAGGGCAGCTCTGCTCACGCCGTTAGTGATACTAAAGGACGGCGAAAGTTCGCCGTACACTCGGGCTCGGCTCGTGGTTTCTAGAGTACATTGCTCGAAGGAAGCAGACGTACTTCTCAGGCACTTCTTAAGAGAAAGCTCATATGTCTAAGGAGACAACGATCGTTGGCCGGTATATAAACGCACGCACACCACCCTTAGTGCAAACTCACCGAGGCTCCTCCACGCTATACTGCACTAATGCACGCCATTCAACTACGCAATGAAGATGTCACCTTAATTGGTGATGAAAGGTTCGCAACAAAATTTCCAAGCTCAGCGAACGATTCAAACGCCATCTGAACAACCTATGCTACCGGCCTTACATTCTATAGTGTTGGCTAGTTCCACGGCCTCAGCAGTTAGTCTTTGTTAGTCTGATCGCAATCGCCTCTTGATAACCTTGACATTTGCAAAGTCAATTGCTTGTCCTGTGTCCAGCAAATGCATTGCAACCGCCGAGTCTCTGAGCAGAACTCTTTACTCGAGGTAATTACTCGCAGGTCGTCTTACGCTGCCTATGTTCTGTAAGCAATTTCCTCTTTGCTTGGCCTATACACACTTATGCACATTATTTATATGGCATTTTGTATCCAAGGAAAGGGTATCCGTCAAATGCACAAACGTCAGCCCTTGCCTTTAGACAATTTGAAAAATCCCTCTAATCTTCTATTTATTTACTATGATAAGAATCGCTTCCAAAGTTCTCTTTGTGTGGATTACTTGCGGTTGCTATTCATTCTGTGGTTGCATTTGGGCGTGCATTGAGCCATGAACTTAGCTGCCGTTTCACCATTAGCCACAGATATCCGCCAGCAATTAGGATTTCATCGCCTCCTGCGCTGATATTCCATCTTCTGTCTCCATGAACAGAGCACTTGATGTGCGAAGGAGTGATGAGCAGATTCACGCATAAATATCCATCAAGTCGCCTGAACTATAGTTCAGTACTCCATCTGCATCACTTGGTTTGCAATATATTGTCGCTTTAGCGTTCCTTCATTCCTGTGGACCAGACAATCACTCTGCAACTGAAGTTACACGGTGAAGTTAATCGCATCGTTAATAGAGTCCAAGTACTTTAACAATCCTACTTTGCTATCCCATTTTATAAGTACAAAAGTGTCGTCCATGTAGTGCCACCATACTCTCAAAACGCCACGAAAAATTAGCAATGTCTTCCTCTTAAAGTCTTACATGTACATATGGGCCAGTGCGGGGAGACTTTGGAGGTCCCATGACTAGACCCAGATCTTGAGTGTATATTCTCGACTGAAATGTGAAATAACTCATGTCGACGCATAAATCTATTCACTAGACCAACTGATCCACTGTAAGCTTACAGTGGAGAATGATGTCGCGCTGGCGTTATAGGTAGCGAAGGCTAGTAAAAGCGTCTCGAGCGCTTGCTATACAGTCATGATCTAGTCTATGATCCCAAGATCGCCGATACAACTACCTAAGTAGTTGAGTCTCTGAATAACTTCTAGCTGGTCCCCACCAAGAGTCAGCGCAGGAGGCGGTCTTTGCCAAATTTGGAGGAAGGCATTGCATTTGTGGGTGCAAAGCAAAGCCCAAAAATGGCTGACAGCCAGTATCAATTTGGCGAGTGCTGCTTGGCACGTTTGTGAGCTGTCACAGATGACCGCAGTGCCCTCAACATACTCAAAACAATGAGAAGACAAGCACCGTGTGGTGACACAATTTCGTGTTATCACTTGCAAACTAACCGCATATGTAGAACACGTGAGAGGAGTAAACAATCCTTCTGAAGTGGGTCGGAAAATAAAGTGCACCGACACACGACAACTGATATATGGTTTGTAGCAAAGGTTATGAAACCCAAGGAAGCATTAGGGTTGCTGTCAGTTGCTATGTATAAAAGTAGGACAGTGAGGTTTGACAGCCACGGCCATGGCAAACGTAAGCATACTGGTGTTTTCCTTCCGGCAGACAACCGTAGACGTCGAGTCAGGGTCAGCTTGATGATCTGTACCTATCAGCTGTTGAGCGGTGGATGAGGGCGGCAGTTTGTGTACTGTTCCCTGACCGATTGTCTGCTCGCACATCCGCTTACACAGGCACGGATCTGTTGTGCCAATGTAACTGCATCCATAGCTGGAGACGAATCGGTATATGCAATGGATTATGGTGCAAGTCGGTTTTGTGGGCAGGACCAAAGGCAGCAGCAATTTTCTGGTCGTTCAAATAGGACAGATTTTGGGAGTGTTGAAGGTATGCTATGTAGCTGTGTTCAATCGTCGTTCAATTCGCGCCATTTCGCAATTACCGCTGAAGAAATACTGTAGATACACCGGCATTTTAGACACGGTAGTTCCGCTTGATTGATTTCCTCTAGGTGACGTTGAAATCTAATGAATGTCCGGATGTCCGTTGGCCCGCAATGTTTGTGTGATGATGGACAATTTCGACTGAATGCATTCGGTGTTGCATGTCCTACTGGCACGATTAAACTGCGTATTGACAAGGCAACGCTTGTATTGGACCAGCTGAAGCTACTATAGTTCTTATGCAGCTCAGTTCATGTGGTTTTCTCGTATACCAAGCGTCATATCGAGTCACCTACTAAGCTGGTCAACACTACCTCCAGAAAGACCAGACAACTGTTGTTTTGTAGTTAACAGGTGAAAGGATAGTTAGGATGAGCGTTGTTGTGCACAGTGAGAACACAATGAGTGGGGCAAACACAAATGTGCCATCCATACAGGGTGCATCTGGTTGTGGTGGGGTTCAAACCTGGACTCTAACACTGCCATGACGATGTCAGCCAGCCCAAACCAAACCGACTTCCCGTAACTATACTATCTGTTTATCGGTTTACTTGATGCTCATACAAGAAGTGTAGATTTTTTGCACATAATGGCAGTAAGTTCAAGAGACTCGCCTTGGAACTAGCAACGCTAATTTGTAACTCGCGACAAACCAGCACAAAAATTCCAATGTTTCTCTTACGTGAAGTTTGGTATATAAGATTCCACCTACCACTTATACCATCAGCAAGGTTCAAACTCGCACGATCCTCAGAGAAGTTTCTTTCATGGTACAGGTCGCTGATGTTAACAATAACAACGGTCCCTACTGAACTACTAATGTGGATCGAAGAAACAGAACAGACAGTTTCATTTGTGCTAGCAGAAAAAGCAGGTAATAAGAAAACGGGGGAACAAGCAGGAGACACTAACACGTCTAAAGCTGGGAATTATTCGCTAAAAGAAACAGGCGTCCATTGCTTGCGTGCCAAAACGTCATCATCATTGGCATCATCACCATCACCGAAATCACCATCCTCATACTCATCATCCTCATCATCCTCATCCTCCACATCATTATCATCCTCATCATCATCATCATCATCATCATCATCATCCTCATCATCATCATCCTCATCATCATCATCATCATCATCATCAGCATCCTCATCATCATCATCATCCTCATCATTATCATCATCATTATCCACATCTACAGTTGAAATTGTGCGTTGCTGTCACACAACCATATCTACCGACCGATCGAGAATGGGACATATCGTGCAAAAATAAAGCGGCGTGGGCAAGACGGCTTCCTTACAGCTTTCATTGCGCCGCGTCATAATCCGCCATTATCCCGCAGATAACTTGGCACCAAACATACTTTAAACAAGCAGTCACACTAACAGCTTGCGGTTAGCGACCTCCAGTTGATTTTACCTGTCTGTGTTAAAACGATTATTTCTGGTTAGAATCCTCCGTACACTGGAACTTATTCGTGGAAACCATAAAAGTATTCAGTTACACTTCTGATTCTGGATTTTTCTCTGTTATCTCTGTTATCTGTGTTATCTGTTATCTCTGTTTAACTTCGGAGGTCTGTCTATCGCTTTTGGCTCCACAATTGGCCGCCACCATCGTCACGTATTTTTCATAACACCTTCACAATCTCCTTGCGGTTCATGTTCCAAGATTGTCGGAAGTCGAGCAAATGCAAACACCTGTGTTATGTATCAGGCTAAATTGCATATTTCATGCATTGGACTACCGGTTGAGCATTTCCGAGGTTTCCGTGAAATCCAACACCATTTCGGTCAAATTTTATGAAAGAATGGTCCAAATGAGATAGAGCTGAATGCAGAACAAAATCGCAAACCACCATCTAGTGTGTATAATCAGTTGAGAGCAACTCCGTGTGTTTGGACAAACAAGTTAGCTTGAAGCGCCTCCAGGTTTCAGATGAGCTTACCTGCTCGTCCCGTGCAAACTCACCGGCACGAAGTCCTGCAGTTACCAGCAGCCCAGCTACACCTGACGCGAATATTACACCTGTGTTTTATTATACAAGCAAAGATGTCCCCAGTGTGTAAAGGCCTGTGTACTGAAGACACTAGCAAAGTTCAACGAAAGAAAGGGCAGAAAGATGTAAAGAGTTCAGCCGCTGCAAAGCAACGACAGGCCAGATCACGTGAAGCGCGAGAAAATCCTCGTCCTGAAAGGTTAACTTCGGCCAATCAGAGGCATTTTAACCTCATAATCTTCCACGCGTCTTTGTCCACTGATCCAACTCTCCAGGTACCATACGAGTTATACAGAGCCAAATTGATAGACTTCTCAACGTGGGGGAGGACGGGTTGAAAGTGAAGCAGATTACCCGTCATGGAAAGGAAGGCGGTCAACAAAGTAGAGCAATTAGCATCACCTATGCGGACGAAGTCACTCCGAGGCTTATGTTGTTCCGATTAATTGGGCTGAAAGATCTAAAGCTCCATGTTCGTCCAGAGTTAGATCCGGTGGATGGAGAACGAATACAGTCCGTCATCATTGTACTGGAGAGACGAAATAGTGATGGGTAAATAATTTCCGTATCGTAAATTTACGCGTCTTTTCCAAGGTTCTACGAATCAGGATAAACAGGTTGCTCACACCACAAACACGTCCGGTGGTTTCTGCTGCAGGATGCGTGTAGCCTTTACCAACATCTTTATTTTTATGAATAAGCGTGATAAAGTTTGTAGTTTCGTTGCACCTGAGCAGCCAGACATAATAGGACTCGCAACGACGTTGCTGAATTTTGACGTGATAACCCAGGAAATCGAACTCAGTGGCTACTCATTCTTCGGCTGCGATAGACTATCGATTGTGCGCGGTGGCCTCTTGCTTGACACCTGGTCTTCCCTGTGTGTGAGGGCTGTGAGCGTCTACAGAAGCGATGATGTTCTGTGTGAGCAGCTGTGGTGTTCAATCCATTTCAGACGTGCGGAGCTGCTCGTGGGTGCATATTATCGCAATCCCCTGAGCAGTTGTTTGGATTGGTTATCACATCTGCGAAGCCATATGCCTCGTCCCCATTTTCTACTCATGAGTGCTTTCAATCGTCTTCGGATACGCTGGCCTGAAGTTGAACTTATGTTAGGACATTGCGAGGTCGAAACAAAGTGCGTGGACTTAGTGCTTGCAAGTGGAGCAGTACAACACAAATACCAGCCGACTCGAATAACGCCACACTCAACTCCTTTGTGCCTGTATTTGGTGTTAACATGCTATGAACAACATATGTATGACGTTCAGATCCTAGAGCCCATAGCAGCAAGAGCACTTAGTGCTCATAGCCAGCATGGATCTATCTTTACCGTATTCCCGCCTGCCGGAGCCACATTACAACTACTGGAAAAGTAACTTCAACAGTCCAAAACCAGCCGCAAGCAAAGTAGATTTGTCGCTGCCGTCAACTGCATCTGTGGAAGATGGTTGGAATGTTATTAGAGAAAGGCTGACATTACAGTGTTCTCTGTGTGTAGCACTGAAGGATCGAAAAGTTGAAGCAGTCAAGCAGTATCGGTTCAACAAGGAGCATGGCAAAATGGCTCGGCTGCGGTGGCGCAAATTGTGTGATAACTTCCTCCTCGTCAGTTGTTCCGATGAGTACGAGGCATAAAAGAGACAGCGAAATATTTAATATTCAAGGCATGCAAACGCCAGCATTTCGCACAGCAGCTCACAACCGCCGCAAACACAGCTCCTGAAATAATGTTTGCTTATGTGAAGCGGCGTCTCAAGCTAGCAGTGCATCTGCCATGTTAGAGGTCTCGGGCGGACAGACCCGAACCTCTAGCTCTGAGCTTGCTTCTGTCTTAGTGACGCACTTCGCTTCCGTGTTTGCAAAATAACTCGGTGCCTGTGCCGATTTCTACGTGTACCGAGCTTACCGAACGCGAGGGTATGGTTTGCAGTGTTAAAAGAGGTGCTTCAGCTACTCACCAACCCTGTTCGTATCAAACCTGCTGTCCCTGATGGACTCCACCCATGATTCTCAAATCCCTATCGGCCATCATCTTACCCGCTGTGACTGACTTGCTCAACAGGTCACTATCCGAAGGTTCATTGCTGAGCGAATGGAAATGCAGAGTGGTTAAGCCGATTCCGAAAGGCGATGTACCTAGAAAAGTGGACAACTACAAGTCGATGTGTCTGACACCTAGTTTGGTCAAACTGGCCGATATGATTCTGCAGAAGTGTCTACTACAGCTGCTGCATTCCAAACATCTACTGACATCCGCGCTGCATGGTTTTATGCTAGGCCATTCATGCATTCCTAACCTGCTGCTGAGGAGGCGTGAATAGTTGGAGGCAGTAAACCAGGGGAAGTCTGTCGACGCACGCTACATCGATTTCAGTGAAGCTTTTTACAAAGTAAACCATGAGGTGCTCCTCCATATGCTGAGGATGTGCGGTTTTAGTGGATCACTGCACAAGTGGATCCAGGACTTTCTCGGTGGGGGAAATTGGAGGGTAAAGGACGACGGTCGTCGAACTGACTGGTATCCCTCTACTAGTGGAGTATCCCAAGTCACGGTAATGCGGCCCACTCTGTTCCTAATCCACAACAACCATCTACCTCAGCTTCTTCGGTCACCGTATGCCTTGTTTGCAGGCGAATTGAAGAGTTGGGGAGAAAACACCACCCCAGATGACTGCAACGTATCTCAGCACGACTTGAACCGCCTCTCCATGTGGTCTGCCGAAGTCCGCCTCCACGGCAACCCATCCAAATAAGTATTTATGAGCCAGGGGAAGGGTGGTGATGGCCGAATTTACACCATTGACGTTTAACCGTTACATCCCACACCATTCGTCAAGGACCTAAGTGTACGCTCGCGCTGCGGTTTGAAGTATGTCGACAATGCGAGCAGACCATGTCGAAACGGACTGTGCATGCTTTCGGCGAGCAAACGCAGCTTCTGTACTTGGTCTGAAGAAGTCACTAGTCTCGTCTTCTCTTCCATCAAAAGATTAATACTGGAGTATGGCTCACCTGCCTACTGCCCAATCACCCGAGGCGATGCACTGAAGATCGAACAGGTTCAACTTTTTGCTATCATGCTCCTTCCATGTATACGGGTATTATCATACGGAGACCGGTGTAAGAAACTTGTACTCTGCAACTTGTCATATCGTCGGATGCAAGTCGACCTCATCATGATTTACCGTATATTATAACTCGGTGACTACCTCACGTTGAAGCCGCTGTTTCATTTACCTACGAAATGCAACGCACGCGAACACTGGTAAAAGCTTGTGGTGCTGGATATAAAACCATTATCACACACTGCGCTTAGAAAGGAGAGTGGCAAAAGTTTGGAACAGTCTGCCAGAACAAATGGCGGAGGCTAAAATTGTACAACAGTTCAAAACGCTATTGGATTTACATTTCAGCTCCATTCGATTCAGAGAACTATCGCACACAAGCAATTACATCTTACGTCTGTGAAATCGGTGCAACTGTAAGTCAGATATTCTAAAATCTCAAGCTCAGTGATCAGTTCAAACGCCACATAAACACTTGTCGAACGAGTTGATTATTATGGTGTGCAGACAATTTTTTATATAATATTTTTGTATAGATTGCCATGGGGTTTACAGATTTATATTGCTACTTGATACTATATGCAGTATTCAGAATGCCAACTAGGAAACAACAGCAGACGCGGCACTAGTGTCGACTGCGAGCCATGTCCTGTAATCTCATAAGCCAAGCACAAATTGCATCACGTGGACTCCAGCCTCGAAGCCGAGACGGAACAACAGCACCGAGTTTAGTCGTCAGTGACCTCATCTACCGCTGCCAAGTCAACCTTACTCCATCTCGAGCCTTGCGCCATCCTACATCTGGCAAACGAAACAAGGCTAAGTTCGGTAAGTGTTGACCAGGAATATGTAGTACGTGCCCAAGCCAAGGCAACTTGGTCGGTGCTATCTGTGGTTCTGATGAACTAGCATGGTTATCACTGCCTAGCACTCGTTAAGACAAATCATCGTGATATAGAAGCCAATGTTGTTAGCTTAGCTTGTTCAGATTAGTGGTCTGACTTTTCACTGAACTCGGCAGTTTGACTGCAAACGTTTCGTCACCGCACACCGTGACATTGTTAGTGCGCGTTTGTGTAGCGGAGCGGCTCGGTACGAAGCGTCAATGATTGTGAGCGAATGATCTTCTAGCCGTCAGTCTGAATTCGGATCATCAGACGGGCACATGACCATCGAAATCGATCTCTGCTCCGTACCTCATAGTGTAGGCAAATCATCGTTGTTGGTACGTTGGTGCCATCCGACACCAGCATTGCATTGCAGATAACGAGGATCAAAGACTTCAAGGCACAGCAAGTCCTCAAATCAGAGGGGTCAAGTCCCACTCCCGTAGAGTAGGACGGTCCTCACTGTGGTCTTGTAAACTCGGTCTTTCAGTCCGAAGGAAGCCCTTTTCTAACGCGACGGATATCCTGAATTCAAAAACGCAGTTCCAGCTTTTGTAATGCGTGAACTGACCCGTTGTTAAGTATCCATTGTTGTCGACGCAGATGCCAAAGCAGGTGAAGTGATCAACCACTTCGATTTCCTCGCTATCAAGCATCAAGCCGTCAAAAAGTAAGTGGGAGTCATGTAGCAACACTTTGTAGTTTAAAATGTGAAGCACATACCAAATAATGGGACCATTCTAGAGAGGTTGTTCAGGGTTGATTGGGCCGCCCAAACATCGTTAAACAACAAGACCATGTCGGTCGTATAAACACGGTTAGCATGCCTGTCAACAAGCAGCAACTCAACGCCTGCGTCATGGGGTCCTACGATGGAACAATCCATGGTGCAGTCCACGATGAAGTTGAACGAAAATGGGGAATTGAGCAACCCGGACGAACGACCCTTGTTGTTGAGAATGCATGCGACAAATCATCGTAGATCCTGACGCGGCCTGTGGTGTCGAGTACAGTGTAGGTAAAATATCCACATATTGTATGCGAACAACTTCTGCACAAGTTCCATGGTGCAGTCCACGCCGGAAGAAGTTATGATAATTGCCCACTGCTCCCGACTCCTTCATTTTGTTGATCCCTACTAACACACCAGGCTTCCTTGTCAGCATGCAGGTTCCAAATACTAGTCCCCCTAGTGACAATGTGCTCAGACACAGCCGGGAGCATTCCTCTGGATTCCAACAGGTTCACCAACCACTCGGATATACAACGATTCGTGCGGTGCTGGCGATTGATAGTACCTCAAACATATGATCATGCGTCGTGCATGTCTGCCAAGATCCTACTAAACGCAAGAGAAGCATAAGTAGGACAAGAGGGCAAAAGTTCGGTAAGCAGGGAATTCTGCTAACTTTCTCTAATCGAGGGCTGATATAATTTCTCAGTTGCTATCGCAGAGAGACGTCTGGTACGCCTCTGGGTGAAGAACGTGGCAAACCGACAGTGTACCAAGGCAAGATCAGAGTCGACGCAAGTACTCCAGAAGCGGCGGCAATCCAGCAAGGAAACACGTCACGTCTGACTTATGGCAATGTGAGCTATGTGGCTCCATTGGTGGTCAGCTAGAATAGGATGTCGAGTGGCACGTTGGAGCCATCTGTGTCTAAATGCGATCCTACCAGGAAACAGCCGGTTTTCCGCACACAGTTGGAACTGACGCTCGCTGTTATCGGTCCATTCGGAAGTAACCCCAGAGTTAAGCCCATACTTGTTATCTATCTGAGCTACTGAAGAGCCCAAACGAACCAATTTCACATTCATATCCCCTGCAACATCAAGGATGTCTGAACTGGTAGCATAGCGAAGCAGCCTTTTCAGTTCGTCGTAGAAGGGAACCTTGGCATCATCAGAACTGCAGTCGGTGGGGGCTTAAACGGAAACCACCAGCAACAAGCGTATGCTACTGTTTTGTGAATCAACCTTAGTTAGTGTCGTCAAATAGCTTACACTCAAACGGCTGCTCACGGAAATGCAAGCATCCAGCGAGGACTCAGTCTTGGAGCCGTGTACGATTACTGCAACAGCTTGACTGGTGACTGCTGCAGCAGCGTCGCCCGATGCATAGAAACAATAGCGAGGGGACAAGCCTGGCCCCGATAACTGAACAACACCGTGACGGTCATTGGTTCAATGTTCTGATATGCTAAACAAGTCAATATCCAGTGTTCCCAACGTGAGTGCGACGGCGGTTTATTGTGCGCCGCCTGGGAAGCGGGACAGTTTGTCAATGATACTCGTCGATTGGGTTGTGCGGAAAGTAGCTACAATGGGTTCAGCTCCAGTGTCATTACGGCTGCTTTTAATTAAGCTGTTGATTATAGAAGTTAATAATGTGGGTTGGGAGGTAGTGAGAGAAACAGTTAGGAATGGGAAAAGGGGTTGCCCGCAGCAACATGCTTTCGAGTGTCTGCCATGCTGTATGCGACAGGTAAGGCGACCATTGCTAAGCTGCTCTATGGCCAAGGCAGGATGGTATTAAAATTTAAAAAAAAGTCATAGTTGTATGTTTTTATCAACTGCAGCGATGATATAGCGTACGCCCCCAGGAGATGTTGCCTTAGGTATCAACCACAACTGCTATTAGTGGCACTTTCGGAGAGGTAGGGAGGAAAATCCGGTTTTAATCAGACATTGACCCCTGCGCCCAAATTTTGCTATTTCACCTCATCAATCAAAAACGATTAGACGTTGCGCTAACCATTATTGTCTCTGTTAATCAACCTCTCATCATTTATGCGTTTTAAAAGTGGTACTCGTTTCAAAATGAACAATAGGGTCTTGGTATCTCACACCGCGAAAACTGAACCATGGTTACCCTACAGGACTGATGTGTACAATGAGTCGCTCTGATGAGCCGAGTGGACAAGATACACTCTGTAAAACTCCAGTGGTGAGCAACATTTGTCAAAGTTATGCAGCAGCCTGTGGTGCGCGTTACCTGTCCTATAGGTCAGCTCAAGCTTCATACCGGACTTTTGCAATTGAAATAATCAGACATTTCATTCGTCTCTAACATTTTCCAGTACGTGAAGTCATACGTTTCGTCTCCATCGTATGACGAAGTAAATAGGTTGCAAGCGATCTATGTATTTAACACTCTACTCAATCAGATGAACAGAATGCTCACGGACCGGAACATTGCCTCTGATAGAAAACGTTTTCTCACCGTAGTTGTATTTATGGTGTCGCTCATCTGGAAAGAAAAATATGAACATGACGATTACACAAAGCATAGGAGAATAAACCACGCTACCGAGAAAAGCTAATGGTTTGCGGCGAATGCAATCAGAACGACGCCTTACAAGTGACCAAATGATGGTGAATGAGAAGGTCTCATCTGAACTACCTTACCAGACTGCGAGTGTAATTAGGAAGGGCAGAGCAGTTGTACTTTGCATGTTGACAAACGGCGTTACGTTGAGCCATTCGGCAAACTGTTTGCGAACTCAATGTTTTAACTGCTTATTCACCTGCGCTGGTTTATTTCAGACCACAAAGCACAACAAATTTCATCGTGCTGTGCTCCCTTAGGATGACACAGTGCCGCCAGTGCATAGGGTATATTGGAATTACGGTGAGAATCAGGTCACGCTTCTCACGGTGTCAATTTGGTTCAATGAATCAGATCCGAAAACGCCGACTGTTAAAAAACATGCTAAACGCCTGGGGTGTACAAAAATGCTAAGAAGTTGAGCGTACACCAGGAAAAAATTAGTGCCGCGTACATTGTGTCGCGTAAGATACATTTCACAGTTTAGTACTTGTTGAATAAAATACGAAAATGCCGATAGTTAAATATGATAAATGTCTAGATCGCTTAGTAAAAACTAGTATGGTCAACGCACTTCAGTAAATGGTGAAGTAAAGTTACATTTGACCTTTTGGTATTTGCTAAAATCTACTGCAATGACCGGATGATTGTATGTAGACTATCATTACGTCAAGTCTTTTAGGATATGGCTTTCTGTGCTGACACAAGATTTGGTGCCTGATGTGTACGGATAACATGCTGACTTCCATCATTTCTAACCTATGACCGCATCATGTGCCGGCAGACGATAAGTCGGAAAGATCAGACAGATGGAAGTTCGGTGGAAATTTATGCAATCCGCAATTATCAGTTTATTGGTCAGCGGCGCAACCGTTCAGTGCAAACCCTAGAAAAAGGAAACATGAAGAGAAGAGAACGCAAACTCTGTTGTGATAGGCCACTTAGAACAAGATACCTTAAAGCAAACAGAGTGAAATGCTGACAAAAAAACATAACCCAGAACTTAAGAAAACAGAAAACGAATATTAAAGAATTCAGTTCCCTGTGCGGGTTTGGAGAAAGCAACGGGCAATAACCACAGTCATCAAAATCAGCAGCAACAACATCATCAGCATACTTGTCATATTCATCATCATAACAATTATCATCATCATAAGCATCATCATCATAACCACCAACACCATCACCACCATCACCAACATCATCCCCATCTTCATTATCATCCTCATCCTCCTCCTCATCATCATTATCCTCATCGTCATAATCGACATCATCATCATCATCATCATCATCATCATCATCATCATCATCATCATCATCATCATCATCATCATCAACATCATCATCATCATCATCATCATCATCATCATCATCATCATCATCATCATCATCATCATCATCATCATCATCATCATCATCATCATCATCATCATCATCATCATCATCATCATCATCATCATCATCATCATCATCATCATCATCATCATCATCATCATCATCATCATCATCATCATCATCATCATCATCATCATCATCATCATCATCATCATCATCATCATCATCATCATCATCATCATCATCATCATCATCATCATCATCATCATCATCATCATCATCATCATCATCATCATCATCATCATCATCATCATCATCATCATCATCATCATCATCATCATCATCATCATCATCATCATCATCATCATCATCATCATCATCATCATCATCATCATCATCATCATCATCATCATCATCATCATCATCATCCATCATCATCATCATCATCATCTCATCATCATCATCATCATCATCATCATCATCATCATCATCATCATCATCATCATCATCATCATCATCATCATCATCATCATCATCATCATCCATCATCATCATCAACATCATCATCATCACCATCATCATCATCCATCATCATCATCATCATCATCATCATCATCATCATCATCGTCATCATCATCATCATCATAAACTTCATCATCATCATACATCATCATCAACATCATCATCATCAGCATCATCATCATCATCATCATCATCATCATCATCATCATCATCATCATCATCATCATCATCATCATCATCATCATCATCATCATCATCATCATCATCATCATCATCATCATCATCATCATCATCATCATCATCATCATCATCATCATCATCATCATCACATCATCATCATCATCAACATCATCATCATCATCATCATCATCATCATCATCATCATCATCATCATCATCATCATCATCATCATCCTAGATCGGAA